>JAUCMO010000501.1:15462500-15794611 GCA_032399605.1 Melipona beecheii
GATCGCACGATCGAACGATCGTCTCTTTCAGTTCATCGTTTCGTTATTTTCCTATTTTTCTCGTGCTACCTTTCCTTCTCAAATACGCGACAGACTCGACAAAGAAGTCGACGGACGTCTTTGTCGTCGCGCGAAATTTAAAGAAGCACGGGCGAAACGTAATCTCGCCGGCTGTATGAATTTAAGTGGGCGCCATATTAAAATGGAAATAGGATTTCGCGGGGATCTCGACACGGGCGTTCTATCCAGGAAATCGAGTAAATTCTCGCTGACTCGGCCGGATGGCCGAGGATCCTCCGCAACAGTCATGATTCACAGAGATAAAAAATGGCAGAGAGGTAATTACCGGAACGAGTTATTTATTATTTTTATCGTCAGTCGTATCGAGCGAACTTGTCTTATCTTGGTTTAACCACCAAAGACAGATTAGAACGTCATTAGCGAAACGTCATTACGCGAAGGTAATTTTTTCGCGATTATCGCTGACCTCGAGTGCAAATTAGAACAGATCCCAGCTGATAGATACTTTATCGGAATTTTCGGAATTTTCGAGTTTTCGCGGCAAACTGTTTCGAACAGCACGAATAATTTAAATACGGCGTGGATTACACGGGATTGAAATAAAGCGTTACAGCCGAGAGAGAGAGAGCCGAACGTTCCGACCGTTCAAAAAACGAAACGACGAGTTTCGATCGTACGATTCGCTTTGAAGGCCTTTCTCGCTTCGCGCGCAATACGCAGGCACAACGTGCTCTTGTTTCATTTTGGCTGTTCAACACAGTTACGTATGTACAAAGTATGTATACCTACAGAATCCGCTACTTCTCACAGGATGGATACAACTTTCATGTACGACGCGCGTGTCGTTTTTTTCCCTCGATCGGCGCGCGACTGCCACCTCCGATTAAAAGCATCAACCGCAACTCAAGCGATCCTTCACGATCAGCTGTAACTGTCGCCTGAAAAAAATAAAGAAAAAAGAGAAGGAAGACGCAACGCGAAAACGATCGAGCGTTACAAGTGTTTACGTGATGATCTTCCTTCGAGAAGTCATTCGCATTTGAAATTTGCATAAATTTCATTTCATTCGAAACGGATGAAACGTTTCAGAGTCTAATTGCGCAAGGTGAAGATCTCTTGAAATTGAAAAGCGAGTAAGACGAAACACGAAAGAGCGCGAAGAGGAATTTAATTCGTATCGAGAAACGTGAAACGTAGGATGGCAAACGTAGGTACAGATACGCCAAGATTCCGTGGAATGGCATCAAATTTCACGTTTTGAGATGCTTTTAATCGCAGGACATCGTGGATCAACAATCAACGAGTCTCGCGTGTGTATGCGTGTATGTACATGCAAGCGAATGTCCGAAATCACCTGCGGGCACGCGGGCACACGCGCACACGTGTGTATATTCTTCAAGCCGGTCGCTGTTCTGTTGTTTAAACGTATACGCGGTGTGTGAATCGACGCGACGGTGGCGTATCGATCGTTTCTGGTACCGATGTAGCCCGACGCGCACGTATATATCGGTCGCTCGGCGTACATGCGTCTCGGTGTACACGACCGTTATTTACAGCTACGATTACACGGAGAATGCAGATAGCGGTGGAAATACGATACCTTCAAACGGGACGTCACGTCGCCAGCAAGAATCGGTCGTGGAATTTCTCCTTGCACCACCGTTCCGAGGAGAATCGATATCGTACAGAGTCGATTACAAAAGTACATACGAAACGTACGTACGTACGTACGTAGAAAACAATTGGATGCTTGATTGATAGGTACCGCTTGATGTGAGAACTGGGAAGCAAAGGACGAAAGCTGCTGATTTTCCAGATGCTTTCCCAGACAAGTAGAAAGAAGAAGGAAGAGAAGGAAAGAGATATCTAGCGGTCGTCTGGTTCGTACCACTTAGGTACACGGGACCTTGTCCAATATCTGCGATTGCCTCAGGGAGAATCGAAGCGGGGACAAACTGCTTTGGGGTTTGGGAGTGACACGAGCAATTGGGAATTGGGAATTGGAAATAGGGAGATCACACGGAGATTATACGGGGACACGGGTGTTTCGAAGATCAAGCAGGGAGAAAGCAGTCTTCAAAGATGAAATGAGACATTCGGTTTTTCGGGTGTTTCACAGCTGAGAATTGTCGAGTGTCGTCCCATTTGAAAGAACGTGCAGGGATTAAAGCGCGCGACGCGAAGTGGCTGAAAAGTGCAATATCAAGTCCAAGAGCTCGCACGGTACGGTGACACTAGATAATATATATAATGGTACAGGTACGGTAGAACGTGGCCAGAGAGTGGCTGGAGAAACGAGCTGTGTGTACTTTCGAGGAACGATAAAACTGGTTAGCTGTTCCATCTATAAGTGGCGGTACACGTGGCACATTGTTGTTCGTGCTTCTTTTCTATCTTTTTCATTCATTCGTTAATTTCTCTCTGCAACACAAATTGCACGTTCGATCAACGGCGACTGGGCAATTGCTAAATTTCGAGGAGAAGAATATATCGTACGCGTATTTATTACCAACGAGAATCGATCGAGAAATCGGTAGAAATCGATCGCCGAACGAGATAAAGAGATATGTACTACAGTAGATTTGACACACATATACGATACATATGTATAGATATTGAACTGGCTATGTAACGAGAGAAATTAACGAACTTTCCCGTAGCGATAATACGTGGATGAATCGAGACGATGGGACAGTCAAAAAATTGACACGGATCGTTCGTATCGTTTTTTTTCTGTTTCTTCTTCTTTTTGTTGTTGTTGTTGTTGTTGTTGTTGTTGTTGTTGTTGTTTCGTTTTTTACCCTGGTCTCTTTTGGCCTCATTTCGTGTCTCGTGGAAAAAGCCGAAAAATGGTCGAGTACGAACGTTAATGCCTGTGTGTGTCTGTGCGTGTATGTACGTGTTGGCAAACGAGTGTAAAGACCTATGGTTATGGTGTACCACGTCGATTGCTCGGTAACGTGCCCTTCGTTTGTTTTCCTACTTTCGGGTTTATATAACATCGACTGCACTCTAAGTATCATTTATTAATGTTGTTGTTGTTGTTGTTGTTGTTAAATTCTTGTTGTTTGCATTCGTTTTTTTTTTTTTTTTTTTTTAGGTGTAAGTATTCTACCATAATAAGTTACGCTGTGTTACGACTCGGCGACTACGCCACGCACGGATTCTTTATTAATTATTATCAAAGAAGTCGTAGACGATAGGTGAAAAAAGTCTTTAGAGGAAAATAGGTTTTTTGTTTTTTTGTTTTGTATCTTCTCTTCCCTTAGTAAATTGACAAAGTAGTAGATAGAATTATTATTCACGTACGTGTATAATAGAATTCGCAATCTCGAGGGAGAGACCTTGTCCTCTTTCCCGTTGTTTCCCGTTATTTCTCCTCGACTCCTCTTGCCGGTTTTCGTCCCTATCCAAAGTGTACGCGTAAGTGTATGTATACGTATGTAAAATTTCACCAACTCTCGAATCGACATGCTGCCTCGTGACGTGAAAAACCTTCCTGGTTCCTGCGTTGCCGTGATTCCCCAGACAAACAACAACTCCGAATAGGCCGCGTTGCTCCCATTCAGCCGAAATTTTCTCTGATGAGGATCTTTTTACCGGGCTATTTAAATCGGCTATTGAACGACCGAAAAGGAGAAAAAAAGAAAGAAAGAAAGAAAAAAAGAAAAGAAAAGAACAATGGGCGAAAAGTAATCGAGCGTTCGTTCCTCGTGCGAACGGTAACCATCGGAGCTCGCACGCTGCCTCATCTCGTCCTCTTGCTTTCGTTTATTGTCGCACATTCGCTGTTCGCTTCCCTGTTCTGTCGTTTTTCTTTTCGTTTTTCCCGTTTAACATCGCCGGCGTTGTTCCGTGTCATTCTTCTGTCATCGAAATACGGAGATTCCATCGAGGAACGGCCGTCAAACGCGACGAATATACGAAACGGGCGACACTCTTGGTCTATCTATCCAACTATCGTACTTCTGGTCGATTATCGACGATCTTTTGCTCTCTGTTGCCTCTAACATTTTTTTCGCTTTCTTTCTCTTTTTCGCGTTGTGTCTCTTGCGTGCGACACGTTCCATTCTCCGGAACGTATTCGCAACGACAACGCGTCTCGACCACAATCGGTTTCGCGATGCCAAACGTAAAACGTACCAGTCCACTGGTCCGCGAGAACGCGCTTATGCTTCTTCAAAGTGGCTCTCCCCGTCTGGTGGCCATCTTGGCAGCCCTGGAAGCCAAAGCGCCCAATGAGCACACAAGACCCGTCAGGGTCTCCCAGAAAGTTGTCCTACGTCTTTTGTGCGCTGCCTGACCGACGTACCCCAAATAGTAGCCGGTGTAACGATCGTTTCCACGATCCGAGCCGCTGTCCGACCTGCCCACGCTGGATCGCGCCGACTTGGGTTGCTGCACGATACTCGGACGAGCGTGTTGTTGCTGTTGTTGTTGTTGTTGTTGTTGTTGTTGTTGATGATGATGATGACGGTGGTGATAATGCTGATGATGATGATGACGATGTTGTTGTTGATGATGATGATGATAATGATGAGGAGAAGGAGGGAGAGGAACAGGAGGACCAGGGGGAGGAGTTGAAGGAGACTCCGTTGTCTGATCGACGATACTCTGACGCGGCGAACCGTCCTCGTATCGTTGCTGATAGACCGTCTCTGATTCGTACAGCCGTTGCTGAAGCTGCACGTTGCTCAATCGTCGATCCATCATTCGGACGAGGTTCTGATGAACGCGGCGATCGTCCTCGTGCACGATGGGCAATTGTCGCCGGCAACTGGCGGCTGGCAGCTCGTTCGGGTGTGTCGTCTGCTGTTCCACTTGTCAGGCATATTCGGTGTCCGTCGACGCGGATCTCTCCAGATGAGCCTGATGACTACCGTGATGTTGCTGATTCTGATGCGGTTGCTGCTGCTGCTGCTGCTGCTGCTGTTGTTGCTGTTGCTGCTGCTGCTGCTGCTGCTGCTGCTGCTGCTGCTGTTGCGCCTGCGTGTACGCCAGGCTCTTTTGATAGCTGAACAGCTGCTTCTCCAGGCTGTAGTTCTCCGCTTGCAGCGAGGCTATCTCCCGTCTCATCTGCTGATTGTGGATGCGGCACACGTCGTCGTACTTGTGATAGGTCGCCTGGAACAGTAGGTGGCTCTCGTTCCACTCCAGCCGGATTCTCAGTTGCCCCTTGTCTGTGAGAAACGGACAATGATTCTCCTTCACCTCGTTCGTATCTAGATTCGTCTCCATGATGATACCCTCGTCGGTGGATTCTTGCGCGTAGTAGCGACTGAACGGACCACCCGGTAGGCTGATTGGCTCCTCGTCCCGAAGCAGATACGCCGACCAGCTCACGTACCTGATCGACAAAAGTCAACGTTCATCGTTGCATCGTTGCATCGTTGGAAAAAAGAAGCGGAGAAAATCACGCGATTCGAAACGAAACGGAGCGGATACGATTTCTTCTACTACTACTACTACTACTACTACTATTATAAAGCCCGCGTTAAACTTAACGATCGTTAATCAGCGAATCGTGAGATTCTCTCTTTAATAGGAATTCTCAACCAACCTCAAATGATTCCGTGGAACGTTGTGAATATCCTTGTAGACGAGATGCAGCCTGACGGTGTCGGAGTGCAAATCGGCTCGAATCATCCAGGCTTGGTTGTCGCGATCGTAACAGGGTGTTGCCGGGAGGACCGAAGGCCCTCGAGCTTGCACCGCTACTTCGCAGATGGTCCTAGCTTCCACCATCTCGAGGGAGACCCGTAACACGCCTTTGTGCGCGATTTCCGACCACCTGACTCGAGTGTGCCAGCCGAAGCCGCATCGCTCCGCGTCCGACAGGTCCTCGATCTGGCCGGAATCGATTCTCCGATCACCCTCGCCCAACGCCACGCTGTATCTCACTCTGCACCGATGATCGAAGCCGCTCATTCTCATCAGGTAGACGCTGATGCCGGCGTCGTGGCCGCCGCGGTAACCCTCCAGCTCCTTGTTGCCGTGAGGATAGATGACCAGGTTCCAGTCGAAGCCACCGAACGGGAAGTAATCGGTTTCCAGCTTGTTAGACTTCGACTGTCCGGCCGAGAACGTGCTGCTGGGCATCTTGAGGTCGGTCATGTAGACAGTCCTCACGTTCGCCATCGATAACTCCAGCTGAAACTCGCCGTTCGTGTCGGCGAAGTTTCGGTTGTACAGGTCCGAGACCGGGATGTAGTTCCGGTTACCCTGGGCCGGCGCCTCGTACGTGAACTTCACCCGCTTCCCGGAGAAACCCTCGTTCATCGAGAAGTGCTCCCGATTCAGCAGCGTGAACGTGAAGTCCACGTAGACCCGTAGGTTTCTCGATGCCCCGCGCCATACTAGATACGCACCTAGAACCTAGAAGCGCGCGCGGCACGCACGTGATCACTCGCTCCGTGAAACTCAACCTTTGAGACTTTTAATTTTTGAGTCGATTTTCACGAGAAAGAAAGAAATTGATTTTCTATCTAATTGATTTCAGTCCAGAAATAGAAAGCATCACGTTGTTAATTTTCATCGAGGCTCCATCCGTTGAAGAAATCGATCATCGGGCATTGCCGATTAAATAAACGGCCGATGATTGAATAATCATTAACGGGTCCGTCCCCGATATTCTCGTTACGTAATTATCGAGTTAATCGCGGCATATTTTGGCACGCGCGCGGCCCATTTACCAAAGCAATCAGAATTTCGCTCCCCCCGTTCAAATCGAATTGAATTCAATGGGCTTCGCCCATTACCGATTGATTTTTCAATCTGACGACTAGTCAGAGAAACGCTCTGCGTTTCGGGATCGATCGATACTCGTTCAATGTCCTCTCGCACACTCGTAACAAGTATCGCATAAAATTATTAAACTCGAACGCGGCTTGCGTGTTTGAAAAGTGAAAAGTGAAAAGTGAAAAGGGCGAGATACCTTGTTTCCACGGGAGAAGGCGACGGACCATCGCTGGAAGCCGCAGATAAGCTCCTTGCTGGTGACGTCTCTCTCGGGGTCCCGTATCACGCTCCTGGTGACGACGAACGAGAAGACCCGCGTGCCACTGCTGTCAGGCAGCTGCGCGAATCTGTACAGCAGGGCCATCACCGCATCTCGAGGGCACAGCTAAACCGGTCCACGATCACTCCACCGTATCCGTCTTGCGAGATTTCTTTCACACCGCTGCAACATTCGTGTACGGCGACAGCACGATGAATGAAATATTTTCGCGACACACCGTGAAACGGAGAGCAGCGTAAGAAGGAACGACCGGTCTGATGCGATACGTGTAAAATGGTTGTGGGTGGACGTTCGGTAAAGGGAACGGAGGCGAAAGAAAAAAAAGAGAAGCTGCGCCGGTAAATCCTCTTAGGCCATTCGGATGTAATCCCTGGACGTGCGTGACAATTAATGCCACAAGGAGCTTTACCGGTGCGTCCTACTATTTTAGAATGGAAAGCGGATTACGTCCGCTCGTCCGCATCTCGACTCAAAGGAACACCGCCCGTTCGTTTGCAGGGATTTCAGCCGGAAAGGTCATTTGAAAATGGCGTTACATTTACAAACGTTTCACAGCCAGTTGCTCGCTGGAGGGGAAGCCTTACGTTTGTGTCATTTGATTCTGTTAAAAATTCATCGAAATTTGGTGAATTTCGCGCTTTTTTTTTTTTTTAAATACTCTGCAGATACATATCGTTTATCGTCACACCAGATTTACGCAATGCTCCCAGGAGACCAGAGAGAGAGAATACAAAGTTTCTTCTCATCTATTTTTTTTTTAAACGAAACTTCAAAAAAATGATAAGAAAAAAATAATCTTGTTAATTTTAAATTGAATTTAATACATACATTAATTTTTTATTTATATAATGTTTCAATTAAAGTCTTTAATCGTTGAACAGTGCATTTTTTACTTCATAATATAGTTGGCTGTGACGTTCAAAATTTTTTAGTCAAAACGACGATTCGTTTTATTTTATTCATTTGAAGCACTTTGGTCACTGACGACCACCATGACCCCATCTCACCAAGAAATAATCTTCAGTCACAGGAGACCAACAGTCAACGGTGTGTTCGTGTGTGTTGGCGCGTGAAAATATTTCAAAGAAGAAAGACGAGAGACGAAAGATTCGAACAAACGACTGCACAAAAATCGAGAATTTTTGATCGAACGCACGTATACTGAAATTAGCTGATCGCGCGATCAGGCGTTCGTCCCCTTTCACGGACGCCCACTAACATTTCACTGTGAAATGGGAAAAATGTGATCGCGGTGCAAAATTCACGAGTGAAGAGGAGCTTCCGAATTCCCAGTGGATCCTTTTAATCTTTCTGATTCGTGCGTAAGTACGCGCGTACACAAGTCGAGTCGAAGGGGACAGGTTAGTTTCTCGACGACACACCTCTCGTTTCTCATTCGTGCAGGAAATTCGTCACAGGATGGTGAGAACGAAGGACGACGAAGGTTCTTTGTCCCTGTTCTTCAGGGACGGTATCGTTTATCGAGAATGGGGCTACCGGCTGGCAATCCTCGAGAAATACCCGATCGCCGAGATGTATTTCGAGAAGGCGATCCAACGGGGCCAGGACAACGATCTCAGGACTTATTTGGGCCTCGGCAAGGTGCAACTCAATTACGCCCGGTTCACCAGAGCGCTCAACACCACCGAGAAGTGCTTGGAACTGGGTTAGATTTCTCGAAATGTGCTTCCCGCGGATTTGACATTTATGGAACTATGGAGCTCGCTCGTTCTCGTCTCGCAGTACACAGAAATCACTGTGATTCCACACAGTCCTATCCATCGATCTCACGTCCTCAGATCCAACCTATTCCCACGTGAAGCACATGCAGCTGCTGACGCTATTTTCCATCGGCGAGTTCGAGCACAGTTTGGTGCACGCTCATCAGGGTTTCCAAAAGTATCCGATTACGTTCCTGCAGCACGGGATACTGCAGGGTAACGAAGCCATCGAGGACTGCATCGGCTCGGACACCGAGCCCCGAGTCCTGCAACTTATCTCGCCGTGGATACGCGAGCTCGGGGAGTATCGGAAGCTGCTCATTGAAAGGCTGAAAGAGGAAGTGGACGAGCTCGCAGGTACTAAAAACTAACGGTAGCTTTGCCAACGATCGAGAAAATTCGACGACCTTCGATCCCCAGAGATACAAGCAGAGACACGATTATACAATTGGTACTACTCGAAACAATTTGTTTATATAAATGAATTGATTCGTACGTATATATCGATATAAATGAATTATATAATTCACGATATAACATAACGAATTATAGTTATATTACATTAATAGTAACGTAATTAAGAATTATACAAATTCATTTATGATATATAATATATTATAATAACGATATATCGTATATTATATATTACATATAAGTTATAATTCATTTGCATATTACTATCGTTTAATATAATTAAGAATTGTATAAACTTATTTATAACGTGTAATATTCATTTATAATATGTTATACGTTATTATATAGTAAATAAACTTCACATAATTCATATATAATATAATGAATTATAATGAATTTATATAATTCATTTATACATTACCTATGTAAATTCTACGTAAATTTTGCTCACAAATGACGTTCAAACAACATTACAGCTTTCTCACTGTTGTTTAACAAACAACGGGATCAATGTTGTTCAACAAACAACAAACAATTCCACGGGAATCGCGATCAACCGCTGGCGGTTAATCTGACAAACGCGCATGAATTTTAAATAGCGACGCAACTTGCTGATTCGGTTGTAGTTTCGATCCGCTGAATTGAACTTTTCACAACTTTTCGACTGTTCTGACGACTTTTTACGACCGGGGAGAAAGAAAAGAAATTAAAGAGATAAGACACAAAGGATGGAGAGGAAGAAGAAGCTTGTAACGTTAACACTTTCATTTTGGCAGTGATTACTCGGCTGTTAGTTATTGCCACAACTTTCCGCTAGTTTCTCGTTGTAATCGGATTGAAGAACATCCGGCGCGTTTTACCGCCGGTGCTTTCCGCTTGATAAACCCGAAAATACGAACGCGTTAAACGAACGTGCGATGAACGAGCGGCGTTGGCCAACGCTGTAAAAAGATAATTAATTCCGGTTTATTGCAGCGGTAATCAATTCCACTTTGTACGAAAATTTTAATCCAGCCACGCTATCGCGGTAATATTTCACTGGATCAGCCGCCGGCCGGGAACGGTTTCATTTGAACCCGTCGTAACAAGAGATGGTCGCGCGTTTACGCGACGCTTTTGTCTCTTGTTCCGGCCGACTTTGACTTTCGTTCCGGCGCAACCTGTGCAATGTCACAGATATATTACGGATACAGGTCTCCTCGGACGATCAATTATCAATATACTCGTCTGATTTGCCACCGAGCGATGAAATACAGGATGTATACCGTGACTAGCGGTACAATCGAGCAGGAACAGGAAAAAAAAAAAATGTACATGAAATTTCTCCTTTTCGAGAAAATCGAATTTGAAAGTTTACGAAATATAAAATTGAATCTAGCTAATTTGTGCGAAAATAAGTAAAAGATGTGGAATAGAATTTTTTTGCAAGGCGCTTCGTTTTTTGAGAAAATCGAGCATGAAAATTTATCAAGTAACAAGGCAATTTTTTTCCGTACAGTGTTAAATTGTATTCGATAGTACGTGTGAAGTTTATAGTACGTCGCATCTTGCCACTGAGGCTCGTCGGTTTTCGAAAAAACTTCACGGGAAAATTCACGGCCGAGACGAGGGTCCTGGAAGAAGAAGAAGATCGAGAGGCAGCCGAATAAAGTGTCTTGTGCGAAATTAACATTCGTAATTGAACCTGTTGTTGCGCGATTGACACGTTTCTCGATGAAAGAAATGGCTCGAGAAGGATCAAGAAGAACCGCAAGACTTGCCGTTGATGCTGAAACGGCTAACAATTTGTTCGGACTGAGATTCGTGTATAAATCTGCAAGAGTGTCGGAGAGTGAAGCGCATATTCGCACGAAGCCTGTGGAATCTATAAAAATTGGGGATAGTTCTTCGTTTCGCAATGAAGAAATGGAACCGTTTGCAGCCACGACTGGACCTGAATTTCAGAAAGCAGTGTACGAGGGAAAATTAAACGAGTATTATGAAGATCATTTCCCAGCAGTGTCTCGACAGGTACTCCAGGCTACCATACATTGGAAGGTATCAATGCGGAAAGCGAACTGACAGATCTTCTGGGCTTCGGAGCTATGGAGCTAATACGATACATCATTGAAAATCCAGGATGTATCGTCGCTTCTCATCGAGGACGTATCTCCAGTTCCTATGGACCTCCGCAATTTGAAGAAGAGAAGCAAAGGTGGAAGTGTCTGAAGAAATTAGACACAAGACTGAACAAAGTTGCAGCCAAACGAGAGAGAAAGAGGAGGCAGCAATGAAAAAAATAATGTAAATAGTGTAATTAATGTACAAAAAAATTGTTTTGTACAAAGGGTGGAGGTTTTTTTTATGAATAAATATTTTGTAAATGTGTATAACGTAATTTTTTTATTATACCCTTACAATGTAACAACGTTTCGATTTCGAGTTTTGAGAATTAAAACTACTCACCCAGCCCGGGTGTTTTGAAAAATTTTCAAATAGAGTAACATTATTTTTAAATTACTTTTTAACGTTATTTCGGAAATAATCTATTTGTCGTCAGTAGATGGACTATTCTCATTGGCAACTTTAACAGATGTCTCCAAATTTTGTTCATTAACGGATTCAACTTTCCAAATGTTGGAACGAGTCCACTTAAAAGCCAAAGACAAACAATTTTTACCGTGATAACTCACACTAATAAATTATTTTGATTTTCATTGATTATTCTCTTCTCTTTCATTTGAGTATTTCGATTTCATCGATATCTATTTCGAATGTTATTTTAAAGACAAATTTTCAGTTAGCAAGTAAATATCTATCCTTCCTTAAATAATCAGTTCTTCTTCTCAATTTATTAGTTTTCCAATTATTTACAAATTTAATTTCAAATTCCTCGAATTGTCCGAATGAGCTACATACCTAGTTAGCTCGTTATACGTACATGGTTAATGAGAAAGTAGGGCTGATGCAGTGGAAGGGGTAACGTTTTCCTATCAGACAAGTAGAGGGAAGGCCCATGGGCCGCCGTTAGTTACATCTGCTGTACAATATTAATATCGCGATCCACGGAATTACACGTCTCGATGACGAATGAAAATTTCCCCAGTAGCCGTGAGAAATATTACCAGCGATCGAATACACAAAAACGAGAAATAGGAAGAAAAGTAATAATTGTCACAGTAGTTGCGTCCAAGTCAACGATCAATTATCGATCGCGTTATCTTATCGTGTCGGTTTCTAGGCATCGAGGAGGAGCAGTCCAAGTTCAAAGTGAACGACCTGAAAGCTCGAGCGGAGGCCGAGTTCAAGAGGTTGCAATTCCTCTTCTCGCACATATACCTCGGTTACCTGGCGCACGACAACGCGTTCTTGCAGCACCTGTACGAGAACCCGGAGAAGCTCGAGTCGCCAAACAAAGAGACGACCGAGCTGCTTCGTAATTTGATAGCGAGGAACTATCGGAGAGTCGTTCGCAGGCAGAACGTGTTGCGGATGCGGCGGCCGCTCTACGTGATGATGTTCAAGCGGAAAAGGTTACCACCGGGTCACAAGAGGACGTTGGACGAGGAGAAAAAATTATGGAGGAACATCATCGTCATCGAGGCGAACTTTTTGTTGCACCGTTTGCACGAGATTCGAATGCGGAGAGATTACATCAGGTTTTTCGGGTGAGCCGAGCGTGGACACTCTCACGTTCGAGTTATTTATTTCGCGGAAATACCTACCTGGAAATTTCGAAACTCTTAAACAAACACAAAATGTGTTACTTAAACTGACACGCCATACTTTATCTCCCTACTTTAGACCACACTTTAAAAACTTTTGCATCAAACAATTTTTCATCAGACGCACAATTTAAAAGTTATTTCAAATCTATCCAAGTTACGCGAATCACCCTGTGTATAATGATATAATGATACGATGATATCCGGTGTATGTTCGATTTCGTCAGAATGGTGGACCGCGTGAAAGACAAGTTCGACTCGTACTCGCTGAAGAAGTTCCCGGCGAAGAAGAAGTGTTTGAACGCGGTGTACAATATGGTCGCGTGGGCGTACATCGACACCCGCGACCTGTCCAAGATACAGAGCAGGAAACTTCGGAGAATATACTTGAAACATCACCTGGGAATTCGAGTGGCGGAACTGCCACGCGACAGCGACATTGGCTGGATAAGAGTGTCCAACAGGAAGAAGGCTTTGTTTAATTACCGCAGGTAATGAAAATTAAATTCTCTATTCTCTTTGTTCGTATCGTCGATCCATGATCCATCTTCAAGGAAAAAAAAAAAAAAAATCTAGGAGACTAGCCATGGCCTCGGAACCTCTGGAGCTGGCCTGGTTGTTCCACGAGCTCTCGAGATACCTGATCGACATTCGTCGTTACGACCTGGCCCGATTCTACAGCAAAAAGGCTCGAGACATGGGACAGGAGGCGGGCAACGAACAGTGGGTACTGAACTGTCAACACCTGTTCGTTCGGATCGAGATCAATCAGAATTATCGGAACGAGGCGAAGGAAGCGGCTCTCCTGGCCTTGTCCATCTCCAGGAAGCTCGGCCTCGACTTCCTCGTCGACTTCTACAAGAGCGCGATCGAGGTGATCGACGACATAGACATGGAGAAGCTGTTGGCGTTCGACGCGATCGCGGTCAGGCAACAGCTCATACTGAACTTGATGCCGGACGACATGAAGGCCGAGGTGGACTTCCTTTGGAGGCGGATGGACGCTATCCCCGCCGATCGACGACTGTCCGTGATGCCCGGTTGCAAGCCCCTCGATTGCAAGCGGCCCTGCAAGAGGATGACGATACTGCCCGGTCCTCCGAGAGATCCCGAGAAACAGGCGAGGAAAGCCCTGTTGAAGCAGTACGAGCTCTCCAAGGAGAGGCCTGGCTTCGTCGATTTCGACGAATACGAATAACCTTTGCGAATGTCGATCTCGTCCCCTTGTCGTCAAGATAAGTACGTACCCACTCTCTCATCAATCTCTGCGTCCGCTAAAAATACACTGTTTTATATTTAAAAAATTTACTAAACTTTGACTATTTTATTATTTCTAGCGTTAAAAAAGCAAAGAAATCGCCTTGAAATCTCGGAAGCACGACCAGATTGAAACAAGATTCGTGGCCACCGTAAGATAGTTCCCCTCGAAACAGAGTAAGTGTTTTCATTCGAAATATTTTTCTCTAGAGCGAATAATTTCAGAGAAAATTGCGCGGGTGTGGAACAGGACACTCTGTGTGTTCACGTGGCAGCTTCGTACATACCTACGTGCAATAAATATACCTGCATGTACGTAGGCACTTTTGTCCCCCGCAAGCTTCGTCGAAGCGGCGCGAGTTACACAAGAAGCGATCTGACGTCGCCTACCTTGATGAATATGAATGACAATGGCGGATGTGAGCCATCGTGCGTGTACGTACACAAGCGGGTGTACGTACGTACCAACTTTTCCCCGATAAGATTTCGCGGGCTCTGTTATCCTTGATAAGCGAGAAGAATACTTGTTAGAAACTTTCGATCAAGGTCGAATCGTTGGACTTTCTTCTATCGTATCTTGTATAAACCTTTGACAAGATGTTCCTGAGGGAATATTTCAGCCACTGTCGTCGTCAAAAGAGAAGGTTGAAATGGAATTTCTTTGGACTTTTCGCGACGAAACAGCGTTTAACTTCGAATTCGAATTCTTTCCTCGGCTTTTTACAGAATAATTCCCGAGGGCTGTGTGTTTTTTCATTCTTCATCTTGCCAAGAATGGTAGTCACGGAGTAGTCGTCAGTCTTCCAGTTCGGTTCTATCCCGTTGAAAATGATGAAATTGACTGGTGACAGGTTGCGTAGTTTTCCACGCGGACTCTGGTAAATCGCACCGGTTAATGGGACAAGTTTTCTCGTTGTCTGCTCCCACTTCGTTTAATGGATAGTTCAGGTCACTCCTCCCGACAACTCCATCGTGGAAATCACACATTTCATCGTCGACTAACAAAATTTCACCAGTCCAGTCTGATTTACGAACATGTATAATACATTGCAATAATTCTATATGCATATTGACGCTAGAACTAAACTTTAAACAAAATGGTCAAAATGACCAACTGATAATTTTTGTTTAAAAAATGTTTTGTAAATGTAAAATATTTAAACAAAAGTTATTGATGTTAAAACTAAATGAAACTTTAAACGAAATGGTCAAAATGACCAATTGTGAATTTTTGTTTAGATGTTTTACAGATGCTTTAATTATAATTTAATTTAATTATAATAATATTTAATGTTATTAAAAAAAATAAAAAATATTTTTTTATATAAATTCATAAAATAATAATTCTAATTAAAAAATTTATTAAATTAAATGATATAATAATTGGTCATGAACTATTTTTAACTAAAAGGAAAAAAGGAAAATTTTTTTTCATTGTTAGTTATTATTAATTAGATTCATTAAAATGTAATGAAATATAACAAAATTGAAAATACATAAGCTTGAATTATTGATATAGAAATTTCTAAAATTAATAATATACTTTGAATAATTATTGATAATGGTATAATTGAAATTCAATTTATTATAAAATTTCTTAATATAATTAAAATTAATCGTAATGAAATTTTAAATGGAATAATTATTCGATATCTTTACAGATATCTTTAGAGACTCGAATGATTCTTCGTAAAGATATATAAATAAAAGCTCGTGTACTGTATTGTACTGTAATACTATGTTGTATTGTAAAGACTTTTGGTTTCTTTTATTTTAGTCTCTGATGGAAATTTTATGCTTTACTCGACGGTAGTTTTGGTGTATTGTAACGATCCTATACGTATTAATTTAAGGGGCAACTGTTTCATTTACTTGTTTCATTATTAATTTTTTTCTTTTTGAGTGAAATTACATGTACATTCGCAACGTTGTTTCTTTCAATCGCGCAAAAGAATTCAGAAACCATCGCACTTAGTGAAATCTTTTCGAGAGAATAAAAAGTATGAAATTTTCAAATTTAACTGGCAATTGTTATCTCGTTAATTTATTTATTAATTTTTCCCTTCTCGCGTAAAATTACGTGCGTTTTCGCAAAAATGTTTTTCCAACCGCGTAAAAGATTTAGTAAACTAAATCTTCGAATTTTCGAATCGTCGACAGGCAAACCTCAAAGTCTGAACGAAAGAGAGGAAGTTCAGGGAATTGCCTCGAGACTCGAGGCAAACGTCAGTGACCTTCGGAGTGTCGATTCGGAGCTCGATGGCGGTACTCGCGCGCAGAGGGCTGACCGACGACCTGGAGGACTTGAACGATACGAGAAAAGCGGTGGAGAATGCGGAAAACCGGGCTCGTCTTCGCCAGGAGAGGACTCACGATGCCCAGCTGGCCTGGAAGAACAATCGAGAGTACGCGCAAGCTTTGCACCGCGAGGCCGATCAGCTGTACCGAAGGTACCATATCCCATCTCTCGAGAGAATATTTTCACGTATCCGTCGTATTCTTTTTCGTTCGTACAAACGTGGATGGTCGCGATGGAAGATCAATTTTTCCTCCGAGAAAACTACGAAAACGGTATCGAAAATGCGAAAAATCAACGGACCAAGACGCAACGCCGGTTATGGCTCTCGCCTTTGTTTTCCTTATCGGCGTTCCAGCACCGTTTTATCAAATCCCTTCAATCAGATCGGATCAAAGCGTTCGCCAAACAGAAACGCCTACGCCAATTATTGGAATTGTTTCGCTGGAAAATTTCATCTGGCCCTCGATAGCTCGCGCATCGGTTTCGATCCTTCTCCCAACAGGGAAAATAAATTTGTTCCTTCGAAATATACGCAGGAAGGTTGCATATAGGTTACTCGAGAATCGCTTTTGCATAACGTTCGTCAATGATTGAAGAAAAATCGACGAGATAAATAATATAATAGTAGTAAAAACAGTACTTGTTTTAACAGTGACGTTGTTTTAATTTATCACACTATTCGTCGTTCGAGTCTGTTGTAGTTGATTGCAGATACGGATTTCGGTCGTATCCGAATGGAAATATCATTGAAATATCTTATAATACTCAAGTATCGATATCAATGATATTGGAATTATAAACAGGAACGTTTTAATTCGCGTTGCAATTTCAGGCGATAAAGTTTCGATCGAATCTAATTGGTTACAGATACGCGTATTTCGTTCGTACGAATGGAAATATTAAAATATATCTTATAATATCTTATAATACTCAAGTATCAATACCAATAATACCTTCGAGGAATTATAAACAGGAAGAAATGTTTCAATTTACATTTCAATTTCAATTTCACGCGATGAAGCTTCGTTCGACCATTCTAATTGGCCACGACGCGGATTTCATTCGTACAGATGAAAATATCATTACTTAAATGATATTCCAGGAGATTATAAACAGAAAGAAACATTTTAATTCACGTTTCAGTTTCACGCGACGAAGCTTCGTTACGATTCCCATCTGTGTCACTAGGCTTTTAAATAAAGTACAGGGTGTGCACTTTATTTAAAATCACTTCCTACTAAGTAAATAAATCCGTAACTTTTTCATTATACGTTTTAAAAAGGATTGCCAATTTAAGTTCATGTTTGAATTTAATTTCAAATTGAAATTAATAAAAATTAAAATTTAAAAATTAAAATTGTCAACAGAAAGACAATAGCAGAGACAACGAAAAGTCAACGTCTGAAAAATTTATGGATAGTTGCACGACGCGCCAAAGTAGATTCGATCGACGTAATTTCGGACGAAGCTACGTGCGATAAAATATCGAGGGCCAACAAGG
The DNA here is from genome assembly GCA_032399605.1 of Melipona beecheii. Classification (NCBI taxonomy): domain Eukaryota; kingdom Metazoa; phylum Arthropoda; class Insecta; order Hymenoptera; family Apidae; genus Melipona; species Melipona beecheii. Next base: position 15,480,436 of record JAUCMO010000501.1, read on the forward strand.
TGGCCGATTTTCACGGTAACGGTATTATTTAAAGATAAAAAGATAAAGCGTCGTCGTTGGTCATCTGCATTCCCGATAATTAGGTGCAGCTAAAAGTCTCTAAAAACACACTGTTTCATATCTAAAGAACAATTCATATCATTGGTCATTTTGACAATTTTGGTAGTTCTAGTGTTAATCGTCCGTGTAATTCGAGATTAAGCCGAGGAGTCACGAACGAGTCGAAATTCGCAATTTCCAGCGGCGATTACGAGTCGGCGTTGGTGCTGTATCACAGAGCCGGCAACTTATATCCGAGGGACAGCAGTCACGGTGCTGCGGCCAGGAGGACCGTCGCCACGATAAGCTGCTGCAATAATCCGGCGAAAGCTCCGCGCAACGTTTCATCCTGCTCCGGGGAACGACTAACGATCGCTCTGTGCCCCGAAACCGCCGCCATTACCGCGAACCAGCGGCTCAACAAGTCGCCCGAACCTGCCTCCGTCCACGAAGTACTCGCGTATGTTGGTCGCCCATCTCGTTTTCCTTACTCCTCTTGCAGACTTTTCTCTCTCTCTTTTTTTCAATTTTATCCATTGCATCGAGTAACGACGATATCGTAAAATTTCATGGATCCCAGTGTTTTGCTCTTCGAGTGTTTTGCAGCTGTTAAAGCCAACAGTTGTGGCTCGCTGGTTATGTTTCAAACTCAGCGTGTCATATTAGGAATTTCTACAAAATTTTTATTTCGTTTTTATAAACTTTATACATTAAGGTTTAGGTTAGGTTGCTCTTAGGGGCAAGAATAATTTGTATTTGCCGAGGTTCTTGAGGGAGTTTAATCCTTCGAGGCTGTTTAATCGTAGAGGCTGCATTGCCTCGCGCAATATATGATCGAGGCCTTCGAGTTTATGGCCAGATTTGCATCCAGTTGGGTCGCGAACAATACCAATATGCACGAAACAAGGGAGCTGGATTACAATGATTAGCTCTGATGCGATTTACTGTAGGGATAAATGCTCTATTAACGTTTCTATCAGCGAACCAAGTAGTTTCTACCCTTATGTGGATCTTGGTTTCTTAAAAAAATTTGCCGAGTGACAATTGGCTCTCTTCTTAATACCCACGAGTGCGTATGTATGGGATGGAAAGGAAAGTTTGTCCATGGCTATCATAGATGAATTCCACACCACAAGTGTTGGTGAAACCTAACACGTGTGAAAGTTATAAATACAAGTGTTATTTCTTCACGCGAAATTGCTGTTGATGAGCATTTTCTCCATCTTAGCTACTTCGACAATCACAAAAGCTACTGGAAGAGCCTGCCGTCTCCTCGGGTCTGCAATGCTCAGCTGGCAAGGACCAAGATGACGTTCAAGCAGCTGAACAGTCTCGCCGAGACCACGCTGAAGAACCTCGAGGCGTCGTTCGAGTCCGGGAAACTGCCCGCCGCTCTCAAGATCACCCAGGAGCTGCTCGCGCTGTCGGAGGGCTTTGAGGACCCAGGTCGTTATCAGATGGCTGCCTACCATTATCTCTCCTTAATCCACGTGGCCGTGGGGAGGCACGATCGAGCGGTACGCAGCGCGTCGCGTCTGATACGCTTGTCGAAGAGCACCGAGAACGTGGCTCAAGTCTGCCGATCGTTGGCGACTTTGGGCAAGGTACACCTGAGCTTCGGACACTTGGACGCGGCGGCCAAAGCGTGGCAGCACTTGGCCAAAGGCTTGAGAAAGCCGATTCCAATCGCTTGGATCAGACACGAGATCGGCAGATGTTACTTGGAGACCGGCAGGTACGAAAAAGCCGCGGAGATGGGCTTCGACTGCGTGGACGCGGCGACCAAGGCCAACTCGAGCAAGTGGACGCTCAATGGAAAGCTGCTCCTAGGTAAGAATCTTCTCCTTTAACCCTGTTGGGTTAAGGAGGTTGGGAAACGCACCAACGAAGTGTGAATCACTGATTTTGATGAAATTTGGCGCGCATTTATAGCATTTCCAAAAAAATATTCGACCTGTATTTTTTTTATCGATGTTAAGATCGATGAAAAATACTCTCAAAGTGTATTGGGGATGTGAAACGTATCTTGTTAAAGAATTCGGAAATTATTGAAGACACCGTTTTTGTTTAAATTAGTGTTTTTTTTTAACGACGAATTTAACGGTGTGTACCGTTTTGCAAAAAAAGTTTCTGTTTAAACAGATACATTAAAAAATCGTACCAAATTTTTTTTAATATTTGTTTACGAAAACTGAATATATTCAAACATAAATTACGGATAAAATAGAATCTCGATTTTTTTATTATAAAAAAATCTTTCTTTTGTGTATACTAGAGTTATTCTGTTCTCTGTTTGTAAATATGTTTTAAAATGTCAAGTGTAAATATATTTTAGTTCTGACAAAAGTTAACTTTATTGTTCAGTATTTACTGCTTCTTTTTTTAAACAGACTCGCTCAAGACACGATCTGTATCACTCAGCAAATGTTACCGAATAGCTGCGTCAGTGAGCTCATGAATAATTTCAGTTCGTTTCAGTAAAACAATGTCATTTAATATATATACGATAATAATATATATGACAAAAGATAAGGTGCGTACGTACATTTACGGCAAAGACGATCAGAAGACTAGACTGACCTTAGCGAAAGCTAAGATCACTGCTCATTTTGGATAACGTTCATTGTTCCTTTTTTTTTTCTTCAAGGGCAGAGTTTGGCGAAGCTAGGCAGATTCGTGGAATCGCTGGAGGAGTTGCAAATCGCGGCGAAAATCACGGAGGAAGAGGGTGACACCCCGATGCTGTCCTACATCCGCCGTCTTATCGACCAGGTGGCACGCGCTCTCGCCGCGCGTCGTCCGCTTCGAGAGTCTGCAAGGCTGCAAGACTGCAACACGGGAGCGCGAAGCAGCGAGCAAACGAAGCCGATGACGACGGAACGTCCCGACAGCAAAGGGGACGCGGACAAGACGCCCAGTTATCGTCAGTGCACCGCTCGATCGGATCTGGAGGTGGCTCGAGGTGACTTCACGTTCGCGGTCGCCCGAACCGAGATCGTCGAAATCGAGAAAAAGAGAACGAAGAAGACGAGGAAGAAGAAGAAGAAGAAGAAAAGGAGAGGAAGGAGGAAGAAGAAAGTCTCCTCCGCGTCTTCCTCCAGCTTCTCCTCTCTGCTCTCCGTGTCGTCTGCCGTTCCCGTCCAAGAGGACTGTTCCTATTCAGCGAGGGGGGCCGTTCAATTGAAGCGCGAAAACAGCAGCGACGTGTCGTTGAGAAGCGGCAACACGTACGTCGTACAGGAAGGATCCAGATTCCTGTCGGAGAATCTGGAACAAGTGGCGAGCGATAACGAGGAAGAGGGAGGGATGGTCGAGTTGCTCGAGTACCAGGAGGAGGAGGGGATCCTGGGGGAGGAGAGGGGGGATATGCTAAATGCTGTCCGCGTGATCGAGGAGCTGGGCAAGAAGGACGAAGTGGAGCTGCTGCAGATGCTCAGGGACATGCTACTGCCGACCGAGGAGAAAGGCGATTTAGGGGATTCGGGCGACGGTTTCCGGAGCTCGAGATCCGGCGAGGACAGGCAGCGGAACGAGGTCGCGACCAGTCGCTCGCCTCGCACAGCCTCTCTGCCGATCTCCCTCGCCACGCCGCGCTTCTCCAATTGAATTAACCTTCGTAACGTGTTCCTCCCCACGATCCTCCGATCTCCTCTCTCAAACATCCGTTTTTGACGACATTCGCTCGACGTCCTTTTCGTCCCTTCTTCCCGTTTTTCGTGACGAAAAACATCTGCAACGTTTTTCCTTTTCTATCATTTGTACTCGTTTCCTCGCCGAAATGAAAAAATTTTATTTTTTATTTTCGTCGTTGAACAGACTGTTTGAACTCGTGGTCGTAGTAGCTTTGACTCGACGAGTGTTTCAATGTGACTGTGTGTCTATGTAAAGTCTCGTCTGACTCGTGCTTGTGACAAATCACACTTTAAGCTCGATACCTTGACTTTGATTACTCAAACGAAACTGCTTAAACGAGAACTAATTATTTTTGATTCTATTTTTGAAATATTATAACGTAACTATTCTTGAACTGAGCACTCCTGATCACTAATTTCGGAAACTGATTAACAACGGAGGCTATTGTTTAACGACGGAAAACTACCTTCGATTAACACTGCAACTATCGGCGATTTCCATCAGAAATGTTAAAGTAAAAAAAAAGAAAATAAAAAACACGATGTATACAAACTTCATCCGAAATCTCTAAAAATACACTGTTTCATGTCTGTAAAATATCCAACAGAAATTATAAATCGGTCATTTCGACCATTTTGGTAGTTCTGGTGTCAACTGGAGATGGAAAACTGTTTAAATGTAGGCGAAATAAAGAATAGGTGGCGAGATCGGTAAAGGAAAAATCTGCAGTTTCCCCCGAAACTGAAGAAGAATTCCAGGGATCGCGGCGCAAGCTCGATCCGAACGCGCGATACGGCTCTCTAATGAAAAAAGGCCGAATGAAAAAAGTTTGGAACCGGTGAAAATCCTCGGCCGTCACTCGCTTAATTACGTTTAATTTACTCAACGACTCCATCCGTGCGAAGGGGCCTTCCCTTCCTCTCTCTGCCGGCACGTTTCACTCGATCGAAACCACTCGAGCTCCAGCCGTGAATTATCGACCAATTCGCCGATCGAGACTCTCGAACGGCAGATTAAACGGCTCTCGATATTAACGGCGCGTACAATCAAGGAACCAGAACGTTACTTCCTAGCGCATCTTCCGTTCGTTTCGTTTCTCGACGCGTTTACGTGCTCACCTACCTTTTATTTTTATTATCGCAGTCGGTAATCCCGCCAATCAAACGGATCAACCCCATGCACTGTGATTTATTTTAATATTTTTGCTCAGATTTGTACCATATATCGCACGAATGCTAATAACATTACATTTGTTTGTTATTGTAAAATTCATAAAATTTGATTAATGTCTCTAAATGCAAAGCAACGCAACAAAATTAAAGTCATTGGTTAAAATGAACATAAAATAAACATTAATTAATAGAGAAATTAAAGAAAATTGAACAAGAATACGGTGATGACAGAAAGATATTAAGTTCTCTCAGAGTGTAGTGGTGGGAGTAGCTCCTAGCTGACTAGGAAACGAAGACGACTTTTTTGCCATAAAATTTTATCGATACGCAAACATTTGATATGTATCGATACGAAACAAATTACAGGCGCGATCGCTCAGTAGCAGACAACGCCACTCCCACTCGAGGTCTACTCCACGCCCCCTCACGAATCACGTGACCCAAACCAACCAATCGCTAAGTTTCGTTGCATAAGCGTTGCACCTAAAGAGGCCCGACTTTCTGGATTACCCCCGCTAAAATCACTTTCAATGATAAAAAAACAAAGAATCGAAGCTTGCGAGATATATAATGGTCCGTAAGATTCGCGTTTGATTCATAAAGTTGTTACAGTGCAAGGGGTACTAAACCTCGCGATACTTCTTGTATCGAAAGGATCGAGAGTGGCCGACGCTGAATTGAAGTCGGAAATCGACTTTCGGTTCGCCAGGTTCGATTGGTTTCGCGTAAATAGTGCGGAACGTTCGATTCGACCGGGCTACGAGCCGATAAAAAACGCTGCCGGACTCCTTGCCTGACGTTTCACGGTCGTGCGGACACGTTCGTCGAAATCCGTTATTCGACCATTGGTAATGCGAATGAATATTCAGTCGGTCGTCAATGCCCGTCCGTTGATAATCCTCCGTGCGCAGTTAGCTTCCGCAGTATTGTCCAACGAAAATATGGGAAGATGGAAATATAAATACGGTGGAACGTCCGACTTAAATGTGAATTAAACGAGGAGAGACAAGTGTCCAGAGAATTTTCAAGAGAATTTTCACGCGATTAGCACAGAATTTTTTGATTTATCGCTCGAAATAAAATTGATTTGCCATTTATTTTTCCCGACTATCTTTACAAATATTTTAATATTAAATATTTAAATATTAGTTATTTAACCAATCCTACTTTTCTTTTAAACCATCAAATCTACACTTTTACTACAAAATACGTGCGTTTTACATCCTAGGTACGTTGAACGGTCACACAACAGATATGTTCGTATAACGAAGGCTCCACATTAGAACGAAAAAAAACAAACTGGTGGAGATATTTCGACTCGGTGTGCTTGTTTTTCCACTGTTCTTCGAATGAATTCGAAATGAATAGCGAAGGGCATGAAGACCACGTTCACAAATACGTACGTCAAATTGGACGGAGAAATTGATTGTGATTGCGAGAGGCTGGTCGAGTATAAAAGGAGAGACACGTGGGGGAGAAAGGTAGCAGGCACTTAGTCACTCGTCAGTGCTACCTGTTGAGCTAGCCAGCGCGTTCTGAGTTCTTCTCAGACAGAGAACCTGCTTTGTATGGTCATCAAGGCACCGGGAATAGCTCTCGGCGCTGCTGTTTTTCAACTCTTCACGCGCCGTGAGAAGAAGCAACTGGACCAACCACTTGAATCCTCGCTCGCTTCACTCCATCCACACGATCTTGCAACGTTTGTCGCCTCTCTCGAGTCGTCTAAGAGATCGTTCTTACTTTCATCACGAGCACTTTAAAGCGTAAACACCTTGCGCTTGGAATCCACAGCGTGTGTAATTCCTTCTCCAACCAACGTTGTAGCGCAACTCGGTGGTTCGTGGATTGTAGGTTGTCGAGTTGCACTGCCTGCACACGCCAAATGTGTTTAACCGCAATAAAGAAATCTCTCTCTGTCTCTCTCTCTCTCTCTCTCTTTCTTGAAGCTGGAAGAATTGGGTAATCAAAACGTCCAGGTCACTCACGACTGACGTTCGATCATCCTTAAATATACGTATTTGTTCTTCCCAAAGGACCACTCGCGCGGGGGGAAAAGGAAATGAATTATTCGATCGTTTTCAAGGCTTTGTTGTCGTGGAACAAACGCGAACATCGTTTCATTATTTCCCCACGGGATAGGGAAATGCTGTCGACTCTGCGGTAGCTGTGTTTTATTTAAAGAAAAAGAAAAAGAAAAAGAAGAAGAAGAAGAAGAAGAAGAAGAAGAAAGAGACGTCGTCTGTTCGTGGCGAGTTGAATTCATTCTATTCAAGGGGAGATTTCTCTCCTCTCTCCGCCCTTCGTTCTTTCGTAATTACGCACGTATTCTGACTCTGACAAGCAGTTGATGGGCTTTTCCAGGCTGTTCTATGTGCGACGAGCACATAGATTCGAGGCGCGCGTAAAATTTATTCGCGCCGCGAATGCCGGGACGGTTAATGGCACAGTTTTGTTCTGCAGGAGTAATCGTTCGTACAAAACCGGCGGCGCGGCCGCTTGGGAGCAAACAATTTGCCGCGGGGAATAAATTCCGCGTGGTTTGTCTCCGCGTGCCGGTTAAATCAATTTCGCCTCGTTCGATTTCATTTCGGTCGTTTCTCCAGTTTACTCCGAAAAATAAATCTCTTTCCCGTGGCCGTGGATGTTGGAATTCTCTCTCAGCATCGAAGGTGTTACGTACTGCGAATTCACGTTCGCGACAAGCTCGAGTATACTCGAACGAACGATTTCGAACTCGTTTAGTCGACTCGCTTCTTCGCAGACTCTACTCGAGAAACGTTTTAACCATTTCAACATCCCATTTCAGTAAAACAAAAATATACAAAAATAAGAAAGAAAAATGACAGATTTTTTCGGCATTTCTTCTTTTACAGCCATTAACTCTCGATTTACAAAGTATCGTACATTCGAGTAGCGACACGCGATCAAATTTCGCGTCGTGCTTCTGCAATAAATTCTCTTCTTACAATGATTCCAAGTGTCATTTAAAATTTCTAACTAACAATTTATAACAATCTCGAACAATGTTACACTTGAGAGAAATAACTTTGAGTCATTGAATGAAATATAATTAATTTAACTGTACAATCGTAATATATAAAAGTTGTAAAAATTAAAAAATAATCTCTAGAAATATCGTAGAAACAAAATGATTTAACTGCTTCAAATGAATTATTTAAACAATAATTTGCATTTCGACGATATCTTTGTACATTGCTTTGTACAATTGAATCAGTGATTGAATTCCCAAGCATTATTTCATAGTTCGTATGATTCATTTATAACAATTAAATTATTTTATTTATAACAACGAGCGAAAATTTTTACGTGTCGTCGCGCGATTATTCTGAAGCGACGATCGCTGCTTAACTCGATTTTTAACTACATAACTTTTCTCTAGATAAATTTCTATTTAATCGTTACAGTTATAATTTAAAAATTAATATCATGAAAATGTAAATTTAGTTTTGGCTAGTTTTAGATGAAAAATTAATAAAAAATTGTTACATTTGACGTTGTAACGTATTCATGAAAGTGTAACTTTGCGACAGAGATGTAAAAATTATCAAATTGTTGATTAGTATAATAGAAACACTGTTTCACGCTACAAAAAAATTATCAACTGTTCCGGATCACTGACGACCGAAATATAAATTAACCTTGAGCACATCGACCAAGATTTAGGAGTTAATTTTTAAACAATATTTCTGAATATTCTAATTGTTTAAAAATGATCTAATATTTCTAATAATTTATTTGTAACAATTAAACAATAAATTCTCTTCAATAACGTTTCCAACAACTATTTAAAATTTTCAGTTGATCGTTCGTAGCGATCGAGTCACCGATACGTTTGTACGAAATTTTTGTAAACAATTTCCCGTCGATCGATTGCGGTCAGATAAATATCGAGCGGTACGGAAACAAGAGCTCAGTATAAATAGAACTTTCGTAGCGTACGCATCGACATAAATTTTAAAAGTAAATTTTTAAACAATATTTCTGAATATTCTAATTGTTTAAATAAATAAATTCTCCAAGTTTATTATTTGAAACTTTTAATTAATTATTCGTAGTAATCGAGCCACTAATACATTTCCAAGAAATTTTAAAATTGTTCAACTAATTTAGTCTTTTACTATTAACTTGTCAGACAAGAATATTTATTCAATATCTTAAATTAGATTGATCAAACAGCTATGCCTTATTTTACGAATATCTTTTCTCTTTCAAACAAATTACTTACTTAAATTCAATACAAGTCGTGACTCGTGCGATAAATGTATAAAACAGTACTGATTTGTAATAATGAGACCCGTGCGTAGTCACCTCCACGTGGTGGGTCTTGGTAATTGATATCGTTTCACAAACATTAAACTTTAATGTTTGTAAAACGATATCAAGCTAAGAACTACGCAACCTACAGTTCAGTTTAGATCGTGAAAACTTCTTTCTATTCTTTATTTCACGATCTAAACTGAACTGTAGGAACAAATTAGTTGATAAGTAAAGTATTAGCCCGCCCCGGGGCACCGTGGGACGACGAGGGATCTCGCACGGACATCGTGGGACGACGAGGGATCTTGCATGGACATCGTGGGACGACGAGGGATCTCGCACGGACATCGTGGGATGCGTGCGTCTTAGTTTTAAGTTGCGTGCGTTTAGTTTTAGTTAATTATAAGATAGTCAATATTTGTAAATTCATTGTGAGCGCATTCTGTACAAAGACACGTTTATTAAACTTGAGACGAAATTAGGAACCCCCTTTCTCCTTTCTTCTATCGTTCGTTGTTACTATTGTTACTGTCATTGCACTAGAGTAGAGTTTCGTCGTCAGTGTGTCAAATCGGGGAACTGCAGCCTCGTCCGAAAGGACGAGGTGAGGTTCTTGTAGTCCAGCGTCCTTTGTAATTCGACTCAGCGGTTCTTCGGAACCCCACTGTGTCGTTGGGGGGTAGCGCTGGGCTACATGCCTCTAAGTGCTCGAACCTCGATTTGACACACTGACAAATCGCGGCTTCATTTCGCGTTATACCCTTTGCACGTCACGATATTGAAGCGTGTCGATAGTTTCGTTTCCCTTATTTCGTTCAAAGTTTAGTAAACGTGTCTTTGATACAGAATGCGCTTGTAGGGCTGCGAATTGTTGCACAATTATTAATGTAACGTATGTATTGTATGCATTGTATGACTGTGTGAGAGTATATGATGGTGTGATTGTATGTATTATATGATGGCATGCATTGTATGATTGTATGAATGTATAGCATGTATTGTATGATTGTATGATCGTATGTATTCTATGTATTGTATGATTGCGTGAGACAGAGTTCCATAGTTCAAGCTCGTATTTGCGTTTTATAGTTAAGATTTAGACTTAAGTTTGAGATTGAACTATGGAACGTCTGTCTCCTTAGTATGTAATCGGGCCAAGTAGAAGAAAAACTCGGCATTCATTAAGTTGAATGCCGAGGTGCTTGTTTGTAATGGTGGGTGGATGGGCTTAGGGCCCGGGGTGGGTCTCGCGCGTAGTCACCTCCTCGTGGTGAGACCTGGTAATTGATATCGTTTTACAAACGTTAAAGTTTGTAAAACGATATCGCTTAAGAATTACGCAACCTACAGTTCAGTTTAGATCGTGAAAACTTCTTTCTATTCTTTATTTCACGATCTAAACTGAACTGTAGGAACAAATTAGTTGATAAGTAAAATATTAGCCCGCCCCGGGGCACCGTGGGACGACGAGGGATCTCGCACGGACATCGTGGGATGCGTGCGTTTTAGCTTTAAGTTGCGTGCGTTTAGTTTTAATTAGTTATAAGATAGTTAATATCTGTAAATTCGATGTAAGCACATTTTATAGTACGAAACAATGTTTATTTTTTCTTTAAATATGTAATATATTTTAAATCAATTATTTGCAATCTAAACCTTGATTCGTATCTTAATATACCGTGCTTTGATTTACTTTCGTGTGCTTGGTGCAGTTTATAAAAGTCTAATGGACACTTGAATAAATTTCTCCTCGAGTTGTGTATCTGGAATAAAAATTTCGCTCTTGGAAATTATTAGCAATTAATCGCTCTAACGTTAAATTTAGAAAATGGTATGATCGTTCATGGTAAAAATTATTCAAATAAAATTCTCGTTGAATTATTCCAATTTTGGTTATACGGCGCACGAATGGGAATGAATTTCGCATGAATTTCGTTTCTTTTCTTTTCTCTTCTCTCGAACACTCGTGCTACTCGCGTTCAACAGATCGAAATTGGCTGTTTGTGGCTGGTTACAGCTGGCGGGGCGTTGCGTCGAGTAATCGCGTGGAAAGGATTTGCAAATTAATCGAATTCGATGCAATTGCCTTTTACGTTCGATTTTACGTTCGATTCCAAGAGAAAACTCCGCGCTTGTTTCTCACCTCTTCTTCACCCAGCACGTACCGTCCGTATCTCGTTGTATCCCGTCCGATTTAATCGAGTACGATCCTGCAGCGATACGTCCGTCTAACGCATGCACCAGGTGCTCGCCTCTCGCAGTTTTACATTTTCCTCCTATTGGCCCGCGCGCGTCCGGATAGCGAACGGATAGCGAACCCCTTACGGGAAATCAATAAGCGGGTTTTTCGTTCGAGACGCGGACAGATCTCTGTGCACAGCAGACACCTGTGTGCTTGCACGACGTATCGATAAGAAGCATTCGAGGGGCAATTCGGGCAAAAGGGGCAATTTTAAAAATTTTAAACGAGTCGACAAATTTTTGTCAAACGAAAATCTACATATTTTGCATCAAAGTAATAATTTGAATCGTTTCACCGTGATTCACCGTAGAAAAATCATTTTTACAGCTTTTCGGTGAACTGTACTCGAGAGTCGTAGCGATTTTTCAAGCTAGTTCGAACCACGAGAAGAGGAAACAATATTTTTATAAAGAAACTATAATCCTCGATACATGAAATTTGAAGAAAAATTTCTTTTCTGTAAAAAACTTTTCGAGGTTATCTTGATTTTTTCAAACTTTTTTGTGTTTTATGATCAATATGTATAGAAAACGTATATAAATGACGTTAAAATAATTCTTATGTAAAATAAATAACGTTATTATTGCGCATATAAATTACGTTGAAATAATTTTTATCGGCTTTTCGGATCAAATACAACGTGTGCTACGCTGCAAAAGCTGCCAGAGTCGGTGTGACGACAGGATGTGACACAAAAATGGTAACGAGGCCACTACTGATGACTACATGAAATCGTGGTCGAAAAAGTACATTGTGTGCGAGGTCTGTTCATATAATATACCTCGTCGGTGGTATTATCCCATTTAATCTACGTTACTATGGGATCGTTCGACTCGAAAAAGGAAAAGAAACATTCGAAAAAAAATTCGATTTGTTCCATTACGACGCTAGATAGCTGCCGGGTGCATTCGCGATTTCGTTTCCGGCAACCATATTTTTCCACTGCATCGCGTTCATTTCCGTTTCTTTCCATACGTTATCTGCAACTTGGTCCGGTTCCCCAGTCTCCCCGGGATAAACCGATCGGAAATCGATGAGCGGAGCTTTCCAAAGTACGATCTCCCACGTTCAGCGCTATTGTATAAATATAAATGAAGGCGGCTCTCGTTGCGACACGCGGTGCATGGTCCATCTTTCCCTCTGGTTGCGCGCTCCACTCCACGACACGGCGAGCATTTTGACAAGTAAACGCTGTACGCGCGACCGGCTTACGGTGGATTTCGAATTCACCGCGTATTCACCGCGAGTAACCGACTCTCCGGGTCGAAATCGAGATCGTGGAACGACCTGGTTGTTACGTATCTGTCTCACGGAAATGAAGATTTTTTTTTCTTTTTCTTTTTTTTTGAAGAGACTATGAGATATTTGATAATTTCAAAAATGCGCGTGTGTTAGATCAAAACTAGTGTCACAGGAAGTGACACTAGTTTTTCTTCCTTGGAAAATTAATAATTTTCCATTTCGTTTGCAAAACTTGAACATTGAGCGTAATTTTCTTATTAAACGAAAAGGTTATTTCCAATCAAATATTTTGGCACTTTGCGCGTCGAGCACCAATATCTAGATTCTTTTCGTGTATTATTTCTTGAACACAGCTAACGTTTTCGCGTGGGTTTAGTTTTCGATGACGTGCCTGGCACGGATCTGGAAAATGTTTTCCGATGAAACGTGTAGGCTTCGTTGTAAATTGCCGATCAATTCACGTTGTACGTGTTGGATTGGATCTTCAATTTCAGGGTTTTACAATATATACCTTTCAATACCCTAGTAGTAAAAGTTTACACGTGTTAATTTTCCATTATTCTTTTTACGTAACAAATATGAATTCAAACAAACAACGTCGAAAAAATAATTTTTCTCTAGAAAAATTACAGAAATTGCAACAAGTCGCGCAAGCGATCGTGGCAAGAAAATACACATTTAGAAATTACACAAAAAGAACTAGTTTCAAAATGTCTAAAAATATAATTATATCATCACTGTTATTTTTTGAGTCTAATCCAAGTAACAAACTGTAACTATTTTTCTCCATTGCGCAAAAATTGCCATTTCTTCACGACGAGTATATATACTCGTCAGTTACAGCGAAGAGATCAAGTTCAATCAAGTTGGAAACCGAAAAATGCAACAACTTTCTTTCTACGTGCAAACGAAAGACGAATTTTGTTTCACGAGGGACAAAAATTACTTTACCAAATTAAACGTACCGTGTCCATTTTGTTCGATCACTTTTGGCCATTTTTCAGTCAGCTTCAAAGTTTCCGCCCTCTTCGATCTCGCCGACAATGAAATTTACCAAACGGATTCCAACACGCAAACTCTGCCGCGTGTAGCTTCAAAGTTTCAAAGTTTGCTCGAAACGAAAGTTGAAAAACTCGAAACGCGCGTTACGTGCGGGTCACGTAGTTCTCCCACGCGGAGCGGGAGTTTTTGAAAATTTGATGACACGCGGAAGAGGGAGAAGAGTCTACGTCACGTAATGTAATTACGCGATTCGGGTCGGTAATGAATATCACTGGAATATTTACGACTTTACGCGCCACGACTAATCGGCTAATCAGATCACGGAAAACTTCGCCCGGTGATTATATATACCGGTGGAAACGGTGTTCCATCCGACAAAATAACAACGAGCGTGACGTTTGTTTCCTCGCGAAAAATGAGGAAAAATTTCTCACTCTCGTTCCACGAGACTCGAAAGAATCTTGGATCAATGAACAGAGAGAGAGAGAGAGAGAGAGAGAAGAGGTTTATCGCGTTTATTTTAAAGAGAGTCCAACGAGATAAAGTTTCGTTCGGATAAAGAGACTACAAGTACGTTTTCGAGTATGACAGCAAATCCAGGTTCTCCATTTTATTCCGCAATTCTTTAAATAATCCGAAATCTTTTCTCTTCTTCGAGGCTTTGCCAAACGATCGAGGAGATCTCCGTTGCTACGGCTCGCCGTAGTGGAAAACACGTTTCGCTGATAGGAAACAATCGGCGAAAAATTCTCCGGATATATCGATTTAAAGGGGGGGAAGATAACTCGAGTCTCTTTCCAACGATTTTCGTTCGTTTGAAAAACAACTACCGAGACGCTCCACGACGATTTTCCTTTTCCTGCAAGGGAAATCTCTTATCGTATTTTCCTCGAAATCGTTTCAAAAAAAAAAAAAAAGGCGCTGAATAAAATTCTTTGACAAAAATTGCAAGTCACGCGACTGCAATTTGAAAGATTACTCTTTTCAACAAGGGTAGATGAAATTGTCTCGGTTTATGGTCGACGTTGCCCTTAATAACACGCTCCCTTGCACGATTCGATCTGCAAAATGAGACGGCTACTGGAAAAAAAGGACAAAGAGTTGTTCGTTCTACGGGAGAAGAAACGAGGCGTGAGGCACACGCTCTGTTTCGCGATGTGTCTCGAAAGGTTCTCGAGTCGTCCGCGACGTCTTACTACGAGCGACGAGCATCTTCCAAACCCGAGGCATTCCCTCAGCCTCCGAGTCTCTCCATCGAGCTTCTTCTCGATACCGACGTTGGCCCAGGCGACCCAACGACCGTTCAACCTCTGACTCTGGCCTCCAGCTGCTCCATCCACAGGAGGAAAAACGCGTCTCGTTACGCCTGGCAAGCTCGAGAGAAGTCGCTCGTTTCGAATGACACAAGAAACGAATAACGGCTTCGTCGTTATTGCTTTCGTCTCTTCTTATTTACACAGCCGGCGCCTCGGCCCTCCCCCCTCCCCTCGAGAGCTTCATTCTCCTCGCGAAAATTGATAGCTAGAAAAACGGCATTCGGAGACGAGTTTCATCGCCATTGTTCCCCGCCTTGGTGGCCTTGGTTTTTCCGGTCACCAGCATGAGAGGAACCGGGGCAACAAGTTGGTCAAGAAAAGGCCAATTACTTTTAACAGTAAAGCGATAGGCTGACCAAGTGCCGATCTCGCGATTTCTCGATGTTTCTCGCGAAATGAAACATTTTACCGACTGGCAAAGGAATCTTGAATCCTGACTCGGATTCTCGTCTCATCGACAAACACTTTATCGACGCGGAATCTCTTTCGAAAGTATTTACCCATCGACGCACCATGAGATCAACCAACAGTCGTTCCACAAAGTAGCTGTTTCTCGTCCACTTTGAAACATTTTTGTCTTTGCGAAAGCATCAGCACACAACTTGCACGTATATAACGATTATGTTTTTATGAAAGTTCTACACAAAGTTCAATTGATTCCGCAGCGAATTATATTTTCAGGTTCTATTTTGAAAATAGAACACTGCGATCTTCTCGCATTAAATCGACTGATCGAGCTCGATGAATTTCTTCGTATCACTTCGCTGTTCTGTCCTCCACTCCTCGCACGCATTCCTCGCACGACAGTCTTCAAGACACCACACTATCAGTTGCCCAAATTTCCCCATGCATTCTACATCCGTACCCGCCCAGAGGATACTGTCATCCAGACAATAACCTCCTACATATTTTTAACAGACTGCGCAATTTCGCAATTTCCAGGTGCTCGAGTGGCGTTGACGCTATGGCGATTGTATTCGACGCGATGTCGACTCGGATCGCTCGTGCAAGAAGCGAATCCTGGTATTTTTCATTTCTCACGGATCGTTCCGTCGGATGCCCCCTCGTTCCCCACAATGCGATATCATATACATAGCATTCTCTTGCCGACATTATTCGAAAAATTGCATTCTCACGAAAACACGGTGCGCAAATGTCTGGCGTGCTACGGACGCTTTTACCGCGACGGAAGAAAAAGGCGCCCACAGGGACGCGATCGTGCTGCGAACGAACCGATCCTGGTGGCCGGACGATTCGATAAGCATCGTTATTCGACGGCGAGAATCGTTGCTTTGTTCGTTGCTTGAAAGTCAGCTCCATTCGATGCGAATTCTGCTACCGGTTAATTAACATGCCCAGCCGGTTTCCCTTTAACCTACGTTCCAACAACAGTCTGGGCCCAAAACGTAAACAGGATCGCGCAGCCTTCGGGCCACTCGACGGCTCGACAAGTCGGTCCCAAGTTGCACTAAACGCGCACGACTTACAGAAAACTGGTTTAATTTTGTGAAATATTTGACAAGTAATTACAACCTGATGTAACAATTGTGGTAGATATGCCACTAAAGGTTTATCATCAATCACTAAAATGTAACATAAATCAATAACATTTATCCGCAATTTCTGAATAAATTAGCAGTTCACGTAATTAGCATAAAAAAATCAATAACAAAAAACATCTTGTGGGGATTCTTCTCGAATATTTAGGAGAATATATTTCAACGTGCGAACGTGACCGAGAATAACACGTAACTGATTACGACACAAGGAGATAATAAGAATCTATCACGAACCGCGACCGTCGCACGACCCGTAATATTTACATTTGGCCCGAACGATGTACTACGGGCCAGGCCCGTAGTAATACGTTTTGGCCCGAATACAAGAGTACGAGTCTCACACGTATCCATAAGTTAAGGGGTTCAAACCGACGTAGGACAAAGTAGCTAGACGCTTCGAGCTTTTCTATTACAATTTAGCTAATTTCTGATCAAAATCAGACTTTAGAAAAAAGAAATTTACAAGAGGGTTAAGTAATTCCACACCTAAATTTCACAGAGATTTTAAAATCTGTGTAATTAATAATGTCGATGAAAAACATTTAAATGGAGCTTTTTAATATTTCATTTAAACGTGCTTGCAAAATAATCGATTGGAAATCTTCAACAGCCTGTCATCTTACAGTCACTTTTTCTTATAATTTGATACGGTTGTTCCAGTCTTGATAGATATATTTATTTACTTATATTTAAGAACAACCAAACATAGCACGTAGTGAAAATATTAATTTCAACGCACTTTTCACAATTCTGTCGTCAAATTTTCTTTTCTTTACAGTTTTCCAACTCATTTCATTTATTAAATAGGGTGGCCACTGAAAAACTGAAGGGCTTGAAAAATTCACACGTAATACTGAAAAAATCCATTAATTATATTTCCAAATAAAATAATAAAAAATTAAAAAAACACGTGTTTGTAAAAGTTATTTTTGTTTTATGTCACTCAGTCTTACAGTGACCACCCTGTATTTCGGTGGCCATTCTTTAAGAGCTGCTCGTTTTCGTTCCTCCGCGTGCAACAGCTAGTTGTGACTTGTAGAGAGACGGAGTGGCCGCTTTCACGCTCGTGATCGACGTTTAAAAAACGCGAACGGGGGGAGGGGGGATTCGTGAGGCAAAGGGTAGGGAGGACAGAAAAGAGGAGAGCTGAAACTCCGTCGGGCCGGAGGACTTTTAACAGAATTTTCGAGCGTTCTGTCGTCGATGCTTGCTCGTTTCGTGCCTCGATTCGATACTCCATTGTTTTCGCAAATATTTATTTCCATCACGTTCTCGATTCGCCGCGATTTCGCCCGAACAATGCGCCACTCCGCTCCATCTTTCATCGACGACGATGAAACCTCGCGACCTTTTTCGTGCAAACGGCAATGGGGGGGGGGGGGAGAGAAAGAAGAACAAATCCCACGTTTGAGACTTTTCTTCTCAAAAATCTACAATTTCAAACACACGCAAAGTCTATTTTTATCACTGAAAGTGATTTTAGCGGGGATAACCCGTGAGGAGGCGTGTAGATCTCGAGTAGGCGTGGCATTGTCTGCTACTTGAGAGCGATCGCGCTTGTAATTTGTTTTGTATCTATTCAAGTGTTTGCACAGTCAGAACAGTTGCTTTCAGTGAGACGAATCGTACAAGTCGTGCAGTTTTTTATATTTATAATTATAATATTTTTGTATTTTATAATAATAATTATGTATACAGGGATGCTTAGGTGAAGCACGGCCAGAAAAAGTTGAGAACCGCTGGCTTAACTTATTTCACATTTCATCCGATCAATTTTTTTTAAGAGGTTATCGAATGATTAGTCAGTGAGCTTGATTATCGTCCGTCTGGCATCGATAATGTAGATAATTGTCGGTAAAAACGGGCGGGTAAAAAAAAAAAAAGAAAAAGGAAAAGAAAAAGATAAAGGAAACTTGTCCTGGAAGGTGGTCTTGTCAAGGTAGAATCGATGAAAATGCGGTTCGTTTGGTATTCCGTAGAGTCTGGAGAGTCTCTGGTTGGCCGTGAGCTCTCTTCTTTGAGCAGCGGAAAAGGAGGCGGCTAGCTTTCAAAGCGATCCGCGAGAATAGACGCGAGGGGGGCACGGCGGCAGTCGGAATTATAACAAGTAAGTCGTCGTGACGACGACCCGGCCTTCCCGTCTTTGGAAACCACTCGAGAAACGCTCGTGTTCATCCATTTACCAAATGGATATTCCCCGTTTCGACGATGAATTCTGCCAGGCGGTTGCGTCGCTCCGTTTTGCCATTCGTTTACTATTCTCCTTGGAATTTTGAATTCTCGTCTAGACTCCCGTGCTTTTTCTTTCTTTCTTTCCTTTTCTCTCTCTCTCTCTTTCTTCTTTCTTCTCTTCGCGTGTCCAACATTTCATTCTTTACGCGCCTTTCGTCACTTTCGTTCCCTCGGTTTGATCAATTTTCCCGAACGTTCGCACCAAGTTTCGGCGACTAAACGCGTATTTTTAGAGATTTTTAAAAACTCTCGTAAAATTGTATATAAAAGCTTTTGTATTCTGCTGTGGTAAAGTTTTTCTAGTGATTTCTCTCGCTTTGTTTCCGATGGAAATTTTTTTATAATTTGGTTGTACAAGGTAGCTACAATGTTAATGAAACGTGGCAGAATTGGTCTCTGACCACCAATTTACCATGGAGATAAATTCTGCTCGACAAGGTTTCGTTTGTTGAATTTTGGCTTCAAGTTGGAATCAATCGTTGAGATCAATGTGATATGGAGTAATGAACGCACGCACGAGAGTCGGAGAGAGTTTAAGAGGGTTTAAGAGGGTTCGGTCGAGTCTCTTGGCGTCAACGTACCGAGGTCACAGAGGAGAAGGGAGATAAAAGGGGAGAAGAATTAATGAACGAATGAAGGAGGCTTCATCGGAGGACGACGTGAAAAAAAAAGGAAAGAGGATTATTTATTAAAGCGTGGCCTCGGATTCTCTTTTAATAAGCTGCAATTTGTCATGGCTGACGACGACGACGACGACGACGACGATGATACGGTCAACTGTGGAGGAGGCTGCTTTCGGTCGATAACATTCGCGGGGAAGTTGTAGCACGAGCAGAAAGAAGATGGTTAATTTGAAAAATTCGTGGCTAAAGTTGGACTAAAGTTTACAACAGGGAAATCCGTTCTTCTCTTTTCTTCTCGAATACGAATCTCATCTGCTCGCGTCTCTTCTTTATTTCGTTTTCGAAAAGCGATTGGAAAACTTTGGAATCTTGTCGATTCCGATAGTATTTAACCCTTTTGCTAAAATTTGCTAAAATTGAAACTCGTGACGTCACGTTGGAAATTGTTTCGAAAATTGAGTATAACTGAATATAAGTTATGTTCAGTAATGAAACAATAACAATAAAGAAATAAAGATACAAAATAAATGTAAATGCAAGATACGAGTGAACGCGCAACAACGTGTTGAAAGCAAATCGAGTTCAAAGGGTTAAAAGTGGTTTCGTCGATCTGCTCGTTGCGGTGAGATATTATTGCAATTTATTCGTTCTTTGTTCGAAGGCGAAAGGCAGCGAAAGCTGGTTGGTCTCGTCGAGCGATTATTAAAACACAGCCACGCATTATCAAGGACGTGTTGTGACACCTTGGGCCACCTCCACGGGGAGAAGCGTAATTAATGTTGTAATTAAACGAATACTTAAGGGGTGGAGAGGAGGAGGAGGAGGAGGGGGGGGGAGGGATTCCCGCTTCGAAATTTCAAGCGAGGTCACGTCGGAGGTACGCCCGTAGTTTATCGGATGAAAAATTCATAGAGGAGAACTGTTTCACGGGAAACGAGCCGAGGGTCGTTTTGTCGCGCGTCGCCTGCATTTTATTTTCCGTTTCGTTTCAAACGCTCGCATAAATCTTGGGACAAGTGGTTGAACCACATTTGCATAATGAAAAAATAGCACGTTAAATTTAACTTGCATGTACGATAAATGTACAATAAATATACAATAAACACAATGTTTAGAATATAAATTACGCGATATATTCAACGTGCAATGTAAATTGCCCTATTTACAATAAATAAATTTGCAAAATAATCGATTGATAAAAAACATACTTTGTACAATAAAGAATTCTTGGAATATAAATTGTTGTGTTTGCAATAAATACGACGCATACGATAAAAATAAAATATACTTTATACGATAAACATATATCTGTTGATATATTAATGTATTACATATTAATTATATTACTGGATTGAAATGTATGCGTGTAATAAAGTTAAACGCAAAAAATATTTTACAGTTTTATATTTTATATTTATATTTTATATTTATATTAATACAGACTCTGTTGATGTATTGATATATTGTATTATATCTATTGTACTATATCTTCACGTATCATTATATTATTCCAGATATTCCGACGAGTGCTGAATATTACTGAAAAATAAAAGTGTCCCAAGATTTTTAAGCGGGTGTGTAAGTAAGGCGTAGAGAAATTGACCGTGAAAGCGACCGAGAGAATGGCCATAATTATAATTATAATTAACGCGACGCGACGTGCAATCTCCGCGACGAATTACCATGCAATTAAGTCGGCGACAGAAAAGTCGCAAACAAAGGGGCGAAACGAAGAACGTGTAGACGCGTCGGTAACGTCGGGAATATCTCCCGATGGACGATGGGAACATTCGCGAGAACATTCATGCGTCAGATCATCTTGCCGAGGAAATTAATCTGGATCGCAGAGTCGCAAGTAGAGAAACGAGATACGTTCTACGTGTTTTCGAACGAAACGATCGGGAGGGAAGAAAAAAGGACAGAAGAAAGTTGACGATTTTATGGCGATGCACTTGACCAGTGTATAGAGGCGTCCTCTCGAGGGCATCTCTACATTCCTCGAGGCTGCACAACAAGTGACGCGGGGCAACATTGGAAATCGAAACCGGCAACTGGCAATTGGGAGAGAGCCGGGAATCCGGAAAACGGGAAAAGAGGCGCAGCGATGAGAACGAGCAAGGGTGGCACGGAGGGAAGGACATCAAAGGGGAGGAAAATGTAGAGTTAAAATAAAGTAGCTGCCGGCGACACGGGTTGAAATGGAGCAGCGAGCCGCACGGCACGCTGCACGGCAGCTAGATTGAAGGGAATTTAATTCACTGTTCGGTTCGGCTCGGTTTCATCTTCTCGCTCACCTCTCTCGATCCTCTCTTTTTCATTTGTCCACATTAAACTTTCAAAAGGTGATATCGATCGACTCGCTTTCAGGGAGAGAATCGTAGCCACCCGTCCCAATAATAATAAGATCGTCGACGTTCCAATATCAAACGAGCCGACGTGACGTGACGTGACGTGACGTGACGCGACGCGACGTCCCCCCTCCCCCCCTTTCGTTTCAGTCGTGTCGAATTTGAAAGTCCTTCATTGTTACGTTCAAACGAATCCTTCTTATCGAGCTTACACACAGATGGATCTTTCTCACCGTCCCAGGACCCTTTTGAAAAATCCTTCGGAGTAAGGTTTTTCATCTTCAGAACAGTCTTAACTTTGACAGAAATAAACGAGTGCACGTTAGGGCTCGAAACGATTCGATCCGACAGTTTGGCGTTGTCAAGTCGTACACGCTGAACTCTATGAAACGAAGCCGTGAACGTGAAGCGTCGTTCGTTGAAAGGGAGCTTCGCCTGGAAACTCGATAAGCAACTTGCCTTTTTTCCCCAGCCGGTTTTTTCCCACTCCGTGAAAATCGTTTCAGCTCGTTTCGCTCACACACCCGCGCGCGATGTTTGCCCTCGTTTGGGAAAAACTGGCCTTTTCGTCTATGCCACCGCTGCGCAATCCACTCAATTGTTTTTTTCTCTACCCCCGTTCGACAGGTTAGCGATTTTTAATTGATATCCAGTTAGCTAGGGTGGGAGACGAAGAAAGAAACGAGAAAATCAGTAACGACACTTTCATCGACAGGTTGACGCGCGTCTCGGAGGAAGATTAACGCGCCGACTCGGAGGATACGTGCAATGAGAAAAACTGCACGACTTGTACCCCAGTACGATTTGAATAGGAAATGAAGACGACTTTTTTGCCATCAAATTTTATTCATGTGCAAACATTTGAATAGATACAAAACAAACTACAGGCGCGATCGCTCAGAAGTCTACCCCACGCCCCCTCGCGAATCACGTAACCCAAATCAACCAATTGCTAATTTTCGCTGCACCTGAAGCCCTGAGTTATTCCAGCTAAAATCACTTTCAGTGATGACATTCCCGAGCGCTGACAATGAGTCACGATTCAGATCAAAAGTGGCAAACTGGCAGCTCCATCGCTAGCGCTATCCCTTTCGCTGCACCGATCTTCCCTCCACTACATTCAAATGTCCTGTCGCCGTGCACGAAAGAGTGCGACTCATCAGCGATACGGAAAGCAGGGGCAAGGGTATGAATTATGCCTGTGCCGAGGAAATGACGTGTCCATCTGTCTCTTATCTCTCTTTGGCTCTCTTTGCTTTTTTGCTTAGCTGGGAATTTTCCACGATATTTCAGAAAATTTAAGAAAACGAAATGCGAACATGACCGTACGGAAGTTTTGTGAATTTTCCCCATCGGTTTTCATTGTACTCTGTCGAGGTTAACCTACGGATGACTAACGACAGGCAATTTCACTGTCAAGTTTAGGCCCAAGTGTTTGTCCGAGCTATCGTTACGCAAAGTTATCTCAGATAAAGAGAATAGACGGGGAAAACAGTTGGGACGCTCTTTTCGACGATCGAACGATGCTCTCTGTAGATCTTTACAGAGGCTAGCCTTTATCCTTCTCAGGCAAAGTCTTTTAATTGTAATCGCCTAAATATACAACGTAAACGACATGGCAGGGTTTCGAACCTTGAACTTCATTTCAGTTTGCAAAGAAGGTCTCCTGTTTAAGGAATTAGTCAGCTATGAATCCTAACTCTGCGCAAAGAGGGGGTGCGAATCGGAAAAGATATATAAAGGGCATCCACAATTCAAAATTCAGAGTTTGACGTGGAAGTCTTGCCTTGCCAACAGAGTCTAGAGCACAGTAGAGTTTTAAAGTACCATTTTTAATTAACACGGTTGTATCGCAGTAGTCTTTGGTGGCAGCGGAGATAAACCGAGTGCGAGTGAACCATCGAGTTTGTGAAAAATTTCGATCAATTCATATTAATTCTGTAACATTTTTCAACAAGAAATGGCAGACGGTGTCAATAGTACGAAGAAAATGGAACTGAGCGACTTTCTTAAACAACAAAAGGAACAGCATAACAGCATGAACGTTGAATTCACTTGGCCAGACTTATGCAAAAACATTCCAAAGTGCGTTTTGTACCGTGCCAATCAATTACGTCAGATAGCTTACAAAGCGCTTGGACAATGTTCGTATAAAGTCGTCGACGAATTTTTAATGTTCACCATCGAACTATTGATGGACAACGAGGACGCGTTAACGAATGAACAATTCAGATTGTTACAAAAAAGGGCAGAGAATTTAACGTTTGAAGACGCTTCAAACCATGCTACAGGTAATCACAATCATTCGAGAGAAATTTAGTGAGACTGCTTCGACAGACAAATCGATGGACAATATATTAAACGTAAATGATGAAGGGTGCAGTGCTGCGGGTGGTGACATTACATTGCCAGATAATTTTCTCAGTTTGATATTTGATTGTAATTCTGCAAATACGTCCAACACTCAAGTACTTCTGCCTATGAAAAACATTGCTGAAAATTCCTCACTGCAACAGAGAAATGAAGAAGCAACGGAGCAACTTAGAACTAACGTTGCATTTGACAGGGCAGAGTACGAAAGGAAGCTGGATGCCTACTGTGAAAAGCACTCTCCGATAATCTCTCGACAAGCGGTTAAGGATAATATAACTGCTATAATCAAAAATGGAAACTTGGAAAGTGACTTGATTGATCTCCTCGGCTACGAAGTCATGGATTTCGTACAGTACATCGTTCAGAATCAAGAATACATTGTAGCTTTGGATTCGGATTTCGTACCCCGAGAGAACGCTGTGCCTCGGGGACTGCTAACTCTTTTGGTTGAAAGAGACACAGATATATGGGAGGATATGGAAAAACTGCTGATGAACTTTCAGAAAATAGAGAATGAAAACAGAAAAAGAACAGACTGAAAAGAACGACGCTGAATTCCGCTTGAAATGCACAGGCGAAGATCATGCCTGAAGAAGTGTTAGTGTTATTTTCACACACACCTCCTGTTAGTGAGAATGTATAATTGTACAGTAATTATGTAAATTTTGTAGCAAATGTATATTATAATATTCGATGATATATATCGTACACTAGAGAGAATTAATATTTATATAGTTTGCTAATAAAAACCGACCTTCGAATTTTTGAAAAATTTGCAAACATTATTTTTAAATTACTTTGTAAATTGTTGTATTTCAAAAATAATCCTAAATAGAGCTTTGATTCGTTTTACAAAAAAAAAAATCATTCAAACCTTGGAAAGAAATTGTAGAAGACACGAACCAGGCAGCATCGTTAGGTTAGATTAGGCCCCGCTAAAATCACTTTCAGCGATAAAAATTATTTCGTGCGTTTTCCCGTCAGGTGGAGACGAGAACGTTAGAGAAACGATCGTGTCAACTCTCGGCAAACGGTCGTCTCTCTTCGTTCTACCTGTCTCGCGGCGAAAAGATTTATTTCGCGGCGATAGGCGTGCCACGCTCGCGCTGAAACAACAAGAACGAAAACCAGCGAAAGGTCGAGCTGAAAAATATCCGCTCAATTGTTTTCACCGGCAACAGCGAATTCTATGTATCTTGGTTGAGATTCAAAGCCAACAACGATGGGAAGAAATGACGATTTCTCGGCGCGACGATCGAATTTCGAGTCTCGGGCTTAAAGTTGAAAGTCTAACGCCTGCAACTTGGAAGAGAATCGAAAGAAAGTTGGAATATCAGAGGTATTCTAGAAATTGCAGAAATGTCAATTTTCTAAATGTTACGCGATAAAATTGTCCAGCGATTCGATAACTTTAGTAGCTAACTTTGGTAGGAAAATCGCGTGACTGGTCATGGTGCTGCCATTTCGCGTTGATATTGAAGTGCGAAGCGTCCGCAATAATTTTGAAGATATCACGCACGCAAAGAGAGATCCCTCGACACGCAAATTACTCTCGGGATTAGCGTGCGTGTTTCTCGTTGATTTATAAACGCTGCCCGCTATCTAAAAGTGTCTTGCGATGTATTCGATCCGGATGACTCGAACGAGACGCGACGCAACTCTCTTTCGCCGTTTCGTTCAACGATCTCTAATTCCGTATCGTATCTTTCTGCAAATCAAATTCACCCCTTCGTAGATTAAATTCGCCCTTTGGCGAAAATCGAAAAAACTAGCTCGTGGGTGAAGCGCAATTTATTTGTAGCCGAATGAAAATAATCTGGAGAAAATATAGTTTGGACGATATAAAGTCAATAAGTGCTCGATCTTGTTGGTCTGACAAGGCACACTTTATTATTTCCGTCATCGTGCTCTCCGATTGAAAAAGTTTTTTCGAAAATTAAATTCTGTGCAAGAACATTCTGAAATTTCGCTCCTGCAAATTACTGTCGTAATTGTTACACACGATTATTACAAGTAGCATATAAAACTACCCGTCTTTTAACATTAAACAAGTATTTTATATGAATTGTACGGGTCATTTTTTGTTCAAGTATTTAAATTTCCATTCGGAAATATACCAACACCTTCACGTCGGATTGTATTTTTATTGCAATGGCTTGAGAGAAGTCAAAATTTGAAATTAGAAAGCCTTGAAATACGATCTGCAGAAGAGTTAATTTATAGCGCAAAAAGGTTGGGGTTAGGGTTAATGTACAGAAGATTTCACTTGATTTGAGGGAAAAACCTGTAGAAAATAGACGTCGGGCTTTTATCGACTTGTTCGGGTTTTACGAGGCTCGGCTGCATCAAACTCGGGTGGATCACGTTGCGACGGATAAAACATTCGAATGGCCCGTTACCGTTCTGCGGCAAAAGCCGTGAAAATTTGGAGCGAAGTAGCGTCTGTAGCAAGGTATATACGTCGCACCATGAATGTAGCCTTGACCCAGTCGCTGACATATACGAAATCGGGGATGGACCAAGTGTGGCGAAAGACGCGCGAAATTCAGTTGCAGCGGACGTTAATGTCACCGCGTAATTTCTAAACCTCTTGCCCAACCGAAAATGTCAACCTTCTCGCTCTCTCTCTCTCTCTCCCAATGTAACTAACCACCGAGATTAATCGTTCGTTTGGTCACCTTCTCGGTCCATGCTCACAATCAGTCTCGATAATCGCGCAAATCCCCCTATTCAACGGTAGCTGAACGACGCTTCAGATTCGAGGGAAAACAGGGGAGAATCGTTTGCTCTCTTTCTAATCATCCTGTCTTTCTTTTTTTTTTTTCTAAAAAGTTGAGATTCTAACCTAACTTTGATGGAAAATTCTATAATTTTCTATCACTTTTTCCCTTTCTTCTAAACATTTTACTTCTTACTACCTCTAACCTAAAACTAACCTATCTAAATTCTATGAGAAGATATTACATAGTGGTCATTATTTTTCCCAAAAAGCGGCGCAGTTCGATGGTCCAATTGAGCTACCACCGCTTAGTTACTTTTGCTTGGTGTCTATTTTTAAATTTAAATTCTCTAAATGAGCTCGTAAATGACGCAACTGTTCTTCCGCGAGCCATCCTCCGAAAGTCCTCCCCAATTTTATCCGTGAAATTCGTGGAAGCGCTCTGTTCCAGTCGGATGAAAGAACGGAACGTTTTCCGAGAAATTTCCAGGAAAGGATCGCGCTACTCGACCGTAGCGACTGCCTGCAATTTGCAACCTGCAAATCGGCCGAACGCGCTGTTTTTTCAAAAGCAGACGAACAAACAGCAGAGAGAGAGAGAGAGAGAGAGAGAGAGAAAATGAGGTTCTGCTAATTCTCCGTGAAATAAAGTAATAAAAATGCACCGATTTCGAGCCACGAGCCGCGAGCAACAACTTTTTCGAAAATCTTGCGTCACGTTGCGAGAACCGCAGTCTTTTCGTTAATTTTGACCCGCTTTTCAACAGATACACGCATTCGTGCGTGTCGATCGTCGACGCGTGCGAAAGCACAACGGAAAATGTTCGTTGTTGTTGTTCCACGCGACGTTCAGGCGACAAGCTGCGACAACACGCGGCGTAATAAAGTTGCAGGCGCCGCGCGCCAGTCAGATCGATTTCTTTCCGGCCCTTCACACGGCCACTGTCTCTGGATCGTTTGTCCTGCTTGCCCTTCCCCTTTTACGTTTTACGCGTAAACCAGCTGCGAAATATGGCTTATTAAACGAAGCTTTCAATTAAATTACCGCCAACGTATCGTTCGTCCACCACGCCCGCACCGTCTCTAATTCACCGAAATTTAATTAAACGCTCGGTAAACAGTCTCGGTAAACGCCCAACCTTTCTTCCGCTCCCGCCTCGGTCACTCTTACTTCCGTAGATATTTTATCCAGCCGAAACTGTTTGACGTTTTTATCCAGCGAATATCTTCGCTTCGAGTTATTAAACGGATGCTTTTTTCCTTTTTTCCGCCACTTTTTTCGTTCTCTCGTACGCGCAGTTTGCAGACAACTCCGTCTGCAACGATATCTTTGTGACAGAATTGTGACAGAGTCAGAGGCGGGGAGGGGAAAAATTGCGCGCGAGCACGTAGCGCGGAGAAGATCCTCCGAGTTGAGGAGATATCCAAGAACGAGAGACCGAACAGTCGCGCGTAGAAAATCTCGAGGAAATCAGCGAGCGATACGACGAAAGGAACGCCTCTTAACCGTCTGTGGCGCATTCTCGCGCGAAACCATCGATATTATTGTACATGCACGGCGCGACATTCGTACGTCAGTGTCACTGCGACTGGGCTGTTGTCTTCACATTTATTCGCTTTCTTTCCTCCTTCGAAAATATTTTTAGGCTACGTTATTCAGAAAAATAACGAATGAATAGAATTACAAAACTGATCAGAAAGAATAAGTTTTTCTACGAGTCAATTCACGACGCGATTGTACGAGACAACAGAGTTGAGACTGAACAGTACGACATGGCGCCCCCTTAATTTAGGACGAAAGAAGACTTAATCGAGACGAGCCACGTTGTTTCATTGTAAAGTGAAAATTATCTTTTTTTACATTTTTTATCTAAACTGCACCGATACATTTGAACTACTTTAAATTTAACACACGCGTACCTTCAAGCTATTACAAATTACAGTGAAACAGTAATTATCAAATGATCGTAATTAATCGGAATATCTGCAAAATTTATTGAAATTCCTATAAATGTATCGTTGTTCAATCAATCGTTATCAATAATAATCGAATGGTAACCTCGAATAAAGTTACTCCTGTTACTCCTGTTACAATTTCGTCAAAATTAAATTAACAATACACACGATCGTATTGACACGTATAAATTGGATATGTGTTTGTTATTTAATAATTTAAAAATTTGCTCCATTTTGATCGTAATGTGCCGAAATACTGTACATGTGTTGTATATTGCTCGTGTTGTTTCACGTTTCACGTGGCTGCACGATAAATTAACGTAGAGCGGGGATAATTCTGATTTCAAGAATTGGCGGAGGTAGCAATGGACGCTAAGTGGGCGCTACTGTGCTACTAATAAAAACACTGATATTCTATCAGTGTAGATGTTGTAGTAAAAACATTTTGGAGATAGACCTTTCGATAAATCCGTCCTTCTTTCGTAATCAAGACGTAAAGGTTCAGAAAGTACCTACACCTTTCTAACGTATCAAAAGACAAAGATGCTGCGATTGGAAACTCATCAACGATATCGATATCGATATCGAGCTGAATATCGCGGCTGGGAAATCAGCGCTGCTGATCAGGTCCTTTTGATCGGAATGGAGAAACGAATCGCGACGTTCGAGTCGAGTTCCAACATTTATTCGAAATTACAATTTCTGCATGCGACGCAGCGAAACGACGAGAAACACCAGCGCAGACTGACCGAACAGTCGCGTCAGTTGTTTAAACGTTTGAACGACCAATTTCCACGGAGAACCTTCGCCGTTTGTTTTCGACGTTTGAGCCTCCTTGCTCTTGAATTCCACGTTCAATCGTTTTCTTTGAAAAAAATCCTCGGCACGAGGTTTTACGCTCTTCGAGAGCTTTTCGAAAGTCGCGTACACCCGCTTTCTATCGCTTCAAGTATCCAACTATTCAATTTGATTACAATACATCTATCAAACGCGAAACAATTTCTATTTCTTTCGATTATTTCGTACCTTTCAATTTCATGATCGATAAAATTTAATAATAGAAAATTATACGTTACATTTGGTCGTTTCAGCGCCAAAATGCTGTTCAGATTTTTCTCGTATCGAATACTGTCGCTTGGTCACGATGCTCAATTTACAATTTGCGCTGGGTTTCGATAGTGTCGACAGTGTCAATCGTATCTTCTCAATTAAACCTGAACCACGTGCACGAAGAGGTGTAGAAAAGAAATTCGCTTTTGCTGTTTATCGCAAAGGGGTAAAAAGATTATATTACGTATTTGTAATTTTAGCACTTTGCAACATAGCACGAGGCAACGAAACTTGCCGCACGAAGAAAATAACGGGAGTTGTTCGGAGAAATCTGACGCAACGCGAGTTAAATTTAAAACTCTAAAACTTGATCTTTTCCTTCTTTTCGCGAACCGATAAAAATTCTAGTTCTTTTCTTCACATTTCGAATTTATAACGGTTTGTGGAATAATTTTCAAAAAACAAAATGTCAAGTTCCGCAAAACGGCAAGTGACTTTGACTCGCGACGCGAATCCAGCGAGAACAAAGTCCGTCTGTTCTCCCCGTAAAAGTTTGCAACGAAGAAGCGATCCGACGAGTTTAATCAAGCTCCGCGAGACTCCTCGTCGTCGAAGAAGAAGAAGAAGAAGAAGAAGAACGATACGCGTGGCGAAGGATCCTCAGGAAAGCATCGTGTTTCGCTAATTAAAATCGTTGCGTTAAAGCGACCGCGACACATCAACGCTTCGTCACCGACTTTATTCATTTACTTTTCATTTACTTTCTCTCTCTCTGTCTCTTCTGTTCAGTCTGATAATTCGATTTCTAATTCCCCGATCTAATTTCGCTTCGATTCGTCCACCGTTGTCTGACCCCCTCCCCCCCCCCCCCCCTCTCTTCCTCTGCGCTATAGCAGACCGGGGTCGGGGAGATTTTTCTCTCGGCAAAAGCACAGACTGGCATCGGCGAGTGGAGCCCAGTAGTGGGTTCGTTGGCAGGTGAATTCCCCGCAGAACGCACACCTGCGCACTGCGTGTCTACCTGAGTCCGTGTGTACAGGCTCGGTCAGGTGAGTATTGATCGCGGCGGATGTGCAGGGACGAGCGAAAAAGGAGCGCGCGACGCGACGCGACGCGACTCGACTCGACTCGACACACGCCTCGCCGCACCGGGTTCACGGACGGAAATCCAGGCCGTTCGACCTCCTCGAGTGTCGCGTCGGAGCAACAGGCGCACCGAGTCACCTCTCCCGATCGGTTTTTCCTGTTTTCGTCCGGGACCAGCAACCCCTTCTTCGCGCTATGCTACGACTGTCGACCCTCGACAACCTCCCTTCACTTCGCTTTGTCCTTTGCGGAAGGACACTCGAGGCGATTCTAAGAGGGCTTTCTTTCTTCGATTACTTCGAGTGACGATGTATTTTCTACGTATGCGTGTGCGTGGGGTAGAGAAGGAAGCTTCGTTGCTCGGAATTTCTTCTCCAGGGCAATTGTCGGTAGCGAGAGAAATCAAATTTGCGACTGTTTATGTCTAGTTATGTCTTGAGACGACATAAAATCGACGAGCGTACGATTGCGTCAAGAGGTTTTGAAGGTGAGACTCTCTTCTTACAATATTTCTGTGCCAAATATCAATAAACTTTGTTTTTTAGCAATTACATTACCGGCGACAACAATTTGTCTCTCTTTTTGCGTTGAAAAGGAAATCCTAACATCCACCGCGCTCCCCCCCAAGGTCACTGTGTCGGAGCATCTACTACTGTCACCTCTACTACAGTCGTTTGATCCGCGAGTTTGTTTATTTTATGATGACTTTCACAGATTGTATCACGGCGACGAATTACCGGCTCGCGCTTTAAACGCGATTGGTCATCATCGTCTAACTAACGCGTATAAAATAGACTGAGAATTTGGTCATAGTGAGAATGAAGCTACTCAAAGGTTGGTCAAAGAACGTAAGTAAAGCAAGTATTAGTTACAATTGAGATAAAGGGGAGAAGCACAAGTCATCACGTCACCTTGTAAAAGTCAAATTAAATTATTGCCACTGCGATAGTCCACTCCGCTGGGGCGCCGCCATTGAACCCACGCCAAAACTGTACACATTGATCGAATCATTTCCCGAGTCCGTTTTAATCCGTTTTGAAATAAAATCTTCTTCCGAATTTTAGAATGTTTTCTTTAAACAAAATTCTTCAATTTTTCAAACAAAAATCTAACCTCAAATCTGTGAAAGATCAAAAGAGACCTTATTAGAATAATTTCAGAAAAAATGGAAAAATCTCGTCTCGATGGCTAAGGTGTACTGCGTATTTTTAATATGCGATTACTCCAATATGTTAATAACAGATGTATAAATCCAGCGCTCGTAATGAAAGGGTTAAAGTCGTTAATTCAAATTAAAAGATTCGTTTCATTTCCCACGCCAGTGGTCCTTCGGGAAGAGCGAGTGTAATTTAAAGGTGCACGATCGACGCCAGTCGTGAGTGACCTTAACATTTTCATTACCCAGTTTTCCCACCTTCAAGAGGGAGAAAGAAAGAGAGAGAGAGAGAGAGAGAGCTTTCTTTCTACTTTTTCACCTCAACTCCAGAAACGGGGAGACCTTTTTATTGCGGTTAAACACATTTGGCGTGCGGGTACTCTCGCAGAGTCCCGAATAGAGTCCCTTTGAACGAAGAGTCTTCATTTTCCGTTTGTTCTCCCCCGAGTACAGTTCCGGACCACGAATCGTAAAGAAGCAAACCGCGCGAGCAAACGACGCAGAGGGTGGCCGCCTTTTCGTTACCCTCGGCGTTGCCGAAAGGGGAGGACAGCGTTGAACAGAGCTGGAGAGGAAAGGCGGAACTGATGGCTCCGAGCTATTTCGAACAAAGGAACAGAGGAGAAATCCCTTCCGGGTGAAGGTGTTTCGTGCGTTGCCTAAATAATAGCCGCCGACCTCGCTGTCGAACGAAGGGCCGCCAACTGCTGGCGAGAGCAGAAAGAAAATGAACGCAGGAGGCGATCCTCGGACCAAAGCGGAAGGTCTCTGGCTCAAAGCGGTTCTAGAAGGGAAAGAGAAGACGCCGACGATCGTTGATCCGCGATTAATCAGCGGTGAATTCCTCGAAAAATAGCGCGCGTTTCTGGCCGACTTGTCAGAAGTAGCTACGAAGCTACTTGAGAGACTTGACCGCAATTTTTGACCGAGACTGGTCGCGCGGATGACCTTGGGGCAAGTCGAGGTATCGATTTCCGAGTTGGTACTAACGCTACGTAGTCGGGAGATAGATACCGAATAAAAAGACCAAGGTTGCCCTGGTAATGCGTCGCATTAACGGCGTCTCGAGTCAGCGAGGGTGCTGCCTGATCTGTATCTAATCGCGCCATACTCCTCGTTAACAAGCGTTTAACCCTTTCAATACGGCTTCGTTGAACGAGACGCTGTCACCGAACGACTGAACTGTGACGCGAACGCCACTTCAACCTTGGACAAGGAGTAATAATGCTTTACAAAATTATATATATAATAATAATAATATAAATCAGGAAGGGAAATGTCTAGCAGTCAGGATTTTGACAGGATTTTTATTCGAAGTAAGTCTCGGCAATGATTTCAACAAAATTGTCTTTTCTTTGCGACACTTTGTAAAATTAAACGAATTAGGTGAAAGTCGGCAATCGAGATTTCTTTCCTTGTTTCGAATTTGTATAAACAACTCGCATGCGAATTCTTTGTGGACGACTATAGTCGTCGTTAGTATCGAAAGGGTTAAGCGCGACCGTATCCGTCGTCCTCAACTGTTGCACCGGATCGAGGCAATCGTAAATCGCAGCAACAGGCTGCATTCGACTGTTTGTCCGACCTAGACAGCGCGATACTACTCGCACGATTTTACGCTACGTTTGCTTTTTCCTTCGGTTTCCATCGGCGCGTACAAAGGCGCGCGCGATGTAACATTATTGTCGCGATACAGTTTAAACCTCGGCGCGCAAAAGCGCAGATGCATGCGCATCTAGGTAAACGCGTATATACAGAGTGTACTCGAGATTCAGTGATCAAACTTTGCCAGTGCGTCCTACGTACGAGTAGAAATAAGGGGAAAAAATGCTGCGTGAACGTAGGTCCACAAAAACATTGTAAAACTCGACGCTAGAACTACCGACGATTAAAGCATAAAGTCACAAAGACAAAAAAATAAAGAAACTTTCTAACACTTTGTAATGGAGTATACGAGCTTCTATTAATATATCTCGTTAAAAAATCACTCGAGCATCTAAAAATACACTGTTTGTTTCACAAATACGTGAAATTTCCGTAGAAAATTACAAATTGGTCATTTTGACTAATTTGGCAGTTCTGTCTAGCGTTAAATCCGTCCTGATATTCCGAAACTGTATCTTCCCTTGCGAAATCGAAAGAGTCGAAAGAGATAGGAACTTTTAAGCAACCGCAAGCAATCTATCGACCATCCAGCTAATACTCATCGACTGGATGGCCATCACGCTGGCCGTCAAAACTCGAGCGACGAACGCACGAAAGCCACGTATAGCTCGGTTCCTCGAGGCTGTTACGCGACCTTGACACACGTTACACACTCGCGTTTCGCGGACCTGCGCCCGCCCGTCCTCCATTCGACACGGGCGCGGAGACTCGCGCGACTAAACAAACTGTGCAGAAAAAACTCCTGAAATCGAACCACGTGGCTGTCGTCGACGATCGAGTTTTGACGAGATTCGAGTGAAAAGATAGAGAAACGAACGTTCAGTTTCATCCTCTCGCCACGACAGTCGACAGGTTGATCAAATTATTTTCCGACAGCACCGTTTCAATCCGTTTTGAAATAGAAACTTCTCTTTTTTTGAATTTGCCGGTAACATTTTGACAAGACGTTGGAGTGTTTTTTCAAGAGATTTTTAACAGACCAACCAGTTTGTAACCGGTCTGTAACCGGTCTTTTTCAAATTGCGATAGATCGAGAACGATTTTTCATTACAATAATTTCCTATCGTATAAATATTCCACTGTCAAATGGAAACGTGGAAAAAACTCGTCTCGATTTGTGATTGTTTCAATAGATACGTCAATAGATACTGTGTACAGTTTGAAAACGAAGACGGAAGGAAATAAAATAACGGAATAAAGTATATTGTACTCCGAGTTGTTAATAATCAATCGAAACAAACGGTCGTCGTAAAAATCTTGTTACACGTTAATTAAAATAAACAGTTATCGTTAAATCTCGTATATTTATTTAAAAGAACAAACCTGCACAGAGTGCACGAGGAACGAGGCGAAAAGAAAGAAAGAAAGAATTCACCAAAAAAGAAGAAGAAAAGGAAAGAAAAGAAAAAACAAATGATGTATCGAGTTTAAATTTAAATGATGTATCGTTTTTAAAGTTGGTTAATTCAAAGTTAATTCGTCTTGCGCGCTGAGAGAACATTTTTCAGCGACGAGTTAAAGCTTAAAGATTAAGTGTCCCGATGTCTCGGATTTCCTCTCCGACTTCAATTTCGTTTGCTGGTGGAATCATGCTCCAACGGCCACGTTACGCGGGGAACGTATGGTTGCGTAATTCAGCCGGGCGCGGCGAATAGGTCGGAAATGACCGCGTTTCACGGCCGGGAATGTGCGAGCTTCGATTAACAGTGTCGTTCAGGGGGTTGAATTATTCACGGACGGTTGCCGCGTATCACGGCCGCGGAATCCGTTATAGCCCAACAACTTCAAATTGCCGGGTAAAGGCGATTTCGTTAGAAAATTGTTCGTCGATATCGCCGGCCAACACCCGTTATCGTTGAAAACGACCTCTCTGCGTCTAACGGAGGCCACTCTCCGGGGCATGAAAATTTCACTCCGCGCCTGTTTCGCGGCGGCGAAACACTCGCTGTCGGCTATTTGACGAAATATTCCGCTGTGGGAAAACCACAGGTCTCGGCATCCAAAGGAATGCTTTGAAGTCGGAAGAACGTCGGAAAAATCGATTCTCCAAAAGCTGCTACCTTTCTGCCGTCACGATTCTTTCATACCCTGTAATAACAATTTCCCTAGAATGATAACCTAAAATAATATACCTTGGAATAACGAACCTGCAGCTTTTTTCGAACATCTAGCAGAAAACTGAAGCTTTCAAAAGTGTTTCTCTCGGACGAAAATAACGTTGCAATAATATTCTCAAGGTCATCTTATTCTTTTTTTTTTTTTTTTTTTCTTAACGAAGGAATTGACAATTCACGAAATTGACGCAAGTTACGCGTTCAAGTGCAGATGGTTGTCGAATTAAATGCGTTTTAATTTCACTAAAATGTACAAAGATTGCTTATGTAAGACGCGAGCCTCGGAGACGTGCACTGTTTCTCTCCGCGTGTTTGACTGACCGACTGATTGACCGATGTTACAAGAGAGAATGGTGCTACTTGACTGTCTGAATGAGGAGTTGTTAGCCAAGGTGCCAGCCAAGGATTCTTTTGTCTAGGCTTGACTTTATTCCTCCAAGGCAAGAGAGAAAGTGCCCTTGGATGGAAGAATGCCAGGACATTTGGAAATTCTCGGCAAGGTCCTAAGAATTCACCCTGGTGAACTGGCCTGGTCTCGGAAGGTTCCGTTCTGTTCCAGAATGACAATGCAACGAAACGTACAAACACACGAATTTTTTAAACGAAACGTTTCGAAACTTTATCTCCAAACAAAAATTCTTCAATTCGGCCCGCTTTGCGCAGGTTTGCAGTATTATTTACTGAAACGCAGTATACTGGTTCGCGTCAATCACTTACCCACGCTACTACTTTCTCTTCCGCGCTGCATATCGCGTTACACGCGACAACCGCCGAATTTATTGGAACGACTCTCTCTGGCCAATTAACCACGTCAGCCAATGCTTTGGTCAAATATAATATATCGGAAACCAGCGGCCCTAATTCTCGTTGACACTTTGTCGAGTTCCGATTAATATTAACAGCGACAAGTTTCCGCGAAACTTG
Organism: Melipona beecheii; assembly: GCA_032399605.1. Taxonomy (NCBI): domain Eukaryota; kingdom Metazoa; phylum Arthropoda; class Insecta; order Hymenoptera; family Apidae; genus Melipona; species Melipona beecheii. Next base: position 15,517,165 of record JAUCMO010000501.1, read on the forward strand.
GAAGAGTTTAATCGAATTTTTAAGTGGCCACCCGAGTCGAGCAAGTTGCTCGAGACTTTGCCACTTAAAATATAAAACTCTCGAATGCGAAACATACTTTTGCATCTTCTGCTTGCCTGACCGTTCGTTGGCTTGATCCACTTGCGATTCCGCCGACTGCCCGATCTCAGCTATATATTTTCGATCTATTCGAAATGTCAAGAGACCAAAAACTCGAACGCTATTGTTCGTTTATTGCATTTCCTTCGCTTTGTAAATAAACTTTGATTTTTGCAAACGTGATTTCCAAATTAATTCTTTTGCAGATCATATTCGTTTTATGCAGCGTCATGTTGTCGTCGTCGTTTCTTAAAATTGATTTTATTCGTAACTGAATGAAAATAATTTGGACAAAGTGTTTTTTGAAACTGATTTTGCGCAGCGGCAGGCGAATCATTGTATAAATGCAAGTACTTTTCCACGCGAAACAAATGTTTTACGTCAGTTTCAAGTTCATTATCACGTGCGTGCAATAAAATTTTTATCTCGATAATCGGAAAACGCTCGATCGAGAAATTCGCGGATTTTCAAAATTCGCTTAATCTAACAAGAGGGTTCATAACAGAGCGCAAAGACGGCATTTCCGCCGTGTCTTTTCAAACGCGTGTTCCCTTTCTCCAGCGACGAGAGAATTCGTCGAACAGATACCAGATTCGGAGAGCAATGTCAGCCGAGGAATCCGCAGCGATCGTGAATTAGTACACCGGGTCATGATTCACCGGCAACCGTGGACCACGGGTATTCCCGTTTCCACGAGTAAATCTCCGTTGGACGTTTGCCTGTTGGCAAACGGAAGCGGCAGTGATTCCTTCCGTTCGAGGAAGTAGAGACTTTCGCTAGGACGAAAGCGGATCGGTGGAGGCTAGAGAAAACCAGAGAGGAAGCCAGGCAACGTCGGAAACGGAGGCAGAGCAACGGAAGCGATTCTCGCGATTCTCGCGATTCCGCGGTCTTTCTTTTTTCGCAGATTCCGAGGAATCGAAATGTTTGCAACGTTTCGTTTTGCAAAAGTTTCGACGAAACGAAATATCAAGTTCTCGCTAGGACAGTCCTTATGTTGGTGCTTGCATTTTTTAGTACAGATTTATCAGTCCATCGGATATTGGAGATGATAAATCTCTTCAGATTTTTAATTAGATATTTTAGTCCTTCATTTCCTTGTTCCAATTCTCTCTTTAAAAATCGTACAGAACGTGACGTCGAGCAGTGACAGATTTTTGACATCCGATTCTCGTTGCATTTGCCGAGCAAATGGTTTGAAGACCAACTGCTTTTCGACTGCTTGCCAGTCGAAGCGAAATAGTAGTCGAAGAACAATCGTTTCGATCGTTTGCTCCACGGTCCATCCGTCGGACTGTCGGTTTCCAACGAACGATTCGGCTATGCAGGTAGCATGCGTTGTTCTCCGTTGAACTCGCCTTCCAAATCGCCCTTGATCGATCCTTGTCGCTTCTCTCTTCTCTTCGATCCTCTGTCCCTGTCTCGCTCGCCGCCCAATCGAGATGGATAAGCAAAAGACTGGATTATCAATTGTACCGTGTTATCGATGCCGATTCATTGGCATCTGCCAGTCGCAGGCAGTCTCGCTTTCCGAGATTCCCCTCTTTCCTCTTTTTCGTTCTGTCATCGGAACAGACGCTGCAAAGCTGAATCGATCGTAGAAACGCTACCTGGGACGGACGGTGACTCGATCGATGGTTTTAAAGTTCTCCACGAACGAAAGTTGGCGGAATCCTGACTCTGGGGAAGAAGTTGGGTGGGTTAAACGAGAAAGAATCTCTCTCTCTCTCTCTCTCTCTCTCGACATTTTGCGCTCGTTTCTATCTATTGTTGTTATATGCAGACATTCGCGCGTTCAAAACCATACAGTCGCTATTAAAACGCACGCGTCCGCAGTGTTTCAATTAGTTACTTAATTTTAATTAATAATTTTTAGTTAATTATTAGTCATTTATTTTCATTTATTATTATTGTTATCATTTATTAGTTGTATAATTATTGGTATATTATTATTTAATTAATAAAAGTTAAAAATGACGTACGATCTGTAGTTTTACCGTTGCGACGAGTAAAAAAGAAGAGAGAAATTTGACGTCGAAATTCAAGGTCAGGAACAATTTTGCAGCAGGTTCTTTACGCGTTCCTATCAAATCGAAGGTGTAAAATTCATGAACGACAGCCGTGAACAAACTTTCCTCTCCACACACTGTACGTTCACTCCGCGTCTTCGATCGCGGCGAACGATCAATTTCCGGCGAACAAACGAGCTTGTTACCAATCCACCACCACCGGGAAAACACTTTTGAAAACACGCCGAATGAAAATGGTTCTCGTAAAGAAATTTCCAAACGTCACACACGTGGGCAGAAGATCTAGTTTTCCCATTTTAGTCCGTTTCACAGCTTCGCCATTCGCTGCGACAAAGGTTCTACGTACGTACACGTACTTGGAGGGAAATTGAAGAACGAAATGGAAATAACAACGATACGCGGTCGGTGGGATTGACGGTGTCTCTGTTTCCGTGTATCCTGCAATTTCGATTGAAATTTTTAACGGAGACCGACCGAAACCGAAGAAAGAGAGAGAGAGAGAGAGAGAGAGAGAGACGAAAATGTGCGCGGTAGATAGATAGTGAATTAATCGGTTTGAAACGTCCGATGAAACGTTGTCACTCGAAGCGTTATTGCGATGTTTTATGAAGAGAGAGAGAGAGAGAGAGAGAGAGAGAGAGAGAGAGAGAGAGAGCGGAGCCGCGAGGGGAGAGTGATTTATTGTTCAGATACTGTAACACAGGCAGCGTGATAATGTCCGTGTAACAGGCTGTCCGAGCGTGACATTGATGCTTGCAGTTTATAACTCGGGCATCGAGATCATTGGAAACTGGCTCGCGCGTTCCATCTCTGTCCCCTGTTTGCTTAATTTCGCTTCGATCCTCTCCTCCCCGAGCAGCGGTTGCATATTTTACGAGCAAGATCATACCCCTTATTTATATCGTGCTTCTTTTGCCAGTCAACGCCAGCAACCGATAATGAAACCGATACGCTAATTTAAAACGCTGATTTAAAACACACGCGAAGAGAATTTCCTCCACGTCACAGCTGTCGTGATCGTCAAGACCGAAAATCCGAGACTCCTCCTCCTCCTCCTCCTTTTTCCAGTCAAATAATAGTCGTGCTAATTTAAAAAATACGTACGTATTTCACGGACAGACACGGAGAATTTTCTCCGCGTCGTCGCAGCTGTCATGATCGAGATCCAAGAATAGACGCGTTTCTACCAGAAACTGCGCTTGATTTTTGCATCGATTTTTCAAAAAGATTCGCGGCGGCAAACACCTACTCGTTGCGCGTGTAATGGCGGAGCCAATGAATGTAAAATGAAGTTGTTGTTTGGTTCGACGACGAGGAATATTAACAGGACGGGATTCCTATACGCGAGGCGAAAATTACATCGGGATGGAAAAACAGCGAGGCGATAACGACGACTGTTTTATCATCACCGAGATAAGATTACAGCAATTTCGCGGGAAGCAAATTTTGAAGCGATTATGTATTTCGCGCGGGGAAAACCATCGAGGCTCCTTCGACCAGTCGAGGAAGCAACAGCCAGTGGAACGAGTCCATCCTCGATCAGACGTCATCGTACTTAAACTCTTCCTGTTCAACTTTTCTCCCGTAGTTTTGAATAGTTATCCCATCTGTTACTTGAAGCGATCGTCTCTGAGAATAATAAAATAGCGTATAACTCGGCTGTTCTTTCCTTTTTTTTTTCTCTTTCAGAAAGTGATACGAGTTTGTTTATTCGTACCACAGACGAGCTAAATACACGAGCTAAAAAGATATACCATTCGGGTCTGTGTTTGTACATCGAGATGTTTAATTTGGGGCTTGTGTTTGAGGGCAAAGAGACTTTGAAAAGTATTGGCAAACAACAATGATTAATGCAGGTTTCGTGTTTTCTACAAACAACTATAAATGTGTTAAATTTTATTGTGTAACGATAATTGATAAAATTATTATCCATGCGATACGTGAAAACAAAATGAATTACAAATGTTTAACTAAAAGTCGTTTAAATAAGTCGTAATAACCTTTTTCCAAAACTATGCCACTCTGGAAAAAGGTTATTACGCAATTGTAAATTATAATATACAATAACAAATAAATTCAATATGAATAACACACGATATACGAATTACGATTAGAACGATCAAGTGAAATAAAAGATAGACGAGGTTATTCCAACACTTCTGACACAATTAGGTGATTTTCTGATACACTCGCGTAAAACTCGCTCGTATTACTCGACATATGTACACGTTGACTAGCTGCTCCGTTGCTTGCAATTTCAGATAGATTAATTACACGGACGGGATATCGAGGGGAAAGAACGGCGACATACGAAGAATATTTCTAAGGTTCCGACGGCGTCGTCAGCGTCCTGCGATAAATAATTTCACGGATGGCAAACGCGAGGGCGTGGCGTGGCGAAGAGTTCGTCGACACACGTCGAACGTTTTTCGCTCTTGCGAGAAACGAGAAGCCGAGGCTGGAATTCCACCAGGAATTCCATCCGGATGGATCGTTGCTAATTGCACGAATTAACTCGAATTCGCGAGGTTTAACCAAACTAGTCCCCGCTAGGTTGATCGAGAATCGTCGTTTACGAGTAAAATATTTCCTCATTTTATCACTGAAAGTGATTTTAACGGGGATAACCCAGAAAATCGAGCTTTTTCAGGTGCAATTAGCGATTGGCGAGTCACGTGATTCGTAGACCTCGAGTAGGAGTGGCGTTGTCTAGTACTGAGCGATCGCACCTGTAATTTGTCTTGTATCGATTCAAATGTTTGCGTATCAATAATAAAATTCTATGGCAAAAAAGTTGTCTTCATTTTTCTTAGTTAGAACAGTTGCTCCTGGGCCTCTACCGACATCTTTCTCGTTTCTTCGTTTCGTACAGATCGCCTGTTATACTTTGTCGTCCCGGCGTATCCTCGTGGCGAACGAATACACTTGAGATTTCAATTTTCAAAGGCTCCCGCGAAGAGCAGAAATATCGGGTTTTGTACGCCGTGCAACGAAAGCGACGTCGGAAAGCGGCGTTCCATGCAGCAATCGCAGAGAGGATAATCCAAGCGATCGTCGAGATAAATTGTCAGCGCCGAAGCGGAGCTGGGAGCCCACGGCTGCGCGTAACATTCTTGATGGCCAGCCATCGTCCTCCGTCGATGATATATCTGTCCGTATTAAACGTAATACGTAATACACGGCGGAGTTAATCGAAGTACACACGTACAAACTGTGTTGAAATTTGCAAGCGAAACTTGCCTATTCAAGAACTAGAGACTACAAATTATTTGTAAAAAAACAAACTGCACGACTTGTACCTCAGCACGATTCGTCTCAGAAGCAACTGCTCCGACTAGGAAACGAAGACGACTTTTTTGCCATAAAATTTGATTGATATGCAAACATTCGAATAGATACAAAACAAATTACAGGCGCGATCGCTCAGAAGTCTACCCCACGGCCCCTCACGAAACACGTGACCCAAATTAACCAATCGCTAATTTTCGCTGCAAAAGCCCTGAAGAAGCCCGACTTTCTGAGTCACTCCCGCTAAAATCACTTTCAGTGATAACATTCCCGAGCGCTGACAATGAGTCACGATTTAGATCAAAAGTGGCAAACTGGCGGCTCCATAGCTAGCGCTATCCCTTTCACTGCACCGATCTTCCCTCCACTACATTCAAATGTCCTGTCGCAGTGCACGAAAGAGTGCGACTCATCAGCGATACGGAAAGCAGGGGCAAGGGTATGAATTATGCCTGTGCCGAGGAAATGACGTGTCCATCTGTCTCTTATCCCTCTTCGGCTCTCTTTGCTTTTTCTTAGCTGGGAATTTTCCACGATAGTTCAGAAAATTTAAGAAAACATGCGAAAATGACCGCACGGAAGTTTTGTGAATTTTCCCTATCGGTTTTCATTGTACTCTGTCGAGGTTAACCTACGGATGACTAACGACAGGCAATTTCACTGTCAAGTTTAGGCCCAAGTGTTTGTCCGAGCTATCGTTACGCAAAGTTATCTCAGATAAAGAGAATAGACGGGGAAAACAGTTGGGACGCTCTTTTCGACGATCGAACAATGCCCTCTCTAGATCTTTACAGAGGCTAGCCTTTATCCTTATCAGGCAAAGTCTTTTAATTGTAATCGCCTAAATATACAACGTAAACGACATCGCAGGGTTTCGAACCTTGAACTTCATTTCAGTTTGTAAAGAAGGTCTCCTGTTTAAGGAATTAGTCAGCTATGAATCCTAACTCTGCGCAAAGAGGGGGCGCAAATCGGAAAAGATATATAAAGGGCATCCACAATTCAAAATTCAGAGTTTGACGTGGAAGTCTTGCCTTGTCAACAGAGTCTAGAGCACAGTAGAGTTTTAAAGTACCATTTTGAATTAACACGGTTGTATCGCAATAGTCTTTGGTGGTAGCGGAGATAAACCGAGTGCGAGTGAACCATCGAGTTTGTGAAAAATTTCGATCAATTCATATTAATTCTGTAACATTTTTCAACAAGAAATGGCAGACGGCGTCAATAGTACGAAGAAAGTGGAACTGAGCGACTTCCTTAAACAACAAAAGGAACAGCATAACAGCATGAACGTTGAATTCACTTGGCCAGACTTATGCAAAAACATTCCAAAGTGCGTTTTGTACCGTGCCAATCAGTTACGTCAGATTGCTTACAAAGGACTTGGGCAATGTTCGTATAAAGTCGTCGACGAATTTTTAATGTTCACCATCGAACTATTGATGGACAACAAGGACGCGTTAACGAATGAACAATTCAGACTGTTACAAGAAAGGGCAGAGAATTTAACGTTTGAAGACGCTTCAACCATGCTACAGGTAATCACAATCATTCGAGAGAAATTTAGCGAGACTGCTTCGACAGACAAATCGATGGACAATATATTAAACGTAGATAATGAAGGGTGCAGTGCTGCGGGTGGTGACATTACATTGCCAGATAATTTTCTCAGTTTGATATTTGATTGTAATTCTGCAAATACGTCCAACACTCAAGTACTTCTGCCTATGAAAAACATTGCTGAAAATTCCTCACTGCAACAGAGAAATGAAGAAGCAACGGAGCAACTTAGAACTAACGTTGCATTTGACAGGGCAGAGTACGAAAGGAAGCTGGATGCCTACTGTGAAAAGCACTCTCCGATAATCTCTCGACAAGCGGTTAAGGATAATATAACTGCTATAATCAAAAATGGAAACTTGGAAAGTGACTTGATTGATCTCCTCGGCTACGAAGTCATGGATTTCGTACAGTACATCGTTCAGAATCAAGAATACATTGTAGCTTTGGATTCGGATTTCGTACCCCGAGAGAACGCTGTGCCTCGGGGACTGCTAACTCTTTTGGTTGAAAGAGACACAGATATATGGGAGGATATGGAAAAACTGCTGATGAACTTTCAGAAAATAGAGAATGAAAACAGAAAAAGAACAGACTGAAAAGAATGACGCTGAATTCCGCTTGAAATGGAGGTGTTAGTGTGTTATTTTCACACACACCTCCTGTTAGTGAGAATGTATAATTGTACAGTAATTATGTAAATTTTGTAGCAAATGTATATTATAATATTCGATGTATATATCGTACACTAGAGGGAATTAATATTTATATAGTTTGCTAGTGAAAACCGACCTCCCAATGTTTGAAAAATTTTCAAACATTATTTTTAAATTACTTTGTAAATATATTTGTATTTCAGAAATAATCCATTTGTAAAATAAAGAAATTATATTATGAAGTATTTCACATAAAAATTGACGTAAGCGATACTGAAGTGTTTTTATCCCGATGTGTTTTTCTCTAGCTGCTCTTTGCTCCGTCAACGTAACTCTAGGCTCTACGTATTCGTTTCGCTGACTGACCGAACGTTTCTTTTCTCCCTTCGTTTTCCCTTCTTCCGTGGATTAGTTTCGATTCTATTTCAGTCGTCAAACGCGTGCAACGACGATCAAACGCCTTTCCTGGTTGCAACAGATTGTTGAAGAGGCTGAAGCTTCCTCGTGATTGGATCAAAATTTACGAGATACAAAACAGAATTACCGAAGTAAAAAGAAAAAAAAACTTTGTAACAAAACGGAGCTAAAACGGGGCGAGGCTTTGATTCGTTTTACAAAAAGAATCATTCAAACCTGTAAAAGAAACCAATGCAGCATCGTTAGGTTAGGCCCAGAAACAACTGTTCCGACTAGGAAAGGAAGGCGACTTTTTTGCCATAAAATTTTATCGATATGCAAACATTTGAATCGATACAGAACGAATTACAGGCGCGATCGCTCACTACTAGACAACGCCACTCCTACTCGTGGTCTACCCCACGCCCTCTCGCGAATCACGTGACCTAAATCAAAATCACTTTCAGCGATAAGAGAAAAAGAAGAGGAAGACACTTCTTCTCTCGTCTGTTGTGACAAATCTAAATATTCTTTAAATTTACTTTCGAATCAGTTTGAAGATGCTCTTCAGCATCGACGATTCTATCACCAAGTTTATCTGTTCCTGTTAAGAAACCCGTTCCGTCTGAGGAGCTTAATATTCAACATTGTAGCTCAGTTAAGCTATGAAAACATACGAAGCTTGTGGAACTCGGTCGTATCTTGTCGAACCTTATCACAGTACTTTGATACTCGGTATTACAACTTTGATACTTTAACTTTTCTGTAACGCATCGACAACCCACGATCCCTATAGTGAAACAATTACGTTCCATGACAGCGTCGTTGGTCACGCGGCGGTCGAGCGGAAGAAACGAGAGAGGAGGACGCTTCCCCGTTTAATTTCGTAAAGGATTACGTAAAGCCTCGTCGTAACGAACGACGATCGAGAGCTCGTCCTCCCGATTACGAACGTTTTATGAAACAGGGCACGCGAGACGCGGTTAATAGTCCCCCGTCGATCGATTGTGCGAGCAACAGACCGGTAGTTGTACAAACGACGTTAATATCGTTGCCAGCGACGTCGAAACCGAATCTCGCCGAGCTAATCGAGCTTTACAGAGAAATTTTAACTCGAAATTCCAACTCGTCGTTTCGACCGCTGGAACGTGACCTAACTCAACTTAAATCGAGATAACTTTGCGAGTATCAACGTTCTCCTTCTCTAGCTTTTATAATTAACTCGTCTCTCGTCAGAGAGGTTGACGATTAATTTATCGATGATATCGGTTTCCGATTTATAGGACCAGTGTTATGCAAATGGAGCATCGCGCGAGCACACGCAGCCATAAATCTGACCTGCAACCGCTCGTCGAGTCGGATCAGGAACGAACAAAAGCAGCCACGTTCGAGCGTCGGCCTCCGATGCTCTTCGTCAACGTCTTCGACGAGATCGAACTTGCCCTTTCGCGAACCTCGCAAGATAACCGACGTTCGCTCCGACGCACGATGGGACATTTGTCCCGAAAAGCACATTCCTCGGGGGAATGTCAATTTCCAAAATTTCATACGAGCCAACAAATTTCTATCGTTCAAAGTTGTCGAACGTCTGACGAATAAGATGTTGAACTACTTCCCTTTGTGTACGTTCGCTTTATACACTCGCGAATCGTTAAACTCGATCGAAAGTCGAGAGATCTTGCGACACGTGATACACCCTTTACACCATGCTAAAATCATCGTGCATTTATCAGTAATTTTTACGTTTATTGTTTTACGTAGTTTCTCAATTAAAAAAAAAATTGTGCGATAGACGCTCTTTAATTAACACGCTTATTCATACGTTCATCGATATCTGTAGACAATGAATAATTCAATAATTTTTTTTACAATTATGCCATTTTATTACTATCTCTGCGCGAGCAACAATTCAACAAAATTTTGAGGCTCCCTATTGAAGTTTTACAGCTAATTAGACACGACTGAATAGAGTTTGACGGTGATAACGGAGAAATATTGTAAAAATGTGTATCCCGTCGTTTAAAGAAAAAATCAAAATCGACGTGTTTCGTGCTAAAATTATAATTTAAATCGTTCCAAATCGTGATTTACATAGAAAAATCGTTTTTTACAACTTCCCGGTGAAAAAGCGTTTCTAACAAAAGCCAGACGTCTACGATCCTCCAATTGTTAAATTATAAAATTTCAAGAAAAATTTCTTTTCTGTAACAGGAATTACAGGATGACCTTGACTTTTTAAAATGCACTTCTCAGTTTGCTCGAGACGACCAGTTTCACCGACCTGCGTGTATCACAATCTCGGGCGTATCTTCAAACAACGTTTGAAATTTTTATAATTTTGAAAGTTGATAGTTTTACAACTTTTCCCGACTTTTCTCGAAAATCAACAGTGTTGCGAAACGTGAAACTGAAATTGCCCTGCCGCGTGAGGCTCACCGTGAGCAAATTCGGCAAGGGAATCGGGGGTGGAGGTTGGAGGGAGGAGGGGGATCGATATTCGACACGGTCGGTTATGCGCCGCGAATTCCGCTCGAGGAAACGCTCGGAATGAGGAAGAACGGACGCGGAGGAGGAAGCGGGCACAGCGTGTGATCGAGGGGCAGAGGAGAGGAGAGGAGAGGAGAGGAGAGGAGAGGAGAGGAGAGGAGAGGAGAGGAGAGGAGAGGAGAGGAGAGGAGAGGAGAGGAGAGGAATCGGCTGCAACACAGCAACTCGAAGAACGCAAGGTACGCATTGATCCTGCGGACCGGCTCGTTGCAGAGCAGTCTTCGACCTTGTAAATTAAGCTCTATTAATATCTCGAGCACGCCTGGCTCGCCGGGACGCTGGAATTTCAACCCCGATGCGTAAATCAACTAACTTCTGGCATACCTCTCTGTCTCTCTCTTTTGCTCTTTTCTCTTTACTCCTTCCTTCGAAACGAATTGTTTCATCTGTCTCGCGTTTGTTGAAAACCTGGAACGGATTTCTTCCATCTTTCTTCCGTTCTCCGCTGTCCACGTTCCAACTATGTTCCAGCTATGTTCTAGCTACGTTCACTTGGTATCGTATTTGTATTACATCACGCTTTGCGAAAAGCACTTGCGAGCAGATAATTACGTCAGGTAACTTTTTATTTTAGCGTAACTTTAAACGCTGCAACTTCCTCCGAGTCTTTTCATCGCTATGATGACTTATTCATGTTGAATAATTACTGAACTTTAAAGTTCGCGTTCAACGTCAGCCATGTAATCACGGTGCCCGTCGTCGCCGCTTTCAAATTCATGATCAGCTACAGCTGTACGTTGTCTTCCTCGTCTAGCCACGGTCCAATCAGTGTAAATCAAAACATTTGTTGAAACAACGAAGGAGACGTCTCTCCTCGCCTTCCAACGATTCACGAACGTAACGAACTGGTTGTAGATTCTCTAAATTGTCTACGCGCGAGGGTATCGAAACGGTGTAAAAATCTCTAATTTGACAATCTCTAACTTTCATCGATAAATACAGCGTACGTCAATGTAATTAATTATCGTATAAACGATCGCATAAATCGCACAACTTCGACTGTACGGCCGTCGAAGAGTCGCGACGCGGGAAATGTAGCTTCTTCGGCCAATTTCGTCGTGGTTTGCAACTTTTGGCTCGCAACGAGGTAAAGGCGTCAAAGTTCGTGTCACGGCATCGACGAAGGAAAAAAAAAAAAAAAAAAAAAAAAAAGTGTTTAGGAGGCGGAACTTCTCGAAACTGCGACGACGAGCCGGCAGATTCGAGAAGTTTCGAGAAGAGGATATCCGAGATCTGCCGACGAGCTCGCGCTTATTAATATCTCGGTGCAACCTAACCTAAATCCGGCCAAGTGCGCCGGCTAAATTTCGATCGGTACTGGAGGGAAGCGTTTACCGGGCCACTCCAGCAACTTGAGCTAATTCCTTCGACCGATTTTCCGCCGGAGAGCGCTCGATCCTTGTTATTAATCCGATAATAAGAATCTCATTGGGAATGAGCGGTGGCGGAGGCGGCGGCGGCAGTACGAACGCCGACAAACCAGGATGCTTACGACGTTGTTACGGGAATTTAATCGAGTTACGAATCCATGGTAGATTAGGCGAGAGAAATTTTTGCAACGTCTCAGCTATCCGACTACGGTGTATGTTTCACGCGGAAGAACGTGAAACACGCCATTTCTTTCGTCCGATCGACACTGATCGACGATACATCTAAAACACTGTTGGATCATAATCATTTTCTCAGCGTGTTAACGTGTTTTCAGCGCCAGACGTTTCATTGCTAATCACACTCGGTGGCCAGATATTTTTCAATTATTTACGTTCTATTGGTTAATTAAAAATCCTTGCCACGCGCGAAACATTTATCTTCAACGAATACATTCAACTGTTTTCCCTACCTTCGTTCTAAAAACTGTTAAAGAAAAAGCGAACAAATGACTGCAGTGGAGGGGATAGCGCTAGCGATCAAGAGAGAGTAGGGGCAAGGACCGCCAATTAGCCACCTCTTGTTTGAACATTTTACAGATTTTACATACGCGTGCACGTTGTGCAATTTTGCACGTGAAATTTTCTATAAACGCGTCGATTGTCCCAGAACGACTCTGTTTTCGGGTCTAGTCGAGTCGGATTTCTTGGGTCGGATGGCAAATCGAGGTTCGACGAAAGGTGAGGCAGAGCAGAGCCGAGGCAGAGCATCGGAAGAAACGGAAGCATCTCGGAGAACGGATGAATAATTCATCCTCAACGCGCGACCGAATTCCCTCGCGAATTAACGTTCGCGAGACTTTGTCGCTCGAGAGATACAGCGCGAATACGTACGTATATACTCGGAATAAAAAGCCGCGACCGAAATCGAGGAATTTTTCCATCCATCTCCAGCTTCCAGAGTTTCCCCACCGTAAATTTCTCTTCGCCGCAATTCAGCCGACGCACACCCGCATCGGAAATTCTGACGTCGCGGCGTCGTCGAGGATGCAAGCAGGATCAAGTCGAGCATCGATCTCAATTTCGAAAGTTTGCGCAACTTGACGTCAAATTACTCGCCGCCCCCGATATATCCTCGAAATTCCTCGTCGCTCCCATTTTTCTACCTAAGCGGAGAGAAGCCTGTTTGAATCCTCGATGAATTCGACTCGAAATATCACATCTATCGGATCTGTCGTTCAGGATCATCTGACCCTTTGAATTCACGTTGATCTCACGTTGCTCGCGTTGACGATACAAATTAGTTGACCTACAACGTAGTGATCGTTAAATCGTTAAAACGAATTTCTCTTCGCGTTCTACGAAATTCGTACGTTTTGTACGAAATTTCACACGTTTCACAATTCATATTTTTCAGTCAATTTTTGATATTGATATCACTTTTGATATTAATTCCAACGATCTTTTGTTTATTAAATATTTAAATTATTACTCATATTGTTATATGTAAATAATTTCATTTCATCATTTTTAATTATAATGTTACTTAACATTACTTGTAGAATGAACATCGGGATATTTATATCGATTATTTTTCCTCAAATGCAAATGAGAATCGTCATGAAACGATTCATTTTCGAGCCGAAATTAAACAACCCGTTTCTATCTATCTACGTTTTTTACGTAAATTAGCAGTTTCCTTGGTGGGGGAATTTCAGACTATCAATGTCAGATCAATGGAGAATCGACTTGATGGAAAATAATGATTTTTAAACAGTCTCTTCAAACAGAACAACTGTAACCATAATGTACGTAATAAGAGGAAACATCGAATTTTACCTTATGCCGTGCGTTAATTTACTTTACAAAGCGACAAGTACAAAGCGCAACGGCACTGAAAAAGCAAATCGCGAGTTGAGACGCGTCAGTGAAGCTGCTGCTGTAACGGTCGCAAACCGTAGGGCAGCCGAGAAAGGGGAAGCTCGATTAATCGAGTACCGGCGACCGGAGAGAGTAAACAAAGCTGGCTGAAAGTTCTCGAAGGAAAAAGCGGGAATTACGAGAGGCGAGTTTTCCTAATTACGACTATCCCTGGACAGGCAGTCCCCCCCTGGCAGGCTCGACTCTTCTCAATTTCGTTTCGTATCAGTGTCGAGCAACGATACGACTTAACGGTTCCGCCCCCGAGCCGAGCTAATGGCCAACTTCCGCGGAGAATTTCTCTCGACAAACTTGTACCTCTATTAATAATTCAACGTCGTTGTTTCAACATCGCGATACGCTCGACTGTCGACGAATCTTTCAGCCGGTCGCCTCTCAGTCAGTAGCTGCTCTCCCCCTCCTCCGTGTAATAACTCGCTCGAGCTGTTATTTTTACCATCTCTTTTCCAGTCTCTCATTCGGCAATTTCATTCTGAAATCTGAAATTTCAACTACCATTCGTTTTAATAAACGACGAGACGTTCGTGCCGACCACCTCTGCTTCATTCTTAGAAACTGAAATTATAACGTATCTTCCGCTTTCTATTTTACTTTCTTTACTCCTCCCTTCGTAATCGCCACTGTCACAGAGCCAGCGTTTTTTTCGCTCGTTCCATCACGTCTCTGCTGTCGGAAGGTCTCCGAGCAAAAAGCACGTCACGTTTTTCATCCACGAGGATCGTAGCCGGTGACGCAAGCGTCCCGGCTAGCGGACATCGCCTACACAATGTAAACCGAGCGAGCCGCGCGAAAATAATGCCATCCGTCACTGATCGTGTTCACCGGCGAACGGGGATCGCCGATAATCGGATTGGTGATCGGATAACACGCTCTCCCCGTGCACATCTCCGGGGCACATGACGTGTTTTCACACGCGACCAGCCACTCTTGAGTTACGAGAGGCGAGATTCAAAAGTGAATCCAAGCCAAACTCTAGTCCAAGACACTTTCTTCTTCTTCTTCTTCTTCTGCCGCAGAAAATGACAAACCGATTATAAACAACCACGCGTGATCTCGTTAGTATACTTGTACCCAGTACGAATCGTCTTATTGAAAGGCCCGTGTGTTCGGTCCCACCGAACAGGCGAGGACCAGAACGCCGGGCGGTTGTTTGTTTAGATTTCGCGCCGCACGCACACATGGTCAAATGGCACGCATTCGGTTAAACGGAAGACTCTAAGTGCGATTGGTCTGTTGTTTCGTCATCGCGCGGTTGTATGATTGGCCGTGCGTCGATCGCGTGATTCTTTTTTGCTTGTTTGCGTCTTCTTCCTCACCTTCTCGAATCTTCGAAATCGAGTCGGCTTTCGACGAGCCACGTGGAAAGACAGAACAGTTCAAAAAAAGTCTTTGTGGTGCGACGATACGAGTTCGAGTGATAACATTCCCTGAGCGCCGACCATGAGTCATGATTCAGATCAAAAGTGGCAAACTGGCGGCTCCATCGCTAGTGCTATCCCTCTCACTGCATCGATCTTCCCTCCACTACATTGAAATGTCCTCGCCGTGCGCGAAAGAGTGCGACTCATCAGCGATACGGAAAGCAGGGGCAAGGGTATGAATTATGCCTGTGCCGACGAAATGACGTGTCCATCTCTCTCTTATCTTTCTTCGGCTCTCTTTGCTTTTTTTTCTCTTAGCTGGGAATTTCCAACGATATTTCAGAAAATTTAAGAAAACATGCGAAAATGACCGTACGGAAGTTTTGTGAATTTTCCCCATCGGTTTTCATTGTACTCTGTCGAGGTTAACCTACGGATGACTAACGACAGGCAATTTCACTGTCAAGGCTTAGGCCCAAGTGTTTGTCCGAGCTATCGTCACGCATTGTGCTGCGACAAAGTTATCTCAGACAAAGAGAATAGACGGGGAAAACAGTTGGGACGCTCTTTTCGACGATCGAACGATGCCCTCTCTAGATCTTTACAGAGGCTAGCCTTTATCCTTATCAGGCAAAATCTTTTAATTGTAATCGCCTAAATATACAACGTAAACGACATCGCGGGGTTTCGAACCCTGAACTTCATTTCAGTTTGTAAAGAAGGTCTCCTGTTTAAGGAATTAGTCAGCTATGAATCCTAACTCTGCGCAAAGAGGGGGTGCAAATCGGAAAAGATATATAAAGGGCATCCACAATTCAAAATTCAGAGTTTGACGTGGAAGTCTTGCCTTGCCAACAGAGTCTAGAGCACAGTAAAATTGCATAGTAGAGTTTCAAAGTACCATTTTTAATTAACACCGTTGTATCGAAATAGTCTTTGGTGGCAGCGGAGATAAACCAATTGCGAGTGAACCATCGAGTTTGTGAAAAATTTCACGTGAAGTTTCGATCAATTCATATTAATTCTATAACATTTTTCAACAAGAAATGGCGGACAGTGTCAACAGTACGAAGAAAGTGGAACTGCGCGACTTCCTTAAGCAGCAAAAGGAACAACATAGCAACATGAACGTTGAATTCACTTGGCCAGACTTATGCAAAAACATTCCAAAGTGCGTTTTGTACCGTGCCAATCAATTACGTCAGATTTCTTACAAAGGACTTGGACAATGTTCGTATAAAGTCGTCGATAAATTTTTAATGTTCACCATCGAACTATTGATCGACAACAAGGACGCGTTAACGAATGAACAATTCAGAGTGTTACAAGAAAGGGCAGAGAATTTAACGTTTGAAGACGCTTCGACCATGCTACAGGTAATCACAATCATTCGAGAGAAATTTAGTGAGACTGCTTCGACAGACAGATCGATGGACAATATATTAAACGTAGATGATGAAGGGTGCAGTGCTGCGGGTGGACATTACGTTGCTAGATAATTTTCTCAGTTTAATATTTGATTGTAATTCTGCAAATACGTCCAACACTCAAGTACTTCTGCCTATGAAAAACATTGCTGAAAATTCCTCACTGCAACATAGAAATAAAGAAGCAACGGAGCAACTTGGAACTAACGTAGCATTTGACAGGGCAGAGTACGAAAGGAAGCTGGATGCCTACTGTGAAAAGCACTCTCCGATAATCTCTCGACAAGCAGTTAACGATAATATAACTGCTATAATCAAAAATGGAAACTTGGAAAGTGACTTGATTGATCTCCTCGGCTACGAAGTCATGGATTTCGTACAGTACGTCGTTCAGAATCAGGAATACATTGTAGCTTTGGATTCGGATTTCGTAGCGCAAAGGGACGCTGTGTTCGAGGAACTGGTTACTTTTTTGGTTGAAGGAGAGACAGAAATATGGGGGGATCTGGAAAAACTGCTGATGACGTATCAGGAGAATGAAAATAGAAGAACAAACTGAAAAAAATGACGCTGAATTCCGCTTGAAACGGTGTTAAAAATGCACAAGAGAAAAAAAGCACAAACACCTCCTGTTAGTGAAAATGTATAATTGTACAGTAATTATGTAAATTTTGTAGCAAATGTGAATTATAATATTCGATGTATATATCGTACACTAGAGAGAATTAATATTTATATAGTCTGCTAATAAAAACCGACCTTCCAATTTTTGAAAAATTTTCAAACATTATTTTTAAATTACTTTGTAATTATTTCACATAAAAATTGACATAAGCGATACTGAAGTAAAAAGAAAAAAACTTTGTAACAAGATGGAGCTAAAACGGGGCTTTGATTCGTTTTACAAAAAGAATCATTCAAACCTGTAAAAGAAATTGTAGGGGACACGAACCAGGCAGCATCGTTAGGTTAGGCCCAGAAGCAATTGTTCCAACTAGGAAACGAAGACGACTTTTTTTGCCACAAAATTGCATTGATGAGCAAACATTTGAATCGATACGAGACAAATTACAGGCGCGAACGCTCAGGCGCTCTACCCCACGTCCCCTCGCGAATCACGTGACCCAAATCAACCAATAATTTTAGCGTTGCACCTACGGAGGCCCGATTTTCTGGATTACCCCAGCTAAAATCACTCTCAGTGATAAAACGAAGGCAGAATCCTTCGTGAAACGATACGCGGCAGGTATAGCTTTGCGATCCTGACAGTCGAACGATCATCGCTCGCCGAGCGAATCTCCTCGAACGTCGCCGTCCAGTCCGTTGTTGTTGACGCTAGTAATTATCGATCGATAGCCCGATAGTGTCAGAGATTAAGCGATTCCTGTGTGCTGCAGCTAGGAGAGTTCCGCTCGCGTTCGGCCAATCGGATCAACCCGATCGTGCACCCTTTGCCGTCTCTGCGCGATGAATATTTATTTGACCCGGTACAGAGGAGAAGAGAGAGAAAGAGAGAGAGAAAAAGTGGTTCGGTTCGCTTACACGTTATCGCGTTCGTTCGATTTCAGTAGTCGCACGAAGAACGATTAATCTCGTTCCCGACCGAATTCCGCCGAAAACCTACGTCCCTCTGAATCTTCCTTCAATACCGAATTTACATTTATCTCTCTATTTCATTTCCTCTCTCTCTCTCTCTCTCTTTTCATTCTTGCTTTTTTCCTGCTCGTTCTCTTTTTAGGGCTTTTAGGAGCAAATCGTTTCAGCGCTCGTCAACGCGTGAGAAATATTAATTCCGCGTAGTACGAAAGGAGGCCAGACTTCTTACTTCGAAGCCTGGTAAATAAATAACGCGTATTCCGAAACCGGTGTTTTAAGACAAACTCGTTCTCCGAACGAAGCTTCAAAGCTTCCAGCTGACCGAGATCCCGGAGGAATCCGTCGAGACCCGTGATCGAATCCCCTTTAACCAGGGAACTGTTTGCTAGGTGGAAGCAATGGCAACGTTTAGGACGATATTGGGATGACAGGACAGGACATATTGGAAGCGAGTGATCAAACTGCCGGCGTATCAACTGCGCTCCGAGCGACGCGTCTCGACCGTCCCGGCCTCTCTGTTCGTTTCGGAGCGGAAATTGTCGGACGTTGCGAGACGACTCGGCGAGAAATGCAATATTTGCGGACGACGAGACGGTCGGGGCTCGCTCTTCACGCTCCGTGGAAGCGGCTGAGGAAACGACCGATACTCGATAACGGCGCACTCGCTTCCGATCGAGAGAACCACCGGGCGAAAACTTAAACCTAACCTAAGCCGAGTCCCACGCCGATTCCGTGTTTCCGACTCGTGGAATACTCGCGATCCATTGTTCTCCTTTTGTAAATTTTGTCAATTTCCATCTCCTCGACATCGCACGAGTCGTTTTAAAGTTTACTACTGATCAAGGACAAGATACACAGGGTGGAAATTGATCTCGACTTTGAATTTCAAGGTTCGAATTCTTTTTGCGCACTGTGCTCTACTCATCTTACGAAGGAACTAACAAAATTCTCTTGTTAACGCGTGCGTGCCAACAGCGATTACCGTATCAGTGTGAGTCTAAATAATCAACTTTAAAAATATCACATTTAAATCAATTTTTCTACTTTTAAATAGAAGACGTTAATAGTCAAATATATACTAAATTTTTCATCCCAATTTTCATCAGTCGCTGTTTAAAATCGTTATACTCCCTCGTTGACAAAGTACCACCACGTTCGATTCAATAAATAATTCTCGAAACGGATGTGGCAACACCGTCCATATTTTTTAATTTTAATTCTCATCACTGTTAGCGCTGCGGTGTAAAACCTGGCTGAATCGGTACGACAGGACGTGACACAAAAATGGTAAGGTCCTGATTTCGACGAAATCGTGGCCGAAGAAAT
The DNA here is from genome assembly GCA_032399605.1 of Melipona beecheii. Lineage (NCBI taxonomy): Eukaryota > Metazoa > Arthropoda > Insecta > Hymenoptera > Apidae > Melipona > Melipona beecheii. Next base: position 15,536,759 of record JAUCMO010000501.1, read on the forward strand.
ACTTTGTTTACGATAATATCTGTCACGTTGCGTAATAAGATTCACGTTGGCGTCTTCAGCCAGTCACGTGAAATCAGCGTCGTGTAAATTGAACGTGTTGGTAGCCGAAGAAGATGGAAAACGAAAATGAAAACGGAGGCGCAGCTCCTGTTTAAAACACGATCGATTACCTCGCTTACAAACTCCGCTCGCGTTCGTTTCTCGACCTACATCCTCCGATCGTATCAAAGACAACTGTCGCGTCGCGAGGACTTCCGACGAATTTATTCCGTCAACCGAGACGTGCTCTCCCTCTCCTACCTTGCACGTATTGTACACGTATGTAAGAACGTCGGGGAAGCATTACGACGCAACCATCGCTGAATCCCCGAAAGATCCTCTTATCGAAACAAGCGGGATACACGCGCAGAGGGATAAATCCCCGTAAATACTCCACGTAGGCAACGTCTTTCGCTGCTTTTCGTTACTTACTTTCGCTCCAACTGACTTTGTCGCGGTCGTTTCGAGCTGAAACGGCCAAACTGCGTGCAGGTGGGGGGCTCGATCTGTACATAAAGACAAGAAGAAAATATTAACGGACATGTTGCCAGAAAAAAACGCCTTATTATTACAGAGTTACGAGCAGATATTGTAACAAGAAAAATTGCATATTGGAAAGAAAAGTTTATCCGTGATTATCATATCTTCGATTTGATGAAAATACACGTAAAGGTGAAAACTCAATTATTTTTTTTTTTTTCTTTCTTTTGCATTGTATTCTACTCGTCGCTGAAACTTTTCCAAGGAAAGTTTCTCAATTATTTAACACTGTGGACGCATGCGTATTAACAGCGACTTTATGATTCTGGACGCGTGGATCGTGGACGATGTCTATTTTATGTAATTCTCGTATTTCAGGTTTCACTTTTCATAGTTGTAGCATCAGCGCGAGTCTAATCAAATAATCAAATGATAAAACTAACTGTTAACGTTATTCGAAATATAAATATCACGTCCACGCATTCAGAACCATAAAGTCGCTGTTAGCACGCACGCTAGCGTCCACAGCGTCTTGATTTCACTTACAAATACGAAGTATTTTGAAACGAAATTTATTTTATTCGACAGAAGTAACTTCACGCGGGGAATTAGCGCGAAGAATTAGAAACTAGAAATAGCATCGCAGATGTAAAACAAAAGTGTATTTTTAGAGATTGAAAATTCTTTATAAAATAAAAGCACACCCTCGTGTAAGCAAACCCTGCATGTAAATACATATATCCCAGCTGTCTGCCTCTTATAGCGAAAATAGGAAACACGTTTGTAATTTCGTGAATACGTGCGTAGATTGGCGAAAATTCTTGTCATTAGGAGCTAAAAGAGAAATTCCGGGCGTTTTTGAAATCTCGTGAAACTCGTCGAGCAACGAGTCTCGATTCGCCTTGGTGAGATTCCAAAACGAAGGATGAAACGAAAGGATGGAACGAGGCAAGGCTCGAATACGTTCGAATTCTGGCGGAAATTATCGCCAGATTTTCCGAGCTAGAACCCGGTCGCATCGGGCATAGAGAAATATGCGAGGAAAACGAGAGCACGGACCAAGTACATATGTGAATAGACAAAATGTCATATTTTATATAATCAATTTCTTCCAATATTTTCAAACAGATGTTGATAGTCCAATTTTTTATCCCAATTTTCATCAATCGTTGATTTAAATCGTTACAGACCTTCATTCATGAAATATCACCACGTTTCGATTCAATAATTCTCGAAACAGATCTGGCAACACTGTCCGTATTCTTTGATTTTAATTCTCGTCACTAATAGCGCTGCGATGTAAAGCCTGCCTGAGTCGGTACGACGGAATGTGACACGAAAATGGTAAGGCGGTCTTAGGACCCCGAAATTGTAGAACAAAAAATGTCATTGTTTTGTCATGCAAAGTTAAAAATAAAATTAATTTTTTCTTATATTTTGATGTTTTACTGAAGGAAATAGGTCGCAAGAAACTTTCGGCCCACCCTGTACAAGGGTGGCATTGTGTGTGTGAATGAGTGTAAAGTGCGTATGAAGAGAGAGGGTAAGATTTTCTTTGGCGTGCAAGTGTAGACAGAAGCTTTCCTTAATATGAATATGAATATGAATATGAATATGAATAAACTATTTATTTATATACAAATACTACGTGGAGTTTAAATTTTGTGTGTCACATTCGCGTTGCGATTCTCACGTGTTGTCAGACTCCTCTCGATGAGATCGATTGATAACGACCGCCGGATGGAAGAACGACCGCGATCGCATTGTGTCGTTCGTCGTCCGTCGTCCGTCCTCTGTGAAATGTTTGTCGCGTGCTCGAAATGACACAGTCCCGTGGAATATCGATTGTCGAGGCTTGACGAGGAGACGCGTCGGATAAATATCGAAGGGTTGTTTCAAGCTGTGTTCGTCGTTCGAACGTCGTCGGTGCGTTTAAACCACGACGAGCGAAATCGGGGGGAAAGAGCGTGTTATATTTGCGTGTTTGCTTTCATTTGCTTTTACTTCGTCGCTCTCGTGATCTTCGCTCGTGATCTTCGCCAGACAACAAACCCGTAGTCGTAAAATCCGCGCTGTCGTTATTTGTCATTTGTTCAGTGTCGGCGGTAACTCGATTGAGGCGCGAGGAACGAATAAATTCCATCAACGCGACGTTCAACTCGGCAAACAAACGCGGAAAGTGAATTTTTAAGCGGCAACCGTACCGATTTATAAACTCATTTCCCCGTCACGAGCGTTCAACAGCATCGCAAATATTTGCGCGGCCGTCGCGAGCGAAAATATTGAATCTCGCGCGATGAACTCCGACGAAGGCCAGGATAAACAACGTTCGAGTTGCCTTCAGCTCTCAACTCGAGGCTAAAACGATTCGCGAGCGCGGCGCGATTTTAAGAAAAATCACGTTGAGACGACGCGACGTGTATTTCCTCGAGCGTGTAAATCGTGGCATCGATCCTACCTCCATTCGGGCGATTCACTCTTTTTAGATTTCGCGCCCCGCGCGCACACATGGTCAAACCGGCACGCGTTCGGTTGGACGTAAGACTCTGAGTGAGATTGGTCCAAGTGAGATTGTTTCGTCATCGCGCGGTCGTACGATTGGCCGTGTATCGATCGCGTGATTCTTTTTTTTTAATTGCTTGTTTGCGTCTTATTCGAACCTTCTAGAACCCTCGAAAATCGAGTCGGTTCGACGAGCCACGTGGAAAGAAGGAACAGTTCCTTACAAGTTCTCTTACAGTGCGATTCGAGTTCTAACAGTTCAAGTGGTGCGACGAGATAATTCTAATCAAGCAATCCCAATCCTATTGATTTCACCTCCTAATGATCACATAAATCCTACCGATTCAAACATAAACCCAAACCAAACTCAATTGAACCGGCTGGTCTTCATTAACGGCCGAAGGTCAGCAAGCTACCGATCAAATTTGCGTAAATTCGGATCGGCACGCGACATTTTTTGGTCCGGAGAACGTTTGTGGAAGATAGGATCTACAAGGTTGGATTTGATGTTCGGCTGAAGGTATTAGGGTACTGTAAGCGCGTATTTCTATCCAGTTTTGGAAATATGTGTAACATTACAGGGATGTAATATTAAGTCCCACGTGTCGACCGATAATTTTAGTGAATCGAGTGAACGGAGATGTGTTTAGAACGTGGTTGACGAATGTTTGGAATAATAGCTCGCCATGGCGCATGGTAATCAAACGTTTGTTATCGTAATTGGTTAGTGCATTCTCGAGTAGCCGCTCGTGGTGGCGGATCGCAGATAATGTAATTTTTCGATATTGGAAAGTGTTACCTTGCGATCGATCATTGACACGAATCGATCTTTGAACGATAACGCCATTCTTCTGGCTTGCCATCGAAGCGTGGTAATTCAATTTCTGGGAGCATGACTCCTAGTGAATGGCCGATGAACGGTGGGTGGTGGTGGTGGTGGTGGTGGTGGTGGTGGTGGTGGTGGTGGTGGTGTTGGCTGGGTTTCTTCATTCTCTCGTGCCTGTTTGGTAATTTTCTGTGCCGCAGTTATTGCGTCGATGTATCGTTCTTCAAAGTCTATTCTCTCGGCTTCTTCGTCTTTGTGAGTCGACCGGTTCTACTTGGAATTGTACGTCGTCTAGCGTGTTGATAGTTGAAGAAATTTGTTAAGAAACTCTTGAAATTGCGACGTTGCGTATGGATTCGTCGTCATGTCGAACACGTAAGACTCACTGCACTAAATGTTTTCGCTCGAATGCGTTGTTTTCCGGACGCTGAATCCGGCTCGAAGGACCAAAAAATGTGTTCGCGTGCCGAACCGAATTTTTTTACGCGATGAATCGCAAATTTGATCGGTAGCTTGCTGACCTTCGGCCGTTAATGAAGACCAGCTGGTTCAGTTTAAAGATCGGATGGATTTTAGAACGTAGGAGTAGGATTTGTGATCAGCAGAAGGTGAAATCGATAGGATTTGGATTGCTTGATTAGAATTATCTCGTCGTACCACAAAGACTATTAGAACTCGAATCGCCCTCTAAGGAAACTCCTTTTAAACTGTTCTGTATTTCCACGTGGCTCGTCGAACCGACTCGATTTCGAAGATTCGAGAAGGTGAAGAAGAAGACGCAAACAAACCAAAAAAGAATCACGCGATCGATATACGGCCAATCATACAACCGCGCGCTGACGAAACAATAGACCAATCTCAGCTAGAGTCTTCCGTTTGCGTGCCGTTTGACTATGTGTGCGCGCGGCGCGAAATCTAAACAAAGAACCGCCCGGCTTTCGGTGAGACCGAACAATAATTACTATTACACGTGTATGACGAAGTGGTATTTTGCTAAACTACGAAGCAGTAAAAACTAGTTTGCCGACGAGGATATCAAATCTCAGATGATGGAAATTATAAAGTTGAAAAATTCACCTGTTATTTGCACGTAAAAAATAAAAAATAAAGAAGGAAACGCAGTTACTTTTTAGCCTAATGCATACTATACTTTATCAGATAAAACGCACACAAATACATACATACACGCCGTATCTGTCAATGACTCTTTCTCCTCCATCCACTTTCCCTTATTTAATTAAGAATCTTTGCCGAGCTCTCTCCTATCTTCCCTTTCACCTTTGGCCCTCCACTCGATTCAATTTGAAGAGATTGTTCTCGCGTTTACTAAAACTTGCGCGTTAACTGGCGAGATGATGCGGGATAAGAGCGGGATATTACGTTCTTTGACGAGCCAGAGGTTTTCCAGGGAACGGGTCTTTTGATAAAGGTCCGAGATAAAGCCAGGCGTCTTTGATGGAACCTTAACTCGAAGGGAAAAAACACACCGAGAGCGCCTTCGCAGCTTCACTCGGCCAACTCTCCGCAGAGACTCGAGCCGACGTGAAAGATTAAAATTCCTTGTTTCGATCGAGGCCATCCATCCACGCTAACTCTTTCGCCAGCCAAGTTTCCTACCTATACTCTCTCGCCGTAATGGCGATTTTTCTCGTCGCACCAACGACGACTATCACACGTAGCGTATTACGCAACATTTCACCGCGTCCTGTTTCTCGAATGCCACGTACCTAACCTAACCTAACCTGGAGTTTTCGTACAAGTCGTACGAAAGCTGCCGTAAGAAATCTCACAAGGTGGCGAAGGTAAGGGGAAAAGCGACGAAACGAAGCAAAAAACCAGTTCCGCTTCGATTCGTTTTGCTTCTCTAGGTGCCAGATTTCTTCGTTCAATCGTCTGAACGTTCACGCTGGGATTTTACCACAAAATGGTGAAAACAATCAATTTATAATTTTCCATAGGTTTTTACTATTTCACTACGAAAATGTATAAATAGAAACTCGTGTCTTTTTTCGTGTTCTTTGCACATTAATTTCTTTGCTATAAATTCTGTACAGAGTGGAAAGAAAAGTTTGTCCGTGGCTATCATAGATGAATTTTACACCTTGGACTTGATGTCAGAAAATTGACCTAGATCTTGAATTTCAATCTCTTTTTTTTTTTTTTTTTTGCATTCTACTAATTTATTCTACTAATCAAGAAGGTGAAACTTTCCCAAGAAATTGAGAAATGACAAAAAAGTTTCTTAATCGTTTAACACTGAGGGCTAACAGCGCGAGTCCTAACAACGACTTTATGGTTTTGAGCGTGGATATTTATATTTCGAATAATGTTAACAGTTAGTTTTGTCACTTGATTATTTAGATTCACACTGATGCTACAACTATGATGATAAAGTCGCTGTCAGCACGCACGTGTCCGCTTAATTTTCAAGAGAATAAATAAATTTTCAAACTCGATTCCCTTAAAAACGAAACATTTTCCAGAAAAAATTGTATTCTACATTTTCACAGATGGAGTAAACCTCCTGTTAATTATTCTTTTCTATCAGATCTAAAATTAACCGAACTCGAATAAATACTCTCTTTTTTGGAACAACCTGTACAATATTTGCGATAGAAAGGATCCACAATCTATTGTGGATAAAAGTCTCGTCTTATTCGAACAAAAGTTCTGTAAAACTATAAAGTGTAATTTTTTAATTACACCCTTGCAATTCCCATGTTTCTGTTCTTCTATTTCTCTCTCTCTCTCTCTCTCTCTCTATTGTTCCACGAGATCAATAGAGAGACTTTTTCGATATTTCTGGCGACGCGCTGATGAAATCGAACGACGCGACGCGAAGAATTCGAGGCAGTTCCGAAAGGGTCGTGATTCATGGCCGAGCAACGGAGAACGAAGAAAGATGGTTCGCGTCGCGCGGCGTATTATCTCACGAGCGACCAACTTTGACCTACTTTATCCGGAAACATCCGTTTCCACAGAGCCCACCGGAAGTGGTAGACGATCCGTCGTGGCTCGTTTCGCTAATAACGCTGTTCTCGCGCCTTTGTGTTCGACGCTTTAAACTGTTACGTGGTAGAAAAGAGTTCTCACCACCCACGGGGATGGGTCGAGAAGCCCTCCGAATTGTTGCACAAGACGTTCGTTCGAGAAACGAGAAGAAACACTCGCCGCTTGGAAGAATCTTTCAAAGAGCGAGGACTTGAATCACGACGATGAATTTCCCAGTGGATTCGTAGGTACGGGCTTTGCACTCGTAATCAACCCTTTTGCAGACGCTGCAGACCCATCTTGTCCTGCGCAAATGAAATTCATCTCGAGGCTGAAGACTCGAAATGAATGAGGTAACGCGCTTTGTTATTTCTACCTCGTGACTACATGTCACGAACTTATAAATTAGTAATTTATAAGTTACAAGGTAAAAACTAACGCACGTGCAAACGTAGTTTCAGTTTGCCAAGAATATATATATTTACCGTTGCCTTAAATTAATGGGGAAACTAATAAAACTAATAAGCGTTAAACGAAATTTATTATCAATGTTACGCATCATTGGCGATCAAAAAAGATCAAGGTTGACCTTTCACCGATACCGAGACGAGAACTCGTTAATCGTTAAACCTCCCACATCTGGTACACATCGAACAAACTTTAGAAGTGAATTTTTAAATAACATTTCTGAATATGCCAACTGTTGTAAAAATATTGGAGATCGAATGTCTCGAGTAATTTATTTATAACAATTAAATTCTTAACAATTAAAATTAAGTTTCCGAGTATTATTTGAAATTTGTAATTAATCATTTGTAACAGGAGTGAGTCATTAACGCGTTTCTATGAAATTTCAATCGAGATACACCTCTGTGAAATTTTATAGTCAACCGTTCCGCGAAATTAATGACCAAAATATCGGTAATATTTTAATCTCGATCGATACGGAGATAAGAGCTGAGTAGTAGTATTCTTTTGGTATCAAACAAGTATCTTGTGTTAATTTTATTTCACACATAATTTTATTACATACGTGCAATAACATTTTCATTTCGGGATTGAATTTCATTTTTAATTCAACGTCGAAATAAAATTTTAATCGACAGTTAGCTCGAGGAGGAAACAAATTTGATTTGTAAAAATTAGAGAAACCGTTGATTTGCAAAAGAGTTAATTTCGATTGCAAAATCTGTACGAAAGGTTGTTCAACTGTTACGTTTGAAAGAACCTTCGTGATTTTCGACGTTCGCAGATTTGCGTTCTAACGCGCGTGGAATTTCATAGGGGATGATTAGCAAGCTCGATTGCAACTCGAGTGCGTCCATCCATCCGAGGAGGATCATCCTCGGTTAGGCTGTTAGTTATTTAAAGGTAATTCGAATTCAATCGTGAATCGTGATCAGGATTCGAAGTCAAAACCGCAACAACGTTACCCGATCGATAACTCGAGACAAATGAGATACAACGAGATGAAAATCGACGGATATCCATCGTTTCTCTCCTCGTCTCGTCCCAAAGTTTACTCCCACCGATATCGCCCTAGCCCCTCTCTCGGATAATTTTTCTTTTCTTCGTTTCAACTCGCGAGCAGGAGAAAGAGTGCAAGTCGCAGATACGAGAGAGAATATCGAAATATCTAGCACGTGCAATAAAATTTTACGAGTACGATTCGTCTCACTGAAAGGCCCAGAAGCAACTGTTCTCGCTCAGGAAACGAAGACGACTTTTTTGTCATAAAATTTTATCGATACGCAAACATTTGAATCGATACGAAACAAATTACAGGCGCCATCACTCACAGTAGCAGACAACGCCACTTTTACTCGAGGTCTACGCGATCCAAATCAACCAATAATTTTCGTTGCAATGAAAAGACCATTTTGCAAACTTCATCGTAATCTCATATTATAAATAATATCTATTTTCTTTACAATGTTTTCATATATTAGTCGTACATCAGTCAATTATATTGTATAATTAATCGTATGTGAGTCATATATAAGTAAAGTACTTTGACCAGAAACCAATCTACGAATCTGAAAGGATATATAAGCGCGACAAAAAGTCCATCCACAATCAGTAGACGGTATAGCATTGCAGCATGTATCGTAACATTTCTAGATCAATAAGTTCCAGAGTGGAAATCTTATCTTTTCTAATTACAACGTAACAACCGTAGTTTTTAAATAAAATGAGCAAGTGTTCGCGACTGTCGCAGTCAGAGAACAAACTTCTATTCCGGGTGAGAGTAGGGAGGAAGAAAGAAAGACGCGCGTGGCGTAAATCTTTCACCATGGCGTCTCCGCCTGGCGAAATCCTTCTCGGCGCGGCGGCGGGTTCGGCAATTTCCCCGAGGATCGATTCAATTTCGAATCGCAAATCGCCGTCGCCCGGCAGGGTTTCAAACAGAACCGCAGCTGAGGTTTGATCCGGCCTCTGTTCCTGTCAGAATGTCGTGACGCGCCGCCGTGCTGGCACGCTGGACATGCAAACCGGATCGGGGCGCACTTTACAACGGACAACCGCCGGTGGGTTCGACCGTCGGCAGAATACCAATTACCAAAACCGTCCGCGAGCCACATTTTCCGTTTCCACAAACTCTAATAAACTCCCGACTCGTTCACCTACTTTCCTCTCCGTCCGTTTTTACGCCACGCATTTTCTCGTTCCGCAAATTCCCCGCGAGCGACCGCTACTCCTCCGCGAAGTGCTCCAACCCAGGTGTGAGCTGGTTTTCAAGAGACAAGTTTGTTCGTTCAGCCGCAGTCCGCGACGCGACGCGACGCGACGCGACGAACACCAAAGATTCCGTTCGCCATAGCGAGAACAAGAGTGTCAAAGCGTCACCATCCAAAGACGACTCCTTTCAATTACACGTTTGCGCCGCCAAGAACAGATCATTTTCTTTCGTTTTGTCTCGCTCCGCGAGAAACGGAAGGAAGGCTCCTTTACGCTCTGATAAAAAGAACTCTCTGTGGAAATGGAGGAGGCAAGGCACGACCAGCTACGTTCCAACGCTCTCTTCGATTCATCCAGATGCCAGAGGAATTTCCTCGAGCAACCAATTTCTCGCGCACAGATGCGCTACGTATCGCGTCTTTCTCTGTCACCCACCCATCTCTCGTTAATTTCCTCAGAACAGTCTTCAGTCTTTGAGGGAACGTCCGCGTTTCCCTTCTGCACGAGGCGAAACAGCACCGAATTCACCGTTTCCTCGATGAATCGTTATTTTTACGCATGTACGCGCACGAAAGAGAGAGAGAGAGAGAGAGAGAGAGAGAGAGAGAGAGAGAGATGAAAATTCTACGCAAACGAAATAGAGAACGTACGAAAGTAATTGCGCCATTTTGAACACGTGACGCGAGCAACAGATACAGTCGTGTGCATCTCTCGATGCCATGCGAAGGTTCCTTATCTCGGGCAAAGACCGTGAAGAGAAAGATGGACGATCACGCGGAACGGAAACGCAGAGAGGCAAGCTAATGCATCTTTCAACGCGCGCGCGGAATAATTTCTCGTCCGCGTTCTCTCCTATTTACTACCATCTCGGCTCCGGCGCTGCGCGAGCATCCCCCTTTGGAAAGGTCTTTCACCGACTGCCGTGTATCTATTATATATATATATATATATATATATACATATTTACTGTAATATGTACATAGTACGTACGCTGTACTACATCTTCCCTCTATCCCTTCTACCTTTCTCTTCTACATTTCGCCAAATCTCGACTCCTCCCTTCCCGTCTGTCGTTACTTTTTTTCCCTCTCGCGTCGCAGGATTCCTTCCTTGCGTTCGTCAAAATAAAGAGAGAGAATTTTCTCTCTCCCTCTTTTCACCTCCTTTACGCCTTTTCTTTTTATTTTTATTCTTATTCTCGTTCAAACGTACACGCTTCCCTCCACGGAGAGTGTAGTGAGAATATAGTGGTTTGTATACTGTGTCATATGTTTTTATGTTACGTCATTTTTCTATTTTTATATCATACAGCAGAGGTTAACTGGCCAACTGGCGGCCCTTGCCCCCACTCTCCCGATCGCTAGCGCTATCCCCTCCACTGCAGCCATCTTTTCCACTGCCTGTTGAGAGTGTCGCGTTAGGTGTACGTGTATACATACAAACATCGTTTTCTTTAAGAGTTTCAGAAAGATGGAAGTAATTTTCACGGCACCGACAATGAGTGCTTGCGGCCGAGAAAAAGTTTGCCGCCTCTGTCATATATATATATAATATTTTTCGAGGAAAAAATTTCATCTCGTTAAACAGACGTACTTTCCATCTACAACGACGTCATCAACTTTCCAGTGTCCCCGCGTGCCTTTCGATTTTGCAATAATTTCTACGATTTTCGACGATTCTCTCGCGCAACGAGCTAAAAGTGCTTCTGCCAGCACTTTGAGCCAATTTTGCTGAGAGATCGGCTCTTTCCGATTCCCTTTGATTTCAGTTCAAGTTTCTTGCCACGTGGAGAGACGTCACCTTTCTTCCTTCTCGCACCGATAAACAGCCCTTACTGTACAGCTCGGAGAATTCGCGATTACAAGTCTCCGTTTTAATCACGCTTGCCGCGACTCTGTCAAAGTTTCCTTTCTCGAGCGCGTCTCTCCCGGGAATTTCCAGCAACTCCTTCGTCCGACCGACTCCTTCAGACGACCGTGTTTTATTTTATTCCGCGCGCAACCTTGTCCTCCAGCCTCCCGTCGTGTTGTTTGTCTTTCGACGAAGGACCGCGAAAATGGAGAAATCGGCGCGGCGTTCCCGTTTGCCGAGAGCGACTCGGTCTTTGTGAAACTGATATTTGCAATTCAATTTGTCTCCTCTCTCGAATTTAATTTTTTTTTTTGTCTTTTTTTCTTTTGAATAACCGATACGATCGATATATCGACACCGACTGAGAACGTAATAAAACGCGATATGAAACTCGTTGACAATTAAAATCTGCAATAAAAACGAATCTTCTCGATTTTTCCTTTGTCAGGGAAATAAAGTCCATCTAGAGTCGCTGTTTCGCCAGAACTGTTTTTTTTTTGCCGTTAATCGCAAACGTTTCCCCTCTCGAGCGTAAACCATCCAACGACGCAACAGCCGTCTATAACGCGTGCATTTTTCCAGCAACGCGAACGCATAAATTCCGACCCGCGCGACCTCGTTTCCACTTGCTCCTTCGTCGCGACGCAATCCGCACACGACCGCTCGATCGTTCTCCGATGAATACATAAAATAAGAAGCGTCGCCTTCTTTTTGCCCGTGGCTTTTCACGCCGTGAAACTCTTCTGTCTTGAATCAATTAGAATCAACAAGTTACCGCGCAATCGTTCTCTCTCGCCAACGACGTTGGCTGCTGATTTTTCATTTTCCCACGCGAATTGTCTCTCTCATCCCGGGGTTAAATGGCGATGTTAAACGAGCGGTACAAAACGAGTTTCGCTCTCTTTCGCTCTCTTTCGCTGCTTTATTCTTGTGACCGAGGATATCTTCGGATAACCTCGATTAATCGCATACTTGGCATAAACCAGCTTGAAACGGAACTTTCCTCGAAAACAGAGACATTTTTCTGTGGAATTATCAATCGCAACTGGGAATATTTATGCGAGCGCACGTGGAGATGCAGCTGTTGGACGACCAATATTGACTCAATGCCAACACCGAGTCGGTGATAGTCCTTCTGAAATAACCTCCAAACACTTACTCAAAGGACAAACTCCTTTGTAGTTGGTCGTTTCCTCCTCTCTTCGACTTGCAAAGAAATCGTCGATAATACGTGAAATTCACATTGAAGGGAAAACACAAAACAGACACAAAGGATCCTCGGACCTTTCTCCCATAAATGACATTTATTCGGACGTAAAGACGGAAGTCAATTGAATTCTACGCGAGCTGTCCAACAGGTCAGACAAACTGCAGCGCCTTTCAACAAACGTCGAATAATTGCATAATTGTACACTGTGATCGGCTAACGAATCGGAAACGTGTGCCGCAATGGTAGAAGATTGCACGAAAAAAGAAAAAATATTAATCAGGGCACTCTCACTGAATAACAGCGATTACTTTACGTTGAGAAATGTAGTTTTGATTTCTTTACGATAGAAGAAAATGGCCGTTTATTAAAGTTACAATGGTACTAACAATACTAATTATTAAACGTGCTAATACGTATATCGCGAGAAAGTCACGAAGACGTTTCGTTGAGGAACGATGCAAACTTCCCTCTACCGCTTCCGTCGTGCTGAGCTGACGGTCGCGTGGCTGCTCGCGACGAACAGTCACGTTTGCTTTCAACAAGGAAGGACACACTTCCACTCGCAAACACGGCATATTCGTGTTTCGCGTTTACTCTGATCGTCGTGTCGGAGCGGTTTGCGACTCGAGGAAGCTTGCGATTTGCGAGGGTCGTTGTTGTTCGAGTGACGTGTTGGCACGAGTAGCGAGTTCCGGGTTCCAAGTCGGTGCTGACGCAAGCGTGTTTGATCGCAATTAGCCGAAATTCGTTCTTTGATCGAGCATCGTGCACGCTAGCAAACAAACACGCACACGGTGTGTTTGAAAATTGAATCGCGTTGACGTTTTAAAAACTTTTTATTTTTCAATTTTCTACACACGCGCTCGATTGCTCTGCTGCTGTAGATTGCGGAGACGAAGCCCCGGAGAATTCCTTTTGCGCTACCATGTTTAATTGCTCGGTCACCGCTTCCTTTATCCTATTTGCCTCTTCACAGTGGATCCCCAATTGCGAGTCCCCAATTTCATTTTGCCATTCTCGAGAATAAGAAAAAGTCGGCACGTGTCGGATCTGGCGAGTGCCGGATTATCTTTCATCGATAACAGTTACGTCTATTTTTGCCAAGGCAAAATACAGGCAACCTAGTTCTTTTGAAAAATGACAAAAATGATCATTTTCTGATCATTTCTGCGTGCTAACAGCGACTTTTGATTTATCACAGTTGTAGCATCAGTGTGAGTCTTATATTAAATACAAATGTAATATAAATATTACATCCACGCTCAAAACCATAAGTTTTACCTTCGTAACGAGTACAGTACAATGTAAAAAAAGAAATTTTAAAATTCGAGATCAAGGTCAATTTCCATCAAATCGAAGGTATGGAATTCATCCATGATAGCCACGGGCAAACTTCTCTTCCCACCCTATACCTATAAAATTCAGCTCGATTCAGCTCTCGTCAGATAAAACTACTGGAAAAATGTGAACGTCGCGTTCGATAAAACTGCCGTTTGCGTTCGGGCGCGCGTGATACCCGACTCCTGGCAAATTATAAGCCTGGCACGTTTGGTTTCTCCTCCGTTCTCCGCTCGTTTGTACCTGGTATTTCCGATCGCATCCGATTTCGTTGGCAGATTTTGGAACGCAGACGCCAGGCGAATATTGAACGCGAAAAAGCAGACAACTCGAGGGAAAAAAAACTTTGTCGATGATCGAGTCGTTCCCACTCCAGTCCCTCTTCAGTTTTTAGCGAGGAAGTCACGCGTAGTCACGGTTTGAATATTTGACAAGAGATAGGCATCTCAAGCCTAAGGTTAGATCAATTTAAAACGAAATTTAAAGAATTTTTACTACTTTTTCCTGATCATTTTTGCTGGCTTTTATCGGAGACATTGAGGTCCAAGAAATAGAAAAACTTTACAATACAACGGAGAGTATGCAAACTTTTATTTATAGATTTTATTTATAGATATCTGACAGAAAATATAAATTGATCATTTTGACCAATTTGTTAACTTTTAATGTTAACGGAACGTTAATTAATGCTCCAGCAATAAATGTACAATAAAAGTAACGTAAAAGTAGAAATCGGGTAACTTGGTACGACTAAACGTATCCAAATTGTCAGTCACGACAAGGAATACGCGTGTCTTCGTTCATCAATAAAAATTTATGGACAGGTGTCGGTAAAAATAACTATAAAATAGAAAAAATATCCGGCGTTAAGCCTAGCGTCAAAGATAAAAGTTGACGTTGAAAGACTCGCGTCTATCGCGCGCGACGCGTCGAAACGTATCGTCGGTGCTAATCGCCTGCCGCGCGGCGCAGAGCAAAGCCCCATTTTGAGCCCCTCGGTGGAGCGGCCATTTTGTGCCGGAGGAAGCGTCCTGCAACACCAGTTTAACCGTGTCAGACGGGATTCGAGGCGAGCGACGCCGAAGCAAGATCGATGAAACGGCGCGTGGTTATGTGGATTAACGGCGATCGATAATCCATTAGAGGTTCTCTCTTTCGCGCGATCGGTCGTGTAAATGAACGAACAGAAAGAAGGTGATGAGCGGACGCGAGGAGGGGCACGACGTGACGCGACGGAAGGAACTCGGACAAGCCTCGTGACCCTTTGCTCCTACTCTGTCTATCTCTGCCGCGTACTACGACGAATACGAACGATCGGGAGGAAAAAATCAATCGATAACCCAATCGCTGGCTGTTGGCCAGTAATCCGTTCCTTTCACCGGCACAACGTACAACCATCGCTGGTAATCCTCGTCGATACCGACCCGGAACTGCGCAGGGGGGACACCTATATCAAGCGTCTCGAACGAAATTTCCTATTAGTCACGTTCGTTCGCGTTCGATCGACCGATCAACTCAAGAGAGTCTCTCTCTTTCTCTACGATTATCAAAAATTTTACGAATTTTCGATATTCGACCCATCCCTTTTTCGCGATGCGATGTTATTGGCTCGCTCATTGTCAGTTCAGCAGTGCAGTAGTGCTGCAACCTGAGGATTACAAATGACGCTCGAAACTAAACACGGGCATTGAATTCGATGCTTGCTCGATCAAACGAGTCGGACAACTGCAGCTTCTTTGAACAAACGCTCGCATTGTTCGCCTTGTCGATGCGTTCTTCGCGTACATTTCCCAACGAAGAGAGAAAAACAAGAAAAGTCAACGATCTCGTCCTTCCGTCCTCCTCCGCTGTTACAACGCTGTCCATCTTTCTTTCTTTATTCCTCTTATTTCTTTAGTCCAAAATGGAAAGAATAATCACGTAATCGCTTTGTGCAAAGTAGACGCTTTTCCACTTCGCGGAAGCCTTTCACCGACTTCTATTCTACCGAGTTTCAACCGAGGTAAGACAGAGGGAGCGACAAAACGTCAAAACGTCAAAAATTCAGCGTGAAAATGGCGTGGACGGGTATCTCAAGAGCTACAGAAGCGACGCGTTTTCCCGTTGAAAGACGTCCACTGTCCCCGAGGCCGAGGAAAAGCGGAAGTGGAGGACAACTCGTTCGCAGCTTCGAAACAGCACTTTGCAACCAGATAGCGCGACAAGTCTGAAACTCTAACTCGTCGCTGTGTCATTCCGCGTCTGTCCGCTTCGCTTCGCTTCGCTTCGCGGAGATTTCACGCGCTGGAGGTAGCAAAGATAGAAAATTCTCCTCGACCAGCCGTTTCAAATTTGCATTAGTAACGTCCAAGTTGCGTCATGCGTTGGATGATATCGGTCTCACAAACAGTGTCGATACCGATTGCGAGTCAAATTCCCACTTCCCCTTGATTTGCCACGAATGAACACGCAAGTGTAAGAAAACGTGCTAGAGAGCTGGAGAGCTCGTAACAAACATAATCTTTGACCACACCGGTTGCAATCCATTGGAACAAAAAAGAGTCAAAAAATTACATCGTGTCATTCGTTTGCGCGGAATTCAACAAAATCGAGCAACGATCGAACGACGACGGAACGAGACGCGAAAACGAGAGTCACGAGAGTCTGAGTCTCTGTATCGCTTCTCGCTCGCAGCAACAGGTACCCCCTAGTTTCTTTTCAAAGAAGGCAAGAGTGCATCGATAATTGTCAACAGCCCCTACTTTCTACCAACACGCACGCACGCACCCACGCACACGGACTTATTTCTCGACTTATCAGATCGCATCCGCGCAATTCAGACTCACCTACTTGCGTCGAGTTGGAATTAAAACTTCAACCTGTTGATCGTAGCGTAGAATCGAAATGACTCTCTCTCTCTCTCTCTCTCTCTCTCTCTCTCTCTCTCTCTGTCTCTCTTCGTTCTGCAACGCGGAGATCTACCACTCGTATTGCCAATTGGCAACGATCTATCCAGTTTAATCTGGCTGCTTGGCTCGCCGGGTACCGCGCGACTGAAACCGTATCGCGCCGTAAAACCGTAAAGGGATTATCGACGACTCGCGATATTTTCGAACAGCTGCGCCCGAATTTCCGCGAAATACAGTTAACGATGCCGTTACGTTTAATTGCGTGGAAAACGTACGCCGCCATCCACGTGCAATTATTCCGCGTTCCAGCACCTGTCGATTATGCTTATGCTTAACACGTTAAGCGTAAGCGTTTTTTTCGTACTTTCTTTACGCCGTTCGATACGTGACGAGCAAAAAGCAAGATCACGGTACGACTTGACGTGTCAGCGTCAGTCAAGTCGGGAAATTTTGAAAAATTTTCAAAACTCTCTCTCGCGGTAAGCGAGACGCTAGCCAATGTTGGTAACGAAACGACTCACTAGGAAAGGCAGGGAAAGATTGGCTCGGCGGTTCGGCGAATCAACGTCGATTCGAGGGTTCGACGCGATACGCCTGGCGATTCATCCTACAGCTGCAATGCAATGCGAACCTGCAAGCACGGGCAAGAATACGTTTCACGGAGCTTACATTCAACGAGGCACAGCGACTGACACAATGGACGACAGTCGATCGTGTACACAGTACGTGGTATAGAGTACCGAGCACCGAGCACCGAGCACCGAGTACAGAATATAGAGAGCAACCGGGCCATTTTACGAAACGTCAATCTTCCCTTTGTCCGCGTTCCAAGCGCTCCTTTGTTTGCATCGTCTCCTTTCCGCGCTTTCGTCTCTTGAAACCCATCGTCTGCTTCGTTCAAGAGGATTTTGTCGATCTAGAGTAAGCGATCAGAGTCCTGATCTAGCAAACGTTAAAAGGAACGAGCCCAAAGATATTTATGCAAATTAATTATTTTGTTTTTTTTTTTTTTTCAGGAAGAAATTAATCGACAAATTCATCTTTTTCCCGCTCGTCATTTTCACGCAGTCTACTTTGTGTGTGTGTGTGTGTGTGTGTGTGTGTGTGTGTAGGATAACTTTCTTTATTTTCAGGTCTTTTTGTCATAATGGATCGCAGGCAAATGCAAGCTACACGTAGCTAAGCTACATCTGAACGGGTAAAGAAAGAAATCACAATCGGTTCTACTTTTATTTATTTTCTCTGACGCGTCTGTCATCTGTAAGTTAATTAACTAACAACTAACCGGCACGTCGGCAAGTCGAGAAAATTGATTTTTCGAATAATTGGCACGCGGACTGGACTAGACCGCATGATTTAGAAAGCAGGAACGTTTAATATTCTCGCGCTGACGTTGCACAATATAATTTTTTAATTGTACAACTTGCGACGTGACAACGCGTTTCGAGCGAAAATTTGCCCCGGTGCCCGAAATCGCGGCGAAACACAGCGAGCGAAGAGCAGAGGGGGGAATTGCCTGGAATCGGCGAGGCAGAGCCTCGAGTCGAATCGCGCCGCGCCGCGCCGCACACGGCCAGAAGACGTACAACGTAACAATCTCGAAAGAGGGTTAAGCGTTCCATTTCCCGGCGACACGACGCGCCGTGTAATTCGCCTTAAATCACCCCGGCGTGCCGCGGCAGCTTCATTACGGCCAGCCTCCTAACCAGAAGTTCGTAATTTCGTTTGTTGGTCGCGTGGGACATGCGCGCCAGCCAATATATGAAAACGAACAGCCCGAGACCCGTCCACCAGCGAATTAATCCCGGCTTTCCCGAAATTGCTGCACGCTGGTCGTTCGATCGGCTCTCGAACGACTCCCCCCCTTTCGCCTATATCATCCCTATTTACGCGCGTATCTGTACTCGTTTCGCGCCAAGATATCCCGTCTTTCTCAGAAACGTAAATCGTTAATATAAACGAAACGCTTGTTCGCGTGCTATAAACACGTCGTATTGACTGTAAAAGTGTCAATTTCGAAAATTTTCGGAAGAGACTGACGAGTTTTTATCGTTTTCAAAGTTGTCGAATGTTCGAGGAAACATTCTTTCTTTGTTAGCTTATACACTCACGGATCGTTAAACTCGAGCGAAAGGGTCAAGGGTCTTTACGACAGGCATTATCTTTTGCATCATGCTAACATCGTGTATTTACTATTAGCGATTTCTTACGAGATTGTGGATACTTTTTGAACAAATACATAACATTTATTCCCAATATTGTCATCAAGATTTGTGGACAATCAATAATTGAGTAATTTTTTACAAGTTCTTTTTCTCGAGATCTCGTCTGGTTTCTAATTATAATTTTTCACGCTGGTTCAGATCAGAGAAGAAAATTCTGTTTCCAACAAATGCTAGACGTATGATTTTTTTAATAAACTGCATTTTTCACTTTGTGATACTGCAAACTTGAGCACGCGAGTAACGTAATTACTCACTACTCGGCTGATTTGTCCCGGAATTAATTAAATTAATTCGCCCGCGAAGATATTGAAATCCGCTTCGATCGAGGAAAATTATCTCGCGAGAGAAACTTTCGCGGGGTTGAAGACGGTTCGACGTCAACGACGACACACAGGTCGGTGTGGAAGGTGATGCCATTTGCAGGCAGATAATTGGAACGAGATACCGTCGTTAGGCGAGGAACACGAGCATTGATCAACTGGGATGAATGAACGTTCGTCCGTGGAAGCGGTAGCTGCGGTTCGACGAAACGAAATCGTTAGAAGCATCCATCCAGCTTGATCTCGCTGAATCGTTAACGCAAGTTTGCTTTCTTTCGTGCTCTGGCAACTCGAATTTCCTCGACATTGAACACAGACGAGATACATACATCAAGTAGCAAATGCTTGCACTGTCATGTTTTCCCTCCTCTTTTCCCTCCTCTTTCTCTTTTTCACTCTCCCGATTGATCTAACGCCGTTGACGTCGCGTCAGGCGATTCGTCAACGACGACAGCTCGTGCATTTTAAGCAGTTGTTTGCTGATTCAAGGATCGGCCGTTGCGCAACAAGTACCTGGATATATACGTACATGCATAAGCGTTCCGACGGATTATTTGCACGCCACTCTGACTTTAATTTCGCAGAGTAGAGTACCCCGTCGTCGTCATCGTTTCGAGATTTTGTCGCTGGACAAACGCGGCCGAGAGCAATTATCGTTACCAACTCGGGACGAGCAGCTTTCTCTCCTGATCGAGTATTGTCTTCCACCCACCGATTTCCGCCCTGTCTCCTTTTTCTTCGAAACGCTTTCCAACAGTGCTGCACTGACGCTTCGCTCGTTCAACGACAGCTAACGACATCCGCTCTTTTCTCCTTTTATCGCTGAAAGTGACTTTTAGTATGTTTGTAACCCTCTTCAGGTGCAACGCAAATTAGCGATTGGTCGATTTGGGTCACGTGTCGATTCAAACGTTTGCACGTCGATAGAATTTTATGGGAAAAAAGTCAAAACAGTTGCTTCTGGACCTTTCAGTGCTGCTGGGGTACGAGTCGTGCAGTTTTTTTTCCTCTCTTTTTCTCGCTGTTTCGGTCGCGAAGCTTTGCAGCGAACTTTCTGAAAGTTGCCAGTTCGTAAAAGTTGGTTCAGCGAAAACCGGAAACATTTGAACTGGCGCTCGCGTGAAATTATATTTATTTCGCAAGTTTCCTTTCGAAACTCTTCAAGTGCCTGGCTAACGAACCTACCGGCTCTGATTAAAGTTGCCGAAAAAAAAAAAAAACTCGTCTCGGACACGAGCGACAGACAACTGTGAAAACAAGTTGTTTTCCGTTGTTCGCGTCGTAGAAGAGCGTGGAGATTTTTTTCGAAAATTCTCCGACGATTGCGCGAGCGCCGGTAGAGTCGACCCTGACCCCCCGTTACGTGTCGTAACGCGCTTCAACGTAGGCTTCTCGTAGAACGGTCGAGCAATTGACACTATGAGGCACTTGAACGATCGCGGCCGTGTAATCGTGATAAAATTCGATAACGAGGATGTTCGCAACGTGGATGTTCGCTTAACGAGAGCGGCAGAGTACGTGGTAAACTTTTCAACTTTTGAATCACTATTTGAATCGCCGAAGCTTGTGTAATTCGGCGCTGACAGCGCGTATTTGAGCAAACGTCGAAGGAACCTGTTCCTAAATATCACGATCGATATCGAAAACAATTTACACACGTTACAAGTATAAAATTAAGAAATGATGATCGTAAAAGGACATCCGATCCGGATTTTCCGGGTTTTGTCAAATCATTTTTCCTTGAAAAATACAAGAAATACAAGAGAGAAAGAATATAAATAGACGAAAGACAGTTGAGAATTGACATTTGACGGCCGACGTAACGAGATCGAGCCACCTCGCCCGGACTTGCCCTAACCACCAACCGAGGCCGAAGAATTTCTCTACCGCAGGATAGAGAAATTTCCTGTCGTTTCAAGAACGTTACGCGGGAAAATCCGACATCAGACATCAGGGTGGAAAAATTGTGGAAAAATAAAGCGGAAAGACAAAACGTGCAACGTCTGATTTCGTACGTTCGTACGAACAACGTACGTGTGTGTGTGTGTGTGTGTGTGTTTAACGCCAAAGTTGCGAAATCAGTCTCTGTCAGAACGAGGAATTTCGCTCCGCTTTCGTTCGAAATCCGATTATGCGCTCTCATCGTGGCAGTTTCATCGCAATTACTCGCAATGAATGTCGGATGTGTTTGAACGCCAAAGTTGTAACTTGTGCGATGACAATCGTCGAAGCGAGCGAGCCAATGTCCGGAAGAAGCGCCGAGGATCGATTCCAAGGATGCGTATCGCGTAACCTGAAATTACACCGGCAAGCGTCACGCTGGCAAATTTCCACGCTAAGTGACTCGACGCAAAGTAGAAGCTCGCTGCAAACTCGCCGAAACAGTGAATTTCGAGCCGCGCCCTCCCGCCGCCGGAAATTTCATTTCTGAGAGAAGCAACGACCACGGAATTACACCTGCAAACTAATTACGCTCGCCGCTCCGCCCCCGTTCCGTATGTAAACGCCAATTATCATCGAGAGTTGGAACTCGGTCGCGCTGCGAGAGAAAAACAGAGAGAAGCAGAGAGAGATCCCATCCCCAAACTTTTTCCCTTGCCGACGTTCTTTCCGCTCTGCTTTTTACCAGTTTAAACTGCTGGAAACACATTTAATTCACCTGTTATTCTTATTATTCGTTTGTTCGTTTGTTCATTCGCTCGCTCGCTCGCTCGCTTCACCACAGCCGGCGAGCTCTATTTTCTTTCCAGAGTTTATTAATTCAACTACCGCGAATATTTGCCAGTCGTCCAGTGTTCCCATTATTTAAGCGACAAACACGACGATACAATCAACTCGTTTCAACATTTTCCTCCACGTAACGCACTTTTGTGCATTTTGTGCGTCTTATTGTCTGTTGCCTTTTGCCGCTGATAAATATTATTATCGTTATCATTGGCGCTACAAAAGTAACTAGTTGGAAAAGTGAAAGTCGTTGAGATCGAACACGCGACGATCGGAGGCAAAGGGGTAAGAAAGAAACAGCGTCGAAAAAACGGAAATTATTCTTCCACCGACCACATATTTTCCCTGCTACGCTTTTTCCAGCGAGTAGTACGACGCTGCGTCACGTCGCGTCCTTCTTGCCAACTTCTCCCCTTTCTCCCCGTCTTCAGCTCGACGCTGAAATATCGCCGCTTCTTGCTTAATTTATATTCGCGTGTTTCGTCGCGAAACAACTCGGCACGAGGCGCGCTCCTACTCTGACAAATTTCATTCTCGTGCGGCGATTACAAGGAGAAAATTAGTCGAGTTAATTAGCGAAACGATTGTTTCATTAGCCGTTTCAACAGCTCTCTTCCAATTGTGTGCCAATCCTTGACTCTGCCAGTCAGGTTTGAACAGCTCTCCAACTCCTCGCTAATTCTTCCGAACCGCTAATACGAAATTAGCGATCGATCGCACGATCGGAACAAACAACTTGTTTCTCGAGCTGTTTCTTGCTGCGTTCGAATCTTTTCTCGTGTTCTCCGAGAAAACATCACTGAAATATTCAGTTTTTGATACGAGAAAATTGTCAATTGCTACTCGCAGGTTCGATGTTAACGTGTTTTCTGTGTTTTCGTTTAAAATTCTTCGGCAGAGTTTAAATTAAATTCAAGTTCAAACATTTTTCACTGCGTTTTAACAATTATTTATCTCTCAAATATTGACCGCCAGAGCGTTCGCAAATTTCTCCTCTCTTTGACACATTTTCCAATACTTGAACGTTGCTGACACAAACATTGCTCGTATTTCGACTCGAGTGTCATCTTTTAATCGAGCGATAGATTTTGTGGCTTGTCAACGTAAACGTTGTCTTTTAAATAGCCCGAGAGAAAAAGAAGTCGGTGAGTCGGAAAAGAGTTCAATTCTTTCTTATATATTTATTCACTTTTTTAAACTTTATATAAAAAAGAAATTACCGCTAACAGCAGAGTAACAAGAAAGAGTTCTACTCGGATTTACAGGTTTTTGCAAGAATTATACGCAACGTCCACATTAGCCAACGTGTTAGTCTCGCGAACGTGTTAAAAGTATGTACGAAGCATGACGCGCAGAGCAGAAAGAAATGTTCACAGCTCGGACGTTTCAACTTGCACCCACGGGGAGCAAGCAACTCACGGGGAGCAAACAGCATGAAATTGGTCGTGATTCTTATTAGAGAAATCCAGTCGGAAGCCCCATCGAGCTCTCCTTGCCTGCTCGCTTTTCCGTTCGGTCCGTTCGGTCCGTTCAGTCCGTTCAGTCCGTTCAGTCCGTTCCGCAACTCACGGTAGACGGCGCCAGGCAATAAATCTTGGCGTGACGGGGAAAGAAGAAATAAAAAAAATAAAAGTCGACGCGAGAAAGGAAGCGGGGTAATACTTTTCCTTGGTCGATGGCCACGCCGTGGTAAAGAGTAAAGATCATTTCGGTGGAACGTGCGGAGAATAGACGGGCTCGTGGACGAAGAGAATGACCAGCCGAGTCATTAGGATGCCGAGCGACACTATTAGAGCGTTGTGTACCGAACGTCAAAGACGTCGATTCACCGTCGGCCGTGGGGAAAGAGACGACGCACGTAGTTCAGGCACGATAGGCGAGCGTGTATCGTTTCAACGAGGACGACCTTGCTACGAAAACAATAGATTTTGTCGGTGAAACGAGGAGAAGAGACACGTCGCGCTTCTTTCTAACGAGAAAGGAAACATACTGCCGATCGCGTGCGTCGTTTCGACGTGTTTGCTCGATAGTGTAACTCGATAGTCGAGAGCACGGACACGGAGGGGTAAAAGGAAAAAGAAAATATGCGAAAAGCCGATACGACGCGAGATAATCAGGCGCAATAAATCCGACGCGCGATATCGATCTCTCTGGCAAGCGTGTTTTACAACTTTGCCGCGTTACATTACCGTTAGCGTGGCTGTTGTAACTGCAAAAGGACAACAGATAGCACGACGAGCTATCGCTTCGTTATCGACGAGCTTCATCTTACTTTGCCTAAGTCAAATTCCCCGCGCTTACTCTCCCCATCGCGGAAGCATCGCGTCGAATGAATCAATCATTTATAGTCCAGCGAGACGAACACCTTCGATTTTGTACCGAGGCACTTGGGATTCCGAGAATTCAAGATACCCCGGGGAATGTTCGAACGTTGCCGAACCCGCGGAGCCTTTAAGACTTGTTGCCAACTGTTACACCCTCGGAGAACCTTCCTTCGGAAGCTCGATTCGCCCCCGATTCCTTTCAACTTCTATTATACAATCTTCTCGGACTTGCTCGGGATTCCGGGATTCCGGGATTCCGGGATTCCGGGATTTTCTCTCGCGATCGATTGACCCCACGATCAACACTAAAACGCTCATACGATATCCATCACGTCTGTCCGTGCAAGTTCGAGGGCGAAGAATTTGAAAACTCTTCCACGTCGTGGAATCTATCGTCGTCACTTTCGCTTGTTCTACTTCGTACAATAAAAATGAATCATCACTACGTACGTACAATAATATAGCTGTCGAAAGACAGTTATATTACCACAGCGCAACTGCAGAACTGTCTCGCAACGTCTCTACGAGAGTTTGAATTATTCCGACAACAGTTAGAAAAGTGTACAAATGTGCGTACGCTGACGTTACCTTCGAGACATGACTCGATTCCTGAATTACCAACGAATCAACTTTACAACTTTTTCTATACGCTTGATCTCTACACGTAACCCACTCAATCATAATTTTCACTTGTCACTGTCCACTTTAGAAGTTTGCAAAGCAACTGCCTGATGGCAAAACTTGGTCCAACGGACCACGCAATGTTGGAAAGATATAATTGCATTTTTAATAATTGCGCGTGCAACACGGATGAACACACAAGTTTGTTCTTGGAGAAGAAAATGCACAATCTCGTCAACGATTTAGCGTCGATTTTTCAGAATGGAAGATGAAAGAGGAATATTTTGCTCTGTACTATATAGAATCAAACAGGAGAAAAAAATTATATACGATTAAATACGATTCGTCTTATTGAAAGGTCCAGAAGCAACTGTTCCGACTAGGAAACGAAGACGACTTTTTTCCCATAAAATTTTATTCATATGCAAACGTTTGAATCGATAGAAAACAAATTACAGGCGCGATCGCTCAGAAGTCTACCCTGCGGCCCCTCACGAATCACCTGACTCAAATTAACCAATCGCTAATTTTCGCTGCAAAAGCCCGAGCCCTGCAAAGCCCTGAAGAAGCCCGAGTCACTCCCGCTAAAATCACTTTCAGTGATAACATTCCCGAGCGCTGACAATGAGTCACGATTTAGATCAAAAGTGGCAAACTGGCGGCTCCATCGCTAGCGCTATCCCTTTCACTGCACCGATCTTCCATCCACTACATTGAAATGTCCTCGCCGTGCACGAAAGAGTGCGACTCATCAGCGATACGGAAAGCAGGGGCAAGGGTATGAATTATGCCTGTGCCGAGGAAATGACGTGTCCATCTGTCTCTTATCTCTCTTTGGCTCTCTTTGCTTTTTTGCTTAGCTGGGAATTTTCCACGATAGTTCAGAAAATTTAAGAAAACATGCGAAAATGATGACCGTACGGAAGTTTTGTGAATTTTCCCCGTCGGTTATCATTGTACTCTGTCGAGGTTAACCTACGGATGACTAACGACAGGCAATTTCACTGTCAAGTTTAGGCCCAAGTGTTTGTCCGAGCTATCGTTACGCAAAGTTATCTCAGATAAAGAGAATAGACGGGGAAAACAGTTGGGACGCTCTTTTCGACGATCGAACAATGCCCTCTCTAGATCTTTACAGAGGCTAGCCTTTATCCTTATCAGGCAAAGTCTTTTAATTGTAATCGCCTAAATATACAACGTAAACGACATGGCAGGGTTTCGAACCTTGAACTTCATTTCAGTTTGTAAAGAAGGTCTCCTGTTTAAGGAATTAGTCAACTATGAATCCTAACTCTGCGCAAAGAGGGGGTGCAAATCGGAAAAGATATATAAAGGGCATCCACAATTCAAAATTCAGAGTTTGACGTGGAAGTCTTGCCTTGCCAACAGAGTCTAGAGCACAGTAGAGTTTTTAATTAACACGGTTGTATCGCAATAGTCTTTGGTGGTAGCGGAGATAAACCGAGTGCGAGTAAACCATCGAGTTTGTGAAAAATTTCACGTTTCTATCAATTCATATTAATTCTGTAACATTTTTCAACAAGAAATGGCAGACGGTGTCAATAGTACGAAGAAAGTGGAACTGAGCGACTTCCTTAAACAACAAAAGGAACAGCATAACAGCATGAACGTTGAATTCACTTGGCCAGACTTATGCAAAAACATTCCAAAGTGCGTTTTGTACCGTGCCAATCAATTACGTCAGATAGCTTACAAAGCGCTTCGACAATGTTCGTATAAAGTCGTCGATGAATATTTAATGTTCACCATCGAACTATTAATCGACAACGAGGACCCGTTAACGAATGAACAATTCAGATTGTTACAAAAAAGGGCAGAGAATTTAACGTTTGAAGACGCTCAAACTATGCAACAGGTAATCACAATCATTCGAGAGAAATTTAGTGAGACTGTTTCGACCGATAGATCGATGGACAATATAGATGATGAAGGGTGCAGTGCTGCGGGTGGTGACATTACATTGCCAGATAATTTTCTCAGTTTGATATTTGATTGTAATTCTGCAAATACGTCCAACACTCAAGTACTTCTGCCTATGAAAAACATTGCTGAAAATTCCTCACCGCAACATAGAAATAAAGAAGCAACGGAATAAAGGAGCAACTGAGGACTAACGTTGCATTTGACAGGGCAGAGTACGAAAGGAAGCTGGATGCTTACTGTGAAAAGCACTCTCCGATAATCTCTCGACAAGCAGTTAACGATAATATAACTGCTATAATCAAAAATGGAAACTTGGAAAGTGACTTGATTGATCTCCTCGGCTACGAAGTCATGGATTTCGTACAGTACATCGTTCAGAATCAGGAATACATTGTAGCTTTGGATTCGGATTTCGTAGCGCAAAGGGACGCTGTGTTCGAGGAACTGGTTACTTTTTTGGTTGAAGGAGAGACAGAAATATGGGGCAATCTGGAAAAACTGCTGATGACGTTTCAGGAGAATGAAAGTGAAAGAAGAAACTAAAAAAAATGACGCTGAATTCCGCTTGAAACGGTGTTGGAGATACAAATGCACAAGAGGAAGAAGCACACACACCTCCTGTTAGTGAAAATGTATAATTGTACAGTAATTATGTAAATTTTGTAGCAAATGTATATTATAATATTCGATGTATATATCGTACACTAGAGAGAATTAATATTTATATAGTTTGCTAGTGAAAACCGACTTCACAATGTTTGAAAAATTTTCAAACATTATTTTTAAATTACTTTGTAAATATATTTGTATTTCAGAAATAATCCATCTGTAGAATAACGAAATTATATTATAAAGTATTTCAAAATAAAGATTGAATTCTTTTCCAATTAAATGATTTATTTTTCATTTATCTCGCGAAATGAATTATTTACTATTTGCCTTATTCCTTGTTCCTTGTTTGATTTTGATAGAAATTTTCTGCAGCCAGCTATATATGATATAAAATGTAAATCGGTAATAAACAAGAATCTACGTGATTAATTTAAATGAATCTACATCATTGATAACCAAGTATAATTTTTTATAGTAATCGATTATAGTTAAGAAAGAACTTGGTAGATTACTCTCATCGCAGAATACCAGCGAGTCAAACTCGATCGTACGACTACTGGCACTGCTATCGCTAGTCGGAATACATTCCGTTCCTGCTTTATTTGCGTCTGTCTCCATTTCGTTATGTTATAGCGTTTCTACGGCAGAACGTTCACGTAGGCGGAATAAACGTCCCTCTCGGAGACGCAAGCGAAAGCGTTCACAGTTTTTCGCAGAGTCGTAGGAAGATCGTGCGGAGCACAACGGAACGCATCCATTCCGATCGATCCGCTTCAAATTCAGCGAATAGCTCGCTGGTACTACAGCACTTTTCGCTTTGCGGGAGGAGACCCGCGACGCGACACGCCGACCAACACCAACACCAACACCAAGGTTCATGGCGCGCGTCGAGTCGAATCATCATCTCGCTGACAGCAACGTAACTCTAGGCTTTACGCATTCGTTTCGCTGACTGACGAAACGTTTGTTTTCTTCCTTCGTGATTGGATTTTACGAAAAAATTTACGAGATACGGAACAGAAAGAAGCTCTCGCGGCAGAAACTAAGAGAGAATCAACGCTGTAACTAACTACCGACAAAATTGACGTAAGCGATACTGAATACTAAAAAGAAAAAAAAACTTTGTAACAAAATAGAGCTAAGCGAAGGGGCGAAGCACTGATTCGTTTTACAAAAAGAATCATTCAAACCTGTAAAAGAAATCGCTACAAAGTTCTCGTTTGAACTTTGCGATATGATGAAAAATTTGCGATAAATTCTTTCATTTACACACGACAAAACGCAGTTACTTTTCAGTGAATTCAATACAACGAATGTACATTCCATACATGGTATTGAAACGGAATCGAGTAGGCTGACCAACGACTGCCTTTCCTACTCGAGTTTCTCGTCTTCATCTCGACTAATAACCGGTGGAAATTTATCGGCATCGTCGGCTTGTACCTACAGACCGTAACACACTCTTTGTCCCGTTTCCTGCTGTGCCTGTCTAGTCTCACTTTTGCCACTCTGGAAAAGGAGACGTGACGTTAATTGGATCCGATACAACGCCGACGATTTTATAGAGGAGGCTGGGCAAACGTCTTTCGACAGCCACTACAGCCAAAGGAGAAGAGGCTGAGGAGGAAGAAGAAGAAGAAGAAGAAGAAGTAGAAGACGAGAAAAAAAAAATAAAACGCCACGTCGCATCGTAATTCGTAGGACGACGCGTCGATTGCTGGACAAGTGAGCGATGCGATGCGACTTATTTCGAGATAGTTGACAGTTTCGATGGAAAATTTATTCGACCATTCTCCACGTACGTTCTGTTAAATTTAGTGCTACGATATATCGTAGAACTCTCTTTTTAAAGTCTCGCTATCCATCTTCTATTTCTCGCAAAAAAAAAAAAACAAAAAGAAAATATCGATTATATAAATTATTCTAAATTTCATCGATCGTGTAAATTATAGATTCTACGTTTCGTCGATTGTATGAATTACAGTATTTTTCAAGTTTCGTGTATTTTTAAACAAAATTGCCAATATCAGGTTTTGCACTTTAAACTTCAAATCAAATCACCCTTTCTACGACCCTCTCAAAAGTGAAATAACACCCTTTATTATTTCTACCACCGTACCATATCGAACAAGTTTTTCCTTTAGCTTCAAATGTTATTAACATCATTCTGTTACAATTGCCGCTCCTACGCATTGTTATAATTATCATACGAATACGTACGACCTATATAAAGCTACCAGCTGAACCATTATAGACGAACGCTATATATGTACGTGTATGTAAATACCTTTTGTGTCAAACGTATACGTATTTTATTTACGTCATTTTATTTTGCTATTTTCCGCTCAAATGTTATTAATAAAATTTCTAAAATTTATTTTTGCTCAAACTTGAGCGTTTCATTTTTCGTTTCTTTAGAAATCATCTGTCGTCCTACTCATCTAGGATCTACAAAGGATAAAATTGAGAATTGATCGTTGATTTCGTCTCTGCGAGAAACTGACAAAGACGGATGCGAGGAAAGAAAGAAAATTCGACGCGTCCTTTCGTGAGCGCCGAGACGATCGTGAGTGTTACACACTTGCGCCTGAGAGAGCAAACATTCCTCTTACGTCTTACGTACTTTTCCGAGGCTTAACGCCCCACGGACTCGCGTTTGTTTATCTACTGTCACTGGCTCGGGGAATAGCCCGCAAGATTCGCCAACTCGATTACGCCGACTCGCTTGGGAAAGCGACGCTGAAAGCCACGTTTAGGCGAGTTCACGCCCCTCGAAACGAAACATCTCCCTCCTTCTCCATCCCGCAGGGGACTAGACACACGCTCCCGAGAAAAACCCGATTCCTCCCAATTTGCGAAACTTTTTCGACGAAGAAGAAGTTCGCCGGCGCGAACAGCGACGTCCAACTTTGAAAAGTTTCGCCTATTAGAAATTTCCAACGATTCCTCGTGGCTTCCTTTCGGGGAAAATTTCTATAATTCGGCGAGAGAATCAGTGAGAATGGCCGTGACACAGAAATTGCATCGCTGCAAAAGTCAAATTATACGATCCACTTTGCACGATCTCTCGTTCCATCGGAGTCTCTTTTCACTTTGTTTCATTTTCATTTTCATTTTCATTTCGTTTTCGCTGTACTCTGCCTCGAAGCGGATCCATATCGTTTGGTCGAGAAACGATCGTTTACCTGGAAATAATGGGGAAACGGTTCGGCATTCTTCGCCAGCGGGACTGTAGCGACATTTGCGGTAGCACAGTGCACGAGAAATTGAGAACGATTCTGATCGGACACGTTGCGCAACAGAGAGCAAAGTTGAAACTACGCTCGCGTAGGCGTGCGGTGAAATTAACGCGGGCGAGGAAGAGTGTCGTCCGAGTATAACCATAATCGAAAAGTAAAATTAGAGCGGAGCTAGATTCCGTTAGCGAGGTTACTTGTTGAATGCCGGGAAATGAACGGGGGTGATTCGATAGGTCGGTGTGTCGATGCGTGTCAAGTTGGTTGCTTGGCAGGACGTGTCGGTGGAATTCACCGGGTTGAAATTACCATACGAATAGGCCTGGCGTGGATGAACGCGGGACTGAGATGCTTGATAACGATTTCCATAAATATTGGCTGGGCCGACGAGATTCGAGGGAAAACAGGGGGCGCGTCTCTCATTAGCGATACCCCCCCCTCTCTCTCTCTCTCTCTCTCTCTCTCTCTTTCGCGGAATATACATTTTCGTAGGAATCAATCTTCCCGCGGGAAAGGGAACGCTTTTCAATCACAGTACTCTAAATAACCGAGAACGAGAGCGCGAGCCTCTCTCGTTTGAGTTAAAAGGCTGGAACGTGCGTCAATATTGTCCTTTGATTCACGTCGTAATATCGGCTTTTCCTAGAACGTACGTACGTAAGTAAGTTAATGGAGGGAGGTTTGCTCCTCGGTCCCATTACATACGCGTTCAACGAGGGGACGATCCTTTTTCCGCGCAAACTATTGATCAAACTATTGTTAAACCGACTCATTAGGAAAATTGAGTTGGCCACCTCCTCCTCCTCCTCCTCGCTTTTTCTTTTCGCTCTGGCTGGCTAAATTCCATCGGGTCAAGCGACCGGTTGAATATCGTCTTGCATGGTCAACTTGCGAATCTACTACTCGGTACCAGTGATCAGTGGATTCGTCACTGGTGTAACTTGCACGGAGATATCTTACCAAAAGCAAAGCAAGTTTTTCTATTCGAGTAATCGGAAGTGATGATTCGTGACTCGGATCTATAAAATATTCAAACGAACAAATTTTGCTTTCGCTTTTTAGTCGAGGAAAGAATTGTGAATTGTTGACGTTGCAAAACAGAGAGTACGACAATGAAAAAGATACGAGAGACATCGATGGCTAACGATGGATGCGAGTAATATTCACAGAATTTTGAAGGAAAGTTGAGACTTAAGCAGAAGCATACGTCGTTTAGCCTCTTTGGATTACGTGGACGACGTGGAGTGAAAAACCATTTTGTTAAGTTCAAGGAAAAGTGAGACAGATTTTTTTTCGTTTCACGTTGACAAAGTAGACTAACATTCGTTTTTCTTTACAACGTTACACGTTGAAACAAATTGCAACGAATTGCAAATACCGTGCAAAAAAAGAAAAAAGAAAAAAAGTCGTAGAAACTGTTGAATTTCAGCAATGCTACGGCGTGCTGAAGCTTGAAAGAAGCGTCGAAGCAGAGTGTCCATCTGGACCTCGAGGACTCGGCTCGGACGTTTCGTTAGAGTCGAGCTCAAACTCGATTTACGATCGCGCGTGAAAACTATCGACAGACACTTACCACAGTACGGTACTACAGCACGGCAAATAAAACTCGGAGGCAAGTGATAATTGCCATTCGTGGCTGGTACTTTCCTATGAAATCCTCGATACGCGTCGCATCCCGCGCCCCAACTGTCCGATTGTTTAAATTATTCACGCTGGCATTATTAAACCGGCCCACGTTTCGTTCTGTGTTTGGTATCGATCTCTCCTATGGGGGTTAGCAAGCACGGTTTCAAGGGGATGTTTCGCGCGTTTCGACGGGGAAATTGGGTCGAAGAGTCGGATTCGATCATCGAGATGGATAGATTCATTGTTTTAGGGATTGTTTGCCAGCTAGCGCGAGGACCGCGCACATAAAGCTAGAGAGAGAGAGAGAGAGAGAGATACGATGTTAGGTACGGATAACGTACCCGAGCAAAGGGTAGAGTTTATAAAAGTTCAATCCCGGGGAATTATCAAGTTTAACGAAGAAGGGAGCCAACTACGGGATAAAATTTTACCCCGTAGAGAAAAATAGACGATTCGGCCAACTCCCCCCCCCCCTCGACTTTCGGAAACTCCGAAGCGAAATTTTTCCAAAGAAAGAGAAAAAGAGGGCAGCCGATTGGAAGAACGATCGAGTACGAAACGTCAATATTTCTTGCAAAACGGAAAAAAGGATACAGCTGTTTGTTTCCAAACAAGTTTCTTTCCAAAGCTTAAATAAAGAAAAAAAGGAAAAAAGAAAAAAAGGAAAAAAGAAAACAAAAGAACTTGCACATGCAGAGAAGCAAGTATCACCTGTTAGCTGTCGGAGACAGGTTCGACGACTTAATTAACGTCGTTCCTTGGGAAAGAGACCAAGTTTCGGTCGATATCGTCTATGCTGTTTGAAGAAGAGTCATCACCGATGGATTCCGTCGAATTTACCTCGTTTTGTCTCCATTTTCCATCATTTGCACCATGTTGGGAAAACGTTCGATCCGTCGACTCTTTTCCGGAGTAAAAAAATTGATCGATCGAACGATCGTAACAGAGGCCGAGTTCACGTCCGGGACTCGCCGCGTTGCCGTTCCAATGAATCGCCGAGTTACGCGTTCCGTCGAACCGAAACTGCGTCACGACTCCGGTCACTCGGTGCAAGAGTACCTGCTCGCGCCGATTTCGAACAACTACCGCAGAGCGACACGAACCTTCCCTCTCGCTTCTTCCAGGTCAACGTATCGCGTCGTCGTGTCGGGTCAATTGTCTGCCGGTAAACACCAGACAGAAATTCGCTTAATAAGAAGCTTAGAGCGCCAGCGTCCCTACGTCAAATCAGCAACGAGTCATTGGGTGAAAATTAGCTGAAAGATGACGCGCAAGTCGACGTCGACAACGGAAAAAGAAAGAGAGAGAGAGAGAATAGAGTCTCAATTTGGAAAAGGTTCTTCGCTACAACCTGCGACCGTGACATCGATTTCTCCGCTGAAAACCTCCTCCCTCATTGAGCATTCATTGGTTGAGCAGTCAACTGGTCGTAAAGGGTCGACAGAGAGAGAGAGAGAGAGAGAGAGAGAGAAAGAGAGAGAGAGAAAGAGAGAGAGAGAGAGAGAGAGCGAAGGGCGAACCGCGTTGCACGGAGGTATCGCGGAATGTCGCGAGAGGATCGTTTAGAAAATATAAACCGGATGGCGCCGGTTACCTGTTACGCCGTTGCTCGATGGCTGGAAGATTTGCCGCGTGAGTGGCAGCAGCAGCAGCAGCAGCAGCAGCAGTAGTGGCTGGAAAGTGTTTGCGTGTGCGTACGCTGGCTGTCCGCCGGCCGCGCGCCCGGCCTTGCCTGGCCGACACTTGCGACGAGGAAGGTGGCCTGCTGCCTGCTGGTTGCCACCTGGCAGACTCGCAAACACCAACGCGTGGAACGAACGACGCGAGAGACGAACGACGAAGAACGAACAGGCGGCGAGCAAGTAAACGACGCCGGATGGAACCACCAAGCGACCGTTGGCGTCGCGACGCCGCTCTGACGGACGCCGGCGTCTCGTCGCCTCGACCCCGGCCGTACCAGGCCTCGCACCCTCTCCGGCCTCCCCTCTCCACACGCCGCAACTCCTCCCTCTGTGGCCGGTGACGCAGGCGTATCGCCTAGCGGCGACGCGACAACGCGACGTGGCGGTCGCAGGCTAGGCGCACTTTTACGCGCCCTCGTCCCCCTTCCCCCTTCCCCCTTCCCCCTTTCCCCGGCCCCCTTCCCCGTGAAACTGAAACCGAAATTGAAACCAAAATTGAAATTGCCCGACTGAAACTCGAAACTCGAAACTCGGAACAGTCGGAAATGCTAGAAACGTAGAAACTACGGAAACTGCTAGCCTCCGATTCGCGCTTCGCGCTTCCCACCGCGTTCGCAATTCCACGCCGCGATATCTACGCCGCCATTTCCAATCGGACGACAGATCGTCGGCCCGGATCCCCCACGTGTTTGCGCGTTGCTTTACACACTGGTTTCCCTTCGGGCTTGTTGACAAATTCGTTCGACCAACTCGTTCGCCCTCACGGTACGTGCGTGTGCGTGCGTGCGTGTGTTTGACGACGTTCGCGACTCGTTTGCGATTTCGCGCGAGATTCACGAGAGCGTCAACAAACGAGATGACTTTTCCAGTCGATGATCTCTCGACGGTGAATGGTAAACGATAAATGGCAGGTTATTTTTTTCCGCTTTCTATCGTTCCAATCGCTCTCGCAATCAGTGTCGTAAAATTCGAGAAAAATACGCGATCAAAGGCCGTGATTGCAGCCACGTGACACGGTAATCTGCGATCGCCTGTCGGATCGAGCCTAGCGTTCGAGACGTGTCGCGTCCAAATTGCAGCCAGGATAGCACCGATTTCGATATCAATTAGATACAAGCCAATTAGATTAAGTCTCAGTCTAAGGATCGCGTTATGTTTGGATTAGGTTAGGTTATCGGTCAACTCGGATTGCCATGTCACTTGAGTCTAAACAGATCCTCGATCCGGTGTGTCTAAATGAAATTAGTTTTGGTTTACATGCCATTTAACCGCAACATCCGTGCAATCTCTCTCTCTCTCTCTCTCACTCTCAATACCGAATACAGAGTCAAACACGAGAGATGCTCGAGTCAAGGCAACATGAAATTTCGTGAAAGAGTTAGTCTTCTCTAATCCCATATCGAAGAAATTAAACAACAGAGAAAAATCAAAAGTGTTTTGATACTTTTTGCGTGTGAATGTGTGTTCATAGATTTACGAGCGAATTCAACGCACACAAATCCTCACAACCCTGTGTAACTCGAATACACCATAAATCTGGTCGATCGTGATAAAGGATGAGTTAAAACTGGCCAAGGCCACGAGAGCTGCTTGCACCAAGGACCAACCTCGTCGTCGCGACGTTTCCCTTTCGATTAAATTCACTTCCTCCTCGTCGCTTCGCGCAAAATAAAAATTACCCCCCACTGGATCTCGACGAAACTCTCGGTGAGAAATTTTACACGTACTTGTGCCGTATAAAAGTTTGGTTATGTTTCTTGTATCGTATAACGTCCAATTAAGAGATTTAGCCTCGTGCGAATTTTTTTCTTTTTTTTTCTTTTTACCATTCGATTTTTTATTACGAAGCCAAGTACATACTCGACTTTTTTTACCCTACTTTCCCTCCACACGTTCTCAACCACAGGGTAGGAAACCTCCGACCATCTTGCGTTTATCTTGTTATCAGTGTGCAATGGCAAGCAATGCATTTGTAATTCTAGGGTCTGTCGCACCGCTATCAGCGAGAAAAGAGAACAGTTCAACCTGTTACTTGCAGTTACTTTTACTCGCTCAGGCGAATTATTAGCCTCTCGCACGAGTTTGTCGACACGAGGCCATTTTCTCCGACACGATCCTCGAACACGCGAGTACGACGCGCGGCAGAATTTCGAAGAGAGCTCGTTGGAGGAATACTCGTTGCGGATACAACGATTAAAACCACACGCGCAAAAATATCCGTAAAAGAAGGAGCGTTTTTATCGCGTTCCGCAGCAATTACGACGCACGTATAACAGTTGTTTGCAATATTCCACGAATCAGACGGTTTAATGGGGAAATGTCGAGCATTTATGATCCTTTATAATTTGTAAGACCTTCACCTTTAAAGGTGAATCCCCATCGCGTCGACTCTGCCTCCGGCCGAAGCTCAATCCCCACGATCATTCCCCGGCAACTGGTTTTCTTTCGCATCTTCTCGATGCTACGCGTACCTATCGTCGGTTGCACTAGCGAGAAGAAATCTTCTCCTCCCTCCTTTTTCGTTTCTCTCTCTCTCTCTCTCTCTCTCTCTCTCTCTCTCTTGGAAATATAAAAAATGCACGTGACAAAAAAGAAGC
Source organism: Melipona beecheii (assembly GCA_032399605.1). Classification (NCBI taxonomy): domain Eukaryota; kingdom Metazoa; phylum Arthropoda; class Insecta; order Hymenoptera; family Apidae; genus Melipona; species Melipona beecheii. The sequence continues at coordinate 15,573,474 of JAUCMO010000501.1, forward strand.
AGCGTAACCACGTAAACCCGGCGAGTTTGATTAAAATCAGATTTCCTCGCGCGCTAAAAGGGGATGAAAGGGTCTTTCGCGAGAGGCACGTAGCGGATAAACTCGAGCAAACCCGAACAGACCCAATTTCCAGTCAAGAGACAGCGGAATACTTTCACGGAGTGGCGAGGCTTGCGGCTCGAAAAGAAGGGAATCAGAGGGAAAGAAAGCGTCGATGGCTAAACAAAGAGCGGACGGAGAGCCGTACCAAGCCAAGGGATGAAGGTTAATACCTTCCGTGGTGGCACGATGTTGTCTTCATCGCGGGATTTGTCGGTGTCGTCGCGTGGAAAATACTCGACATTTGCACGCGCCCGCTCCTCCTCGAGTACAATTCTCGAGGAAAAATGCCAATTTTCGACACTGTTTTCGACGCCGGACGTAAAAAGGCTCAGAAACAACTGTTCCGACTAGAAAATGAAGACGACTCTTTTGCCATAAAATTTTATCGATGTGCAAACATTTGAATCGATACGAAACAATTTACAGGCGCGATCGCTCAGTACCACTACTCGAGGTCTACGCCACGCCCCTTCGCGAATCACGTGATCCAAATCAACCAATCGCTAATTAGCGTTGCACCTGAACAGGCCCGATTTTCTCGGTTACTCCCGCTAAAATCACTTTCACTGATGATACACACTTTAGCCGTCGAGACGAGTTTTTCTATTCGAGAGTGGAATATTTGAAGATCTGTACGATAAGAAATTATTGCAATGAAAAATTTTTCTCAATCTATGGCAATTCCAGAAAATTCAAGAAAAAACATCTCCCAGAGCCGAGGACACGAGAGCATTTTGAGAGTCGTTTCACAGTCAACGTTTATCGCGGGGTACAACTCCATCTTTGTCACGTGCCGAAATTTTCTCGAATCGCGAAATATTCGAAAACGTAACGATGAAATCCATCATTTTAACAGCTCGTCGCTTCAAAGTAACGTTACGGCTTCTCTCGCACGCAGAATTTCTCTGATATTCGATCAAACTAAACAACGAGTTTGTCGAGAATTGCATGAACGTCGACGCGCGCGTAGGTGTATTCTCAAGTTTTCAACTTTGCTTCTCCTTGTAACTTCTAGAATAGACACTACTCGTCGAAAAATTCACAGTTTCAAAGTTGTTAGGCGATTTTTCGTTTCCGTTGAAATGCAGACATCGGACGATGAGAATGTCTTACAATCAGAAACAAGAAGAAAATTAGAAGGTAAATCATTACTTACGTACTAGCTTACGATAGCTCTCGAAGCGAAGAAATTCGTTTCTAAACTATGAAACTCTATGAAACTTTTTCGACCACGTTTGTAAGAACACTTTTTCTTACTTCGTCGAGTACTTATTTCTTCTATATAACAACTCGACTCGAACGAATCGCACGTAGAGAGGAAATAGAGACGGGAGACGCGCTACGTGGTCGATCCAGGCAGGCTTCGTTATCTCGGATATTCGCAACCGTACAGTGCGGTAGTTAACCGACGTTCCGCGCGACGATGCATCGACCGCGCGGAATTTCGACAATCTGACGCGTCCAACTTTCGAGCTTTCCAATTTTCCGCGACGGGGGAGAGAACGAAGGGGACTCGGGGGAAAGTGGAAACTCTGCTTCCGTCGACTTCCGTCGATTTTCGACTCTCGGCAAATTCCGCCTCGAAACGTAGAGAGACGTTTCTCCAAGACCGTGACCGAAACACGTGGTGCGAGCCCGAGGAGACAGAGCGTGCACGTACTCGTAACGATAACGCGAGCCGTTAAGGAAACGGCGGTTGTTTATCAGCGGTTAAGTAAATTACCGGTCGCAACTGTTCGTCGCCGTACTTGTTGCAACTTCTCGAGCAACTTGCTCGCCGAGACGAGAAATTTTAAACGCGAGCCACCTTAACGAAAGCACGTGACGTGAATCTCCGCCCTCTAATCTCCGTCTCCCTCGGAGGATCAATCCTTGGTTAATCCCAAACTATGTCAACTATCCGTTCGATCGAGACAGAGAACCATCCTGGTCAACTAGATTAGATTGCCGGTTTCTTCTTCTTCTTCTTTTTCTTCTTCGACTAGAGACTCGATTGCACGCGTCCCCTTAAGAACGATGGTTTGGTAGGATCGCCAGAAACTATGAGTTTCCAAAAAATTATAAAGTAACCAAGTATCGACCGGTATTGTTCAGGCTATCGTTACATTTTTCGTTCAAATTGGAAAATTCAGTGTACACGCGTTGTTTGTTCAGCGAGAAAGGGATTGTAATTATAAGACGACACACACACACGGAAGAAGTCGTAGAATCGTTCGACGTACACCCTGTTCCTCTCGAATTCGAGTCGATCCAAGGAGAGCCAGTTCGAGCCGAAACTTGGCCAGGTCATTTTTAAGATCGAGTCTCGTTGTTCTTTTCAAAAAGTGGACAAAGCGCGGATTCGATTCGAGTCGCCGAGATTGATTAAAAGCTCGACGCAAGAAGGAGGAAAGTGGATTAAACCGAAGCGAGCTTGCGAACGAACGAACGAACGAACGAACGAACGAACGAACGAACGAACGAACGAACGAACGAACGAACGAACGAACGAACGACAAAGAGAACAAAAGTGGACGTTGCTTTCCGATCTCGCGTCGTGCTTCCGCCTCGCCACCTCGCCAGCTTACTTTCCTCGCTTTCCTCGCTTTCCTCGACGCCATAATTAATCATCGCGTCGTTCGTCGGGTAAATTGGCTCGTTCGTACGATAAATAATTAACAGAGTAGGAAGCACGAGATACAAAGTACAACGAGATATAAAAAAAGGATAAAGGTGGAACGGAGGCGGTTAATTAAGCGAAATACAGACGGATGGAGCGCGTGCACGGCGCGGCAGTTAATTAGGCGATCGGTGAAAGGATCTTCAATCGCCGCTTTTCGCGCGGATAAATCGGAGATCCGACGAGGTTTCATATCCGTTTGATATCGAGGGGAGAGCAGAGCGTGCCAGCTCGATTCCTTTCGTCTCTCTTTTGTAACAAAGACAAAGACTGGACGGAGAGAACCGGAGAAAAATTCGCCCTTTTGTTTTCGACGAACGCGCCTGTTGGCACCCGCGCCACCTACCCCACTGCTGATTCATTTCCATCGTTTGCCGTCCTTACCTTTTTGTTTCCGATACGAGTTCCGTTGCTCTTCAACTGGCTGAAGAAGAGCTTCGGTTTCTTTCAACTGGAAAAAAGGATCTTTCCTTGTCGCCACGGCGACACCTTACGACAAAAATTAAACCTCGATCAAACCTCGAGGCTTCGAGACAACGAGCTACCTTCTCGAACACGTTGATCGACTAATTATCAATCGATCAATCATTATAATTGATTATAATTCGAAATGCGCGTAGACGCGTAGATGCACTTTGTTGTTAGCTCGCGCTAAACCGTGACCGGCGTCGATCCCGATGTGTTTTATTATATATATATCGCAGGTACGTATGTATACGTGTATATCTATAGATACAGATACCGTAGCAGTTCCATTCAACGAAGCTTATTGCCGTCGTTACGTTGTATGAATATTGCATGGACAGGCACGTCGTAGCCGGCGCTATCTCGAGCAGCGCAGGCTCCTTTCGCGTCCATTCACGACCCGCGATCTATCGGTATCGCCGAAATGACTCGCCACCGTGGCCAGCCGTGGAAGCGCGTTGCCCAGAATCGATTAACTTCCAGAGTTCAGCTTCCAGTTTAATTCGAAATTTAAAGAATTTTAAAAATTTTTTTTCTTTTCTTCTTTTTTCGGCTGGCTTTTGTCGGCAGAATCGAGTCTGCCATCTCTGTTATTTATTTTCTCGAACCTCCAATTTCAAAGTTTTGCACGCGACACATCCACATCCACTAATTTCACGAATAATCCCAATAAATTTGCTTCACTCGTGAAACGATTGTTCCAGGAATAAATGTAAAAGTAGGAGAACGAGTCGGGTGACGTCTCGCGACTACAAAACGGACCGTACAATTAGCATTTATCCTTATATTTTGTCAACAGCGTTGTATAACAATCGGACGAATTGCGTGCCGTTTGCCCATGCACGCGCATAGCACGGCAGCGGCGCGAAAATACGATCAGAAAAGAACCGCACGACTGTTTGACCCTCGCCTTGTTCGGCGAAACTGTACAGTCCGTATAACCGTCAGTTTGTATGTGCAGGGCAGCATAAACAGAGCGCTCGTTAACTTAACGACTCGCTCGCGCGATTCTGATCGATCGGTCGTTCAATCGATTGATGGACCCATTCTGCTCCGCACTAAGCACGCGCGAAAATGTATCTAGTAAAATCTCGGAAGAATCTTTCAGTTTCAGTCTTTCAGTCGCAAGATACGAGTCGCATTTAGGAGGGAGGAATACTCGGAGAAGCGAGAGAAACGTCATCGACGGTAGTTTATTTCGTCCGAGTAAAGTCGAAAGTTTAAAATTCCAGTTAATCGGACTTCACGGGCTGTCGTTTCACGGGCAAGCGCCGTTAATTGCCGCGCAACCGTTTCCGGTCCGAGTAGGAAAATCCGGTCCGAGTAGGTACTGTTTAGCCGCGCAATGTCACGTTCCTCGCTGGACAGGTTTATCGGGTCGCCCCGGAGGCGTTTTAATCGGTCCATCTGACCGATGCTGCTTCGAGATTTTCGAGATTTTCGAGATTTTCGAGCAACGGTGGAAACGTTTCAACAGGTTTACGCGGACGCTTGCAGGTCCGATTTCTTCGATCTCCCGAGGAAGGAACCGAGTCGATCGAAGAAATTTCAAATTCCCAGCGTAGAATTTGCAAGCGCGCGCGAACCAACCACTAATCTTTAACTAGAATTATCGCACCTGTCAACTCGCGACAGAGGAGAATCCGGCTGGTAGTTTAATAAACGACGCGTGTCCAAGTGTTGGTAAATTTTTTACAATTGGAAAAGTATCAGCAACGACCAAGTAGCTACGAAAATACGAATCTTTCTAAACTGCGAATTAACAAAAATGATAATGTCCATTTACGTACTGCACGTTTCCATAAAAACTGCGTGTACTTTGATTCAATTTGACCGACAAACCGATAGAATGGAACAGAAACGAATGGGAGCCTAATCTAAACTTTTAGATTTCGTGAAACCGATTCACCGATGCCAAACTACATACGCTGCAACATGCATCGTGAAATCTACAAACCGAAGCACGTTTCAACGTATATGTGTATTAAACGTTCCGATAAAAGACCGAACGGTGTCTTTTTCAGCAGCGGTGTACCACCGAAATATTCCGATAAAGATGACCCTACATCGGTGACTTCTCCAACAACGATAAAACCAAGAGCGAGTTATCAAAGACGCCTTTCCTACCAGCACTAATAGATATGCACGTCCCGTCGTTCCTCGTCCTCTTTTTCATCCGCCCTTTCATCTCGGTCTCGCCGAACAGCCGAGGGCCAAAAAGCCGGGCGGTTCCTTTCTTCATATTTCGCGCCGCGCGCACACATGGTCAAACGGCACGCATTCGGTTGAGCGGAAGACTCCAAGTGCGATTGGTCTATTGTTTCGTCAGCGCGCGGTTGTATGATTGGCCGTGCGTTGATCGCGCGATTCTTTTTTGTTTGTTTATGTCTTCTTCTTCACCTTCTCGAATCTTCGAAACCGAATCGGTTCGACGAGGCACGTGTAAAAGACAGAACAGTTCTATTGGAGCGATCCTAACTCAAGCAATCCATATCCTACTGATTCCAACCCTACTGAATCCAAATCCTCCTCTGAATTAAACCCAATCCTTAAATTGAACCAGCTGGTCTTCATACGTTGAATTTGCGACCATTGCGTAAATTCGGATCGGCAGGCGACAGTTCAGAACTTCCTAGTCTGTTCCGACTAGGAAATAAAGACGACTCGATACAAAACAAATTACAGGCGCGATCGCTCAGAAGTCTACCCCACGGCCCCTCACGAAACACGTGACCCAAATTAAGCAATCGCTAATTTTCGCTGCAAAAGCCCTGAAAAAGCCCGACTTTCTGAGTCACTCCCGCTAAAATCACTTTCAGTGATAACATTTCCCTGAGCGCTGACCATGAGTCATGATTTAGATCAAAAGTGGCAAACTGGCAGCTCCATCGCTAGCGCTATCCCTTTCACTGCACCGATCTTCCCTCCACTACATACAAATGTCCTGTCGCCGTGCACGAAAGAGTGCGACACAGAGTGCCGAGGAAATGACGTGTCCATCTCTCTCTTATCTCTCTTTGGCTCTCTTTGCTTTTTTGCTTAGCTGGGAATTTTCCACGATATTTCAGAAAATTTAAGAAAACATGCGAAAATGACCGTACGGAAGTTTTGTGAATTTTCCCCATCGGTTTTCATTGTACTCTGTCGAGGTTAACCTACGGATGACTAAAGACAGGCAATTTCACTGTCAAGGCTTAGGCCCAAGTGTTTGTCCGAGCTATCGTTACGCAAAGTTATCTCAGATAAAGAGAATAGACGGGGAAAACAGTTGGGACGCTCTTTTCGACGATCGAACAATGCCCTCTCTAGATCTTTACAGAGGCTAGCCTTTATCCTTATCAGGCAAAGTCTTTTAATTGTAATCGCCTAAATATACAACGTAAACGACATCGCAGGGTTTCGAACCTTGAACTTCATTTCAGTTTGTAAAGAAGGTCTCCTGTTTAAGGAATTAGTCAGCTATGAATCCTAACTCTGCGCAAAGAGGGGGTGCAAATCGGAAAAGATATATAAAGGGCATCCACAATTCAAAATTCAGAGTTTGACGTGGAAGTCTTGCCTTGCCAACAGAGTCTAGAGCACAGTAGAGTTTTAAAGTACCATTTTGAATTAACACGGTTGTATCGCAATAGTCTTTGGTGGCAGCGGAGATAAACCGAGTGAACCATCGAGTTTGTGAAAAATTTCGATCAATTCATATTAATTCTGTAACATTTTTCAACAAGAAATGGCAGACGGTGTCAATAATACGAAGAAAGTCGAACTGAGCGACTTCCTTAGACAACAAAAGGAACAGCATAACAGCATGAACGTTGAATTCACTTGGCCAGACTTATGCAAAAACATTCCAAAGTGCGTTTTGTACCGTGCCAATCAATTACGTCAGATAGCTTACAAAGCGCTTCGACAATGTTCGTATAAAGTCGTCGATGAATATTTAATGTTCACCATCGAACTATTAATCGACAACGAGGACCCGTTAACGAATGAACAATTCAGATTGTTACAAAAAAGGGCAGAGAATTTAACGTTTGAAGACGCTCAAACTATGCAACAGGTAATCACAATCATTCGAGAGAAATTTAGTGAGACTGTTTCGACCGATAGATCGATGGACAATATAGATGATGAAGGGTGCAGTGCTGCGGGTGGTGACATTACATTGCCAGATAATTTTCTCAGTTTGATATTTGATTGTAATTCTGCAAATACGTCCAACACTCAAGTACTTCTGCCTATGAAAAACATTGCTGAAAATTCCTCACTGCAACATAGAAATAAAGAAGCAACGGAAATAAAGGAGCAACTTAGAACTAACGTTGCATTTGACAGGGCAGAGTACGAAAGGAAGCTGGATGCCTACTGTGAAAAGCACTCTCCGATAATCTCTCGACAAGCAGTTAACGATAATATAACTGCTATAATCAAAAATGGAAACTTGGAAAGTGACTTGATTGATCTCCTCGGCTACGAAGTCATGGATTTCGTACAGTACGTCGTTCAGAATCAAGAATACATTGTAGCTTTGGATTCGGATTTCGTAGCGCAAAGGGACGCTGTGTTCGAGGAACTGGTTACTTTTTTGGTTGAAGGAGAGACAGAAATATGGGGCAATCTGGAAAAACTGCTGATGACGTTTCAGGAGAATGAAAGTGAAAGAAGAAACTGAAAAAAATGACGCTGAATTCCGCTTGAAACGGTGTTGGAGATACAAATGCACAAGAGGAAAAAGCACACACACCTCCTGTTAGTGAAAATGTATAATTGTACAGTAATTATGTAAATTTTGTAGCAAATGTATATTATAATATTCGATGTATATATCGTACACTAGAGGGAATTAATATTTATATAGTTTGCTAGTGAAAACCGACTTCACAATGTTTGAAAATTTTTCAAACATTATTTTTAAATTACTTTGTAAATATATTTGTATTTCAGAAATAATCCATCTGTGGAATAACGAAATTATATTATAAAGTATTTCAAAATAAAGATTGAATTCTTTTCCAATTAAATGATTTATTTTTCATTTTTTATCTCGCGAAATGAATTATTTACTATTTGCCTTATTCCTTGTTCCTTGTTTGATTTTGATAGAAATTTTCTGCAGCCAGCTATATATGATATAAAATGTAAATCGGTAATAAACAAGAATCTACGTCATTAATTTAAATGAATCTACACCGTTGATAACCAAGTATAATTTTTTATACCAACTTTTATATTTTTATACTTGTATATTTCTTTTATACCAACTGATTCTGAAATAAACCCAAACTTTAATATAACCAGCTGACTTTCATTAGCGTTGAAAGCAGTAAGACACCGATCAAATTTGAGGCGATTGCGTAAATTCGGATCGGCACGCGACACCCCTCTTCGTCGTTGTCGCCGTCTGTCGCAATTTCGTCTCATCCGAGAGGACCTCGAACGCTGTGGATACTACGTACTTTACCAGACAAATGTTTGTCGGAGGAATCTCGGGACGACAGAGCGTCGGTGAACGATCCGAATCCCCCGTGCAAATCGATCGACGGAAGATTGATCGAGAAGATAATGTAGAAGAATCACGTAAGACGCGACACAGGTTTTGCATTATTTCGCAGACGACGTTCACCCCTTTTTTGCGATCAAATTCCGGTGAATTTCGAATGACTAAAATGTTTACTTTACCGGGAATCTTTACTGTATTTTTGCTCGTAAAAACACTTGATTCGCAAAATGGTGAATTTTGCTCGTAAGGACTGGAAGAAGTTTTGGAAACTTTGGACAAGTTGAGAAATTGCAAGATTTTTCCCTTATGTTTCACAGCCACGTTATCACGTACCAACGTTTATAAACGTTGACTATGATCAAGGTCACGAAAAACGCCAGTCGTAGTAGTCGAGCTCGTACTCGCGCTTGCGATGACATCTTCGATTAAATTTGTGCCGTCCGTGCAAAGTAACGGGAGAAACGGTGGCTTTAAGGGACCGAGGCGCGCGCGCGCGCGGCATTTGCATTATTTAAATGGCAAGACGGATATCCGGGCCAACCGGCGCGCTTCCCAGCGTGGCCATTTGTTTCGCAGAACGGGCTAGAGAACGTCGCGTCGTTAAAACGGTTCGCGTTAAATAAAACAAATCTCAGCCAAAGTAGGACCGGCACTCGAATCTTCGAGACGACGAAAAGAAGAGAAACAATTTATCATAACTGCAGAGTAGCAAACACTATCGTACCGAACGAAACAATCAGTCTACATACCTACTTTTTATTTACAGAGCATTTACAGAACTTGTACGCGTATACATAATTTACAAGTTCTTCCTTTTTGAAAGTTTCTTCGAGTCGAATACGATGAAAGAAATAAATAAAATCCGCATTTTTCGACGATACGATATGTCGCTTTCCAACTGTTCGGTCTCACCGAACTAAGCGAGGGCCAGATGGCCAGACGGTTGTTTGTTTAGATTTCGCGCCGCGCGCACACATGGTCAAACGGCACGCATTCGGTTGAGCGGAAGACTCCAAGTGCGATTGGTCTGTTGTTTCGTCAGCGCGCGGTTGTATGATTGGCCGTGCGTCGATCGCGTGATTCTTTTTTACTTGTTTGTTGTCTTCTTCTTCACCTTCTCGAATCTTCGAAATCGAGTCGGTTCGACGAGTCACGTGGAAAAAACGTACAGTTTCAAAGGAGTTCTCTCACGGTGCTATTCGAGTTCTATTAGAGTCTTTGTGGTGCGACGATACGAGTACAAGTGGTGCGACGAGATAATTCTAATTCAAACAATTCAAAGTAACCTAACCTAAACCTTAAATTGAACCAGGTCTGGTCTTCATTAACGGCGAAGGTTAGCAAGCCGCCGATCAAATTTGCGGCCATTACGTGCATTCGGATTACTTACGAAACACTTACGAAACAAGGAAACTTTTCGTCCAACCACGTTCCTCCAAATCAAATGAGTCCGACGGCCAATGAGTTGCGAGGGGACATTCAGCTCCGACTTCATTCCGTTTTCATGCCACTTTCTCTGGTACATCGACACCGCGTTGACCGAGATTACGAGGAGAGGATTAGAGCCTGGTATCTCTCTGAGAGAAACTTGGAACGCAACTTTGAACGGTACGAACAAGTTTGTCCGAGATTATCGCGCGATTCAGCCAATCGGTGTTCCATTCAAGGGGAAACAGAGGCTATTCTTTCTCGTTGAGCTTCTCTCCATGATTCTCTAGTTCCCGCGACTCGATCGTTACTCTGCCACCCTCCACTCTGTTACTCGACTCGTTGATATTTCGAGGAAAACGAAGTTTAGCGCAACCGCCGCGCGATTATGTCGTTCACTCGCTTTATTTATCGCGTAAACAGATCGCGATAATTGCTTCGGAAGACGAAGCAACGAGCAGATCACGTCCCGATCAATTATTCCGACGCGTCATACTCGATTTACCCTGCTTTCTCAACTTTTCTCAACTTTTTTCCGCTCGAAGACTATCTAACGTACGTTGAATTGAAAGCTACGAAAGACCGCTGCACGCACTTTACGCGTCTCGAACGTTCGACTCAACCGTTTCATTCGTTATCTAGATCTCAATCCTCTTACACCTTATCAACGAGAGGGTGGTAACGTTGATTTCCTATCGCTAACGTGGGAATAAAATATACATTCTGTAACTAGCCTTTACTTTTACTTTCGTTATTAGCAAACAAAAAGGAAAAATTTTAGTTAAATTTTTGAAAAAAAAAAAAAAGTTAAACTCTATGAAAAATAAAACACAGATAAAACAGGAATTTAGTTTGTGTAAAATTACAAATTTAATATTGAGAAATCAATAACGTGTCGTTTGGTACGATAGGCAAAACAATTTTCCACTATATATCATGTGGGCTGCACATAACATTGATATTTGGTTCCCCTTCTTTTCCTATTTTCTTTTCCAATTCCCCTGAAACAGAAGTGGCTAGCCTTGCGTGACCCTTGTCCCTATTTTCCTGACTGCGAGCACTAGCTCCCGTAATGTAACGAGTTCCACTCTCTCATTAACGTCTCTCATTACGTAGCTCATTTGGTCAATTGAAGGAATTTTAAGCTACACGAATAATTGGAAAATTAATCAATTGAGAGGAAGAAGATATTTATCTGATAATTGCAAATTTGTCTTTAAAATAACATTCGAAATAGATATCAATGAAACCAAAATACTCAAATGAAAAATGGCTTCGAAGAGGAATCCGTTAATGAATTTAAGGGCATTTGTTAAGGTTGCAAGTGAGAATAGTCCCTCTACTGACGACAAATAGATCATTTCTGAAATAACTTTAAAAAGTAATTTCAAATTTCATTAGAAATGCGTGCAAAGCTAACTTTTCAATTCTCAAAACTCGAAATCGAAACGTTGTTACATTGTAAGGGTACAATAAAACAATTACGTTATACATATTTACAAAATATTTATTCATGAAAAAAACCTCCACCCTTTGTACAAGACAATTTTTATTACAAGACAATTATAACGTCGTTCCGATACCGCTCCTACAAAGTATTGTAGGGTGTCCGGAAAGTTCGTACCGATTTAATATAAATTCAATTCAATACTTAATAAACGCATATTAAAATTTGAATATTCTGCATTTCAATTTTTCTTCAAAGTCGGCACGAACTTTCCGAACAAGATAATATCTGTAACAGTTCTTCAAGCACTTTACCCTATTTACATTGTTCTTTTTATTGCTACCTCCACTTTCTCTCTTGTTTGGCTGCAACTTTGTTCAATCTTGTATCTACTTTCTTCAGACATTTCCACTTTTGCTTCTCTTCTTCAAATTGCGGAGGTACATAGGAATTGGAGATACGTCCTCGATTTTCAATAATGTATCGTATCAGTTCCATAGCTCCGAAGCCCAGAAGATCAGACAGGTTGCTTTCCGCATTGATATACCTTGCAACTATAGTATCAACTATAGTACCCTCGAATACCTGTCGAGACATTGCTGGGAAATGATCTTCGTAGCACTCGTTTAACTTTCGTTCGTACACTGCCTTCTGAAAATCATGTCCAGTCGTGGCTCCAAGCGGCTCCATTTCTTCATTGCGAAATGAAGAACTATCCCCAATTTTCACAGATTTTTCCACTTCACTCTCCGACACTCTTGCAGATTTATACACGAATTTCAGTCCGAACTGTTAGCCGTTTCAACATCAACGGCAAGTCTTGCGGTTCTCCTTGATCCTTCTCGAGCCATTTCTTTCATCGAGAAACGTGTCAATCGAGCAACAACAAGTTCAATTACGAATGTTAATTTCGCACAAGACACTTTGCGTATTTCGCCTGCCTCTCGATCTTCTTCTTCTTTTTCCAGGACCCTCGTCTCGGCCGTGAATCTTCGTGTGAAGTTTTTTAGAAAACCGACAAGCTTCGGTGACAGAGCCATTGCCAGTGAGGAAGATGCGACGTATTATCGTATAGAATTTGACACTGTACTGTACAACGTTGTTCGCAAAGGAAGACTTGCTTAAAACTGACTCTGTGTCGATGCCATCTTCGCCACACTTATATACCCTTTCGCCCTTGCGCCCCCCCCTTCGCCAGAGTCATTTAGGACTTTCGTGACTAATGGCTTCGAAAAAGGATACGTTCTTGCCAAATAAAATTAATTTTCAATTTTCGAGAATTTTGACTAAACGATTTTGTCGTTACGTTGTACAATTGAAGGATTATAAGTAGTTTCGCAGAACTTCCTCTGTTAAGAATTTGTACCCACATAGTTCGTACTCTGAGGTACTTAAGCCAGAAAGAATAATATAGAAAAGGACGGTCAACACAATGCAATCAATATATTGCAGTTATTACAATATTTTTATGAAAACGTTAACAGCTTTCGAAATGAAAGGTTCTGCCTTGTTCTGCGAAAGTAACTAAATGAGCGGCCCATGGGCCTTGCCTCTACTTGTCTGATAGGAAAACGTTACCCCTTCCACTGCATCAGCCCTACTTTCTCATTAACCATGTACGTATAACGAGCTAACTAGGTATGTAGCTCATTCGGACAATTCGAGGAATTTGAAATTACGTAAATAATTGGAAAACTAACAAGTTGAGAAGAAGAACTGATTCTTTAAGGAAGGATAGATATTTACTTGCTAACTGAAAATTTGTCTTTAAATAACATTCTAAATAGATATCGATGAAATCGAAATACTCAAATGAAAGAGAAGAGAATAACCAATGAAAATCAAAATAATTTATTAGTGTGCGTTATCACGGTAAAAATTATTTGTCTTTCGCTTTTAAGTGGACTCGTTCCAACATTTGTTGAAAGTTGGATCCGTTAATGAACAAAATTTGGGGACATCTGTTAAAGTTGCAAATGAGAATAGTTTATCTACTGACGACAAATAGATTATTTCCGAAATAACGTTAAAAAGTAATTTAAAAATAACGTTACACTATTTGAAAATTTTTCAAAACACCCGGGCTGGGTGAGTAGTTTTCATTAGAAATGCGTGCAAAGCTAACTTTTCAATTCTCAAAACTCGAAATCGAAACGTTGTTACATTGTAAGGGTACAATAAAACAATTACGTTATACATATTTACAAAATATTTATTCATAAAAAAAATCTCCACCCTTCGTACAAGAAAATTTTTATTAATTACTCTATTTACATTATTCCTTTAATTGCTGCCTCCTCTTTCTCTCTCGTTTGGCTGCAACTTTGTTCAGTCTTGTGTCTAATTTCTTCAGACACTTCCACCTTTGCTTCTCTTCTTCAAATTGCGGAGGTCCATAGGAACTGGAGATACGTCCTCGATGAGAAGCGACGATACATCCTGGATTTTCAATGATGTATCGTATTAGCTCCATAGCTCCGAAGCCCAGAAGATCTGTCAGTTCGCTTTCCGCATTGATACCTTCCAATGTATCAATTATGGTAGCCTGGAGTACCTGTCGAGACACTGCTGGGAAATGATCTTCATAATACTCGTTTAATTTTCCCTCGTACACTGCTTTCTGAAATTCAGGTCCAGTCGTGGCTGCAAACGGCTCCATTTCTTCATTGCGAAATGAAGAACTATCCCCAATTTTTATAGATTCCACAGGCTTCGTGCGAATATGCGCTTCACTCTCCGACACTCTTGCAGATTTATACACGAATCTCAGTCCGAACAAATTGTTAGCCGTTTCAGCATCAACGGCAAGTCTTGCGGTTCTTCTTGATCCTTCTCGAGCCATTTCTTTCATCGAGAAACGTGTCAATCGCGCAACAACAGGTTCAATTACGAATGTTAATTTCGCACAAGACACTTTATTCGGCTGCCTCTCGATCTTCTTCTTCTTCCAGGACCCTCGTCTCGGCCGTGAATTTTCCCGTGAAGTTTTTTCGAAAACCGACGAGCCTCAGTGGCAAGATGCGACGTACTATAAACTTCGCACGTACTATCGAATACAATTTAACACTGTACTGTACAACGTTGTTTGCAAAGGAAGACTTGCTTAAAACTGACTGTGTCGATGCCATCTTCGCCACACATATACCCTTTCCCCCTTGCGCCCCCCATTTAGGACTTTCGTGACTAATGGCTTCGAAAAAGGATACGTTCTTGCAAAATAAAATTAATATTCAATTTTCGAGAATTTTGACTAAACGATTTTGTCGTTACGTTGTACAATTGAGGGATTATAAGTAGTTTCGCAGAACTTCCTCTGTTAAGAATTCGTCCCACATAGTTCGTACCCTGAGATACTTAAGCCAGAAAGAATAATATAGAAAAGGACGGTCAACACAATGCAATCAATATATTGCAGTTATTACAATATTTTTATGAAAATACGTTAACAGTTTTCGAAATGAAAGGTTCTGCCTTGTTCTGCGAAAGTACGATCTTTTAATCACATCCTCGTAAGCTAACGACGTCGTTGAGTTCCGAATGTCAAAATTCTCGAACCTTCAAGTTGATTTTGAATTTGAAATTGACAGTTGAAGATAAATTTGAAATTGACGCTTTTATATAAACTTTTGATAGTCGCGGTTGACGGAAACAACGTCTAATCGAGATTCTTGTTTGAAAAGAAGAACACTGACATCTGGAACATTTTTCTTTTCTTCTGGATCCGAATTTACCTCTCTCTTCTTTTTTTATTCTTTTTCATAAAAAAAAAAAAAAAAAAAAAAAAAAAATAAAAATAAGAGGGAAAAGAGAAGATTGAGAAGAGGAGAATCGATCCGGAAGACGGCTCTCACTAGACGCATCTGTTTCGCTCATTCTTATCGACAGACTGTGCAGGAACTATGTAGGATTTTCCTTCGTTTCATAACGAAGCGAAATACGCGCGACGATGCTGTCGTCGACGGGGCGCGATTGCTCGCCGCGTCGATCGTACAGATCGATTGGCTAACAACTATCGACGGTGAAGCATGTCAACACGAGCATGTCAGTTTACTTTTCATGCTGAAAACGATTCTTTATTCATTGATTTCGATTCTTTTATTATCTGAGAAATTACGTTTCGAGTCGCGAATCACGAAAAAAGTACAATGTTTCGAATTCTCGGACCTTTTTCGAATTTCGACGGTTTCCGACGTTTCGACGATAATGTAAAATGTTTCGATCCAAAGAAGAATCTATGTGTGAAAAAATATCTCGTTACTCTGAAAGACTCTTCAGTAGACCGTAGTCGATGAAAAAAGCAAAGAATTTCGGACGTTGGTGTTCATAAACAAAAATCTGAATCAGATATTTTTGTACGTTGTTACGTCTTTACAAGTACGGCCAATAAAAATTTGTATTCTATTTACATACAGTTTTTCAAACAATTCCTCTTACAAAGCATCAATTTTCAAGAGATAGATAATAACATTGTAAATAAAAATAATAAAATTGTAGCAGTTGTACAAAACAAAGTCATACGTTTTAAATTAAAACAATATTATTGGGATTAATACAGTAGCTGCAATGTAACATAAAAGTAATATCTTGATTCTTACTATGTTTCAAATTCGAGTTTCGAGAATATAGAGATTGACCTCGAACGCGTTAGCGTCAATGAAAGGACCATGTTAGAATAAAAGAACATTAGCCTCTGTATCAGAGTAAAAGAATAAAGGCTAGCTTCTATTAAGGAATTAGAAAGAGCATCGGTCGATCGTCGAAAAGAGCGATTTTACTGCTTCGAAGTCGTTTCAGTTGTTTCTCCCCCCTTTAGCCTCTTTACCTGCGATAATTTTGCGATAACAAGCATGCATAACGGTACAAGCTCGGAAAAACGCTCAAGCCGTTTTATACCTAAATTTCATTCCACGACTATGCGACAATACACTGCCGATCGTAAATTTCCCACCGTTAGTCAACCCAATTAGCCGTTAATCCTCATCAGGCGCACAATCTCTCCTTCGAATCGGCTGAAACGACGTATAGAGATTCGCAGATGACAAACCCCCCGACTTGGCAACATTAAGATCGGGCAATTAGTCATTGATTGCCTCCGAGAGTTCGATTGCCTACCGAGTGACTCGAGCAGAGAGAGAGAGCGCTGATCTAATCTCGCGCGTCAAGGCAAACTCGGAACGCAAACTTTTGCAGCGATCGTCAAATATTAGCCGACTCGAGCAAACCGACAGAGAGAGAGAGAGAGAGAGAGAGAGAGGCTAGGCCTTTTGCAAGAGTCGCGAACAGACGACGCCAGTCAACGAGATCGAAATCGAGAGGGAGGGAAATCTCGCGGGAACGTTCGCGTTCCGTCAAATCCCCGGGACGAAGCTCTCGAACTGCACCTGCCGCATTTCCCGCGTGAAATATCATCGACCATCCGCACGTTTCTTCCCGTTAATCCGCGTTTTGTTTTCTTTTTCCTTCTTCCTTCTTCTTTCTTCCTTCTTCCTTCTTCTTTCTTCCTTCTTCCTTTTTCTCAGCAGGAGAAAAACAATTGTCGCAATTACGAACGCTTTAAGCGCCAATTTGTACCCTCGACGCGCAACCGTTCCACCAACGAAAGGAGTTTCGCATCGAGGAAACGGGATTTTCACGCATTCGCGGGAATCGACTGGGAAATTTGATTACGGCGCGATCCCCGCCGATCCGTCGATCGATAGAGCCGCCGACGCTCGATTCTGGATTCAAAGAACGTATCTCCGAGCAAGAGACGCGCGCGCTCGCGCTTCGTTGGTGATATCGAATTGCTGAAACTCGAGAACCACCGAGTTTATTTATTTCTCGTCCGAGTGTATTTTTGTCTCAAACAAAAATTACCCAGCCAAGAGGTCCGAATGTTTCTTTGTGCGCCAACGAAAATATCACAGAGGACATCTGAAATGCCGACAAAAAGGGAATGTTTCGCTTCAGTTCGAAACATTGGTACGTGACGTTACACCTCCGCGCTATTTTAAACAGTAGTTCGAAAACACACCCGAGTGACAGAGAAAGGACGAACGGTGAGGCGAGAAACGAGAAAAAATAATTGGAAAATTTAGTCAGTCGTTGATTCGATCGGTAAATAAATTTCCCCAGATTTCAGATCTAACCGCAACGATTATTACACAATCTTCTCCCACGTAATTAACGCAACGACAACGTCGAGAAACTCGAGAACTCGAGAACGAACGATTCGTTCAAATTAGATTTGTCGCTGCGATCCTCCGACCACTTTTCAACCCTTTGTACTTTCTTTGCACGTGATACTTAAATGCCAACAGCTTTCTCTTTTATATTATTATACAATGACTGAACAGACAGACCCCCTAGAGCGAAAGACTATATGAGTGACAGAGAGACTGAGAAGAAGACAAGAATTTCAGGAAGAAGAAATTTCTAAAAAGACTTGGTCATTTGACACTCGTTAGGATAATTCGCATTACCTGGACTTGTTAGCGGAGGATATTATTTTCCTAGAAATTCAAACTATGTACAGTCGTAAATCTTGTGTGTTATACACCTGTTTTAGCTAATGCACACCGGCAATGCGCGTTGATCGTTTTCAAACGACACCACGTTTCATCGTTTGAATATTTATTTCGTTTCGTTTCGTTTCATTTCATTTCATTTCAAGTGATGTTTCGTAAATAAATTGCTGGCAATGAATGTGCAACAACGATAAGCGGTATCAACCCGGCATAAACGAACCTTCGAAACTCTGGAATTGCCTAGAATTGCCTAGAATTGTCTGTTGCGCGTGGAATAACACAAATGATATTTTGTTCGGTATTTGCACGTGGAACGCAAAAAAGAGGAAGAACAAATCACGTTGTGTTTTGCGGGACGTTTTGGTTTACCGAAAAAACATTTCACCTGCACGAGCGTTTCCATCGGTACTCCGACAGGCGCAAATTCTTTTCGCAATCAGTTCGCAGATCGTCGTAATTTTGTGGAAAAGAAAAAATTCGTTTTTTTTGGAAGGAATTGCAGAAATTTACACGTACGTAAAACTATCGAGAAATGGTACTTACGATCTTAAAAGTTTAAAGTTTCTCCTAATATACATACATACACCGTCAAATGACAAAATTTTAGAATATTTTACACTTTTGTCACGCTTAAAGTTCAGTATGATTTAATGATAATGATTTAAAAAATCGTAAATAAAGGCAAGGTTTAAGGTTTAAGGTTGATCGTAAAGAAGAAAGTCCAGGATGGCAATTTTCTAACGTTTCTAGAGAGCTGTTTGAATTTTCACGATTTCACGTGAAAATATGAAATTATTAATTTCCAACCCGCGTGATGCAAAAATTTAAGGAAACAGTCGAAACAGATCGCTGCGTGACTTTCTTTCAGAAATGTGTGAACAACGTCGACAATAACATTTCGTCGTTACGCGTTACGCTAGCGTGCATACCCTAATCTCAAACATTCCAGAATGCTAGAATATCAAGAATACTCGAGAGCACATCCAACGATCATGCGCGTGGCAACAACATTGTCCGTTGCGAAGACGCGAGATCAGTCAGCCAGCGTTTTCGCAAATCAGCAACACCTTCTGACATTTATCGGCCGAAGCTCGTCAACGATCAAAGTAAAAACAAAAAACTTCTTTCGAAAGGCTGATCGATCAATTTGACGGGTTTCAAATTTTGAAAAGAAATTTTTCCCAAAAAACTAATTTTAGCATTAATTTTACGACACTTTGTGTCGTAAATTCATCATTCACTCAAAGAATTTATACGCATAATTACTTCTTTAAT
This sequence comes from Melipona beecheii, assembly GCA_032399605.1. Taxonomy (NCBI): domain Eukaryota; kingdom Metazoa; phylum Arthropoda; class Insecta; order Hymenoptera; family Apidae; genus Melipona; species Melipona beecheii. Next base: position 15,592,853 of record JAUCMO010000501.1, read on the forward strand.
TTTGAAAATCTGCACGAAACCCGTCAAATCGTGTCGGACTAGCTAATTTCACAAATAATCAATGCCTACACGCTGTCGTTCGCTTTGTTCGTAAAGTCAAAATTCAATCCGATCGCTTGTCTCGATCGCGCCGCGATCGATCGAGAATGTAGACAAGCGGATTGTATGCCTGAGTGTTTACCTATTGAACGAAATTGCGTATGTACGTTGCTGGAATGAGAAACGATCGGACGTAAGGACGCGTTGCAAAAGTTTCTACAGGGTGATTGAATCGCGAGTAGAAATCCAGCAGATGTTGAACAAGATATTGAACAAAATCGTCGAAATCAGGGAAGATTGTTCCGAGGATTGACCTCCGAAGAAGATCAACAAGAACTACTCGAAAGCGAAGATGAGAGAAGTGAAAATTTCTTCAAAGTGAAAATCGGAGCGAGGACGGGAGGACGAGCATTCCGAGCATTCCGAGCACGTCCGAAAATCTAATGGGTGAAATTGAAATTGCGATTGACGGAACACGGTGGGTAAGACATTCGTACGGTATTCAAGGATATCGCAGAACCTACCGGCTACGCCAAGACAAATATTATATCGGCTTGTGTAACTAGTGCTTTCGAATTGATAATTGACACACACACACACACACACACACAAAAGATTGCAGTGAAACGGAGGCACGTCGAGTTTTGAAACAAGAGTTGCCGAGTTGCATCGGTTTCTAGGAATTCTACATGCCCGGGGCGCGTATGAAGCGAGATTATTGAAAGCTTCTTACCCGTGGTCGAAAAAACGGGGACCGGCCTTCTTCGCAAACAGATAAATTTGCGCCGATATCCGAAACATATTCGAAAACAGATTTACAAGTGATAGCCACTTGTTACGAGCCATGTGAAAATGTACTTTTGTTTACCCGTGAAATTGACGAGTTCTCTCGTAGAAATAGGTATGTAAGAAACGCCCGTTGAAGAATTATTTTACTTTTTACTTACCGCGTGATCGGTCGATTCATCGACGCAACCACGTCGCGTGCAAAAGCCACGTTGTCAATTCCACGGAGGAGGAATCTCCACAGTTGGAATTTTTTCGATATTTGAAATTTGAAAATCGCGGCAAGCGCTCTGCGAAAAGTGGAACGCGCAAACACGCGAATATTAAAAATACTTTGGCGGATCGGTCAAAAGAGCCGGGAGAACAAATGGAAATCTAGCGCAAAGGATCGGAAAAAAGAATCCATCGACGAAGCGAAGTGAGAAGGAGGAATGCTTCTCTTTTGTTTCCGAGATCGATCGATTTGGGTATATACCGCCAACAACAACAACAACAACAACAACAGACCAGAGCGGCACGCGCGCTCAAATTTCTCATCGATCGATCGTTCGTTCGAATCGTTCGCCACCCGGCCACCGTCGAATTACGATACGAGATACATATTCCAGATAGACGTACGATCGAATTTACGCTTGGTCGATCAAAGATCAAAAATTTCGATCAAAAGGCTGTCTACAAAAGGCTACAAAAGGACGAATTCGTTCAATAATTTCTTTCGTTTATCTTGCAGACTGCGAACGTGATTTACGTTTGTACACCGTGAATTATTCCTCGCACGGTGATTGACTACTGTCAATCACGTGGAGAGGAGAAGAAGCAACAGCAACGAAAAAATATCAAAATAGTCGCGGTAAAAATCGGAAATTTGAAAAATTAAAAAGCGAAGAAGAAGAAGAAGAAGAAGAAGAGGAGGAGAAGACCGACTAAATCTCTCAAAGCAGCAGTTCTCTCTCGGATGCGTGAAAAATCGAGTTAGTTACAGGCAAACAACGATCGAGAATCGCTACAGAAGCGAGGGAGCAACTTTCTTTCGCATTTATTCCTCTAACCCGACTATCTTTTCGACCCGCGCCGTGCGAAAAACCAAAAATGGGACTTGCAGACTTGCAGAAATGTTTCCACAGGTGCAAACACCGTGCCATGTCGCACGTACAATTGATACGAAAGAAACGAAAATTCCCGACTCGTTTCGTCAAAGTCGAATGAGAAAAAGAAAAAAACGATACTTTCCAGACTTTTCCACGAATATTCCAACGAAGATCGAACAGATTGGACGATAATGTATAAATTGCTCGTCCGCGAGCTAAGTTTTCGCGAGATCGAGGTTACAGACCAATTACAGACCAGTCTCGCAGGTCGATAAATTTTGACCTTATCACTCGGGCAATTAAGCCGCAACCTCTTTTATAGCCGGGGAAAGAGAAACAACGATTTCTGACGGTCGAGGAAAAAGACAAAATAACCGTTTGGAAGCAGCCAGAAATCCTTTCGTCGTACGATGAAAATTCTCTTGTTGAAAAAATCGAGAAACACACGCGCTCGCACACGCAAACACGGCCGTGCCTACGTAGATAATTTCGTGGAAAAGGAAGGACGGAGCAGTTTACGTTGGCAGCAGCTGTATAAATGGAAAAAAGGACCGTCCAATTTCCTGCGCACACTAACGAGAATATGATTGCTTGCTCTATGGCTGTATTTCGACCGTGCTTCTTCGTCGAACAGGTAAAGCGAAAATTCACGACGCCAGCTCCAACACGATCCAACACACACACAGAGTGAGGATATCGAAAGGATGCGTAAACTCGAGCCTACAGCTTTTAGAAACGTACGTACACGTACGTAGTACGTTTCAATTTTCGCGGGAATTTTCAATGGAATGGCAACCACGTATTTAAGAAAAATTTAAGAAAAATTCGTCTCATCAACGATATATATGTATATATTATCCAACAGAAATAAAATGTTTCGAGCAAAAAATACTTTTTGAGAAAAATTTTCAATGTTGTTCGTAAATTCACGATACATCTTAGGTGAACCATCTTAGGCTCTCTCTCAATCGAGTTGATCGTTTACGAATCTCGTGGAGGACACGCGTGGAAGAGATCGAATCGCGCGGTAAAATACTTGCAAATAAATCAGGTAGCGTTTAGGTGCATTAAATTTACAGCGGTGTAATCGAGAGACGTACAAAGGTAAAACTGTGCCAGTTTATCCAGCCTGACTGACGAGTTACGTTGCTGTTCTACTGCTTCCCTCGTACCGCCCGGCGTACGCCTACTCCACTCGCTCGTACTCCATCGTACTGCATCGTGCATTGTGCAGTCTGACCAACGTTTCTACCAATCGCTGCAAATATCAACAATTTTACCACGCCAATATTCTACGTAGATTCTATTCTCTCCATTTTCCTACGCGAGATGAAGTAAAGAAAACCACCTGATACTCGATATATATATATATATATATATATATATATCGTATATATATATATATACACATACACGCGAGTGCTCGATAAATCGACATTCGCAAACGCGTGCTTTGCAATTAAACGGTTCGCGGCCGGTACGTGGCAAGCTCCCTTTAAAGCAAGCAGCTGAACCCCGTTTAATCACAGATTCGCCCTGATTTGCGTTTAACACCGTCTCTATTTGTCATTTGTAGCCGTGATTTCGTAACGAGCCGATCGCGCTGAACCACGCCGATTTCACGCGCCGCTGCCAAAGTAAATTCCCCCTTCCGTTCCGTTTCGTTCCGTTTCGTTTGGTATTTAGCGAGGGATGCCCAACGGACGGTACTCGCGTTACCGTTCTGCTTATAAGCTTCGATAGCTTCGTTTCGACAGTCCGTTTCGAAACGAGCGTGTAAATACGGTGCAAGAGACGGTTCTCTTCCCAGGATAGATGTAGCTCGCAAATTCAGCAAAGATTTCAAACGAGTGACTCACTCACGTGCAAATTTCCTGTTCGGAACAGGGTTTAGGTTCGGAAGCAGAATGTGTACGAAAGTGGCGCAAACGTTTGTCACCGTCGAGTGTATCGCAGGCAGATATCAAACGATGATCGTAACGAGCCTCTTTTCCTTCTCGAAAAGCACGCCAATCGTTGATTAACTCGTCAGAATGTCCTCGCGTCGCGAGGCCTTCTGCAACCTTGCAAGGCCGATGCAACGAGGCAAACTTCGTTGTCGCGATGTTTTATCTACGCTGTGTCGAATCCAAGTGAAATTTAAACACGCCCGCCTCGTCTCTGCGGAGAAAACCACACTGAGAGAAAACACTGCAAGTATTTTCCCGTGAAAAATTTCCACGAGTCAACGATGAAACGAAATTACAACTCCGTGAAAATAAACGTGGGTGAAAAAAAAAAAAGTGGAAAATTAAATGAAACAACGTCGAGCGCATTCCGTTTAACAGTTTTGACGCGTGTCCCGGCGGCAATTATTTTTTGAATTTTCGCGTTGAAACGCTAACGAAGCAGTTAACACGGTAACGGCAAAGAGATTCGCCGTTCGCAATAAAATATAAACGCCGCTGATCGAATTCCCGATTTTCCATACTCGAACTTGTTTGTTTCGTTATATCGTTCGACGTAATTACAGTGAATCGCATTTAAACCAAGTGCGGGCACCCGCGGAATTTTCAAATTAGCCTACCCCTTTACCAGCGTAATCCTGTTATCGAGCAACTACTGTTCGCTCGCTACTTTCTACCACACGCTCGTCCTCCCTATCAATATCGCGTTACACGCCTGCGATCAAGCAGCCCACGAGCTTTGTACATTTTCCACGATGCATAAATGACACTTTTGCGCAATGTGAAACAGAGCAAGAAGATTGCCGCTTCGAGTAATTAGAGTAGTTAGAGGATCCTTTGTTTCCACCATTCCATCATGTTCTGTTCGGGCGGAACACGCGTCTGTGTTCCAATCGTCGTTTACTTTACCCTTCAGTGATAGCGACGCTATCGTGTATCCAACAACACTCGTTTCATTGCGAATTTTATAGAAACGAGTTTAGTTCGTTTCGCGCTTCACACCAATATTGTGGAGACAATTGGAAGGAAAATTTAAAAAGAAATAGAAAATAAATAGAAAGTTCGTTTGTTTCTTTGCTGCCTTACCGTCACCATGCGTCTTCGCAAATTTTGATCCAGATATTTTTACGCTTTACCTCTGCTGAAATGCCAATCGAATCGAGAATCTACGATCAAGAATTCATCTGTCGGTAAACGTCGGTAATAAAGTTATCGACATTTTTAATAACAACTACCTCCAAACGAGGACAGTCTACTACGCTATTTACACGAACTAATTTGTCGGAGCGAAAATTTTAATTCAATTCCCGCGCAGCTGAAAAGTTTCACGACAGACGAGGAACGTGACTAGACCAATACATGCAATACATTTTTTTATGTAATGGTAGGAACCTTTTGTAGAACCCATTACCATTCGTGTCACATTCTGCCGTATCGATTTACGCAGATTTTGCATCGAAGCGCTACTACTTCTAGGAATTAATGTCAATTTATTGAATCGAACAAGATGACATTTCGTCAACTGATTATTCTTAGACAGACGACCAACGTCAATTTGATTTTTGACTACAATCTGTCGTTGAATGTAAATCCAATTTTTTCCAAGATTGATATTTCGAAACATCAAGTATCGAATGAAAAAAATATATGGTTCCATTTATACTGAAAATTTTAATATACCAACAATAAGTATAAAAACTTTTCACGCGTTCACTCATTTCATCACTCTTCGACCGTTTTACTTGTAATTTTCCGACCGTTCCTTAAATAGAGTGCGCTAAAAACCAATAACTCTTTACTATGTCGGTATTTCAGCACGTACACTGACGATACATCTTTACGTCACGATCACGAACAATAAACTAAACTTTTCCCGCGCAACAGGTTCGTATTACAAATGCAGACACATAATTTTACTGATTTCCTGTATAAATCAGAATGTTTCTAAAAACGAATAAATCCATACATTACGTATATTTATTCGCTAATATTTATTCACACTTTCTCATGGTAATTTAATTTCTATGAAATTGATTAAATTGACAAGTGCAAAATCCCAATCAAACGTAATATTTTTTTTATAACATTTAATACCATATTTTTCAGTGAAAAATTTTAATTATATATTATATCAATTTTACAAAATTTCCCATACTTTGTACGCAGGTGTTTGCTCACTATTTAGATACTCGATTGATTACTAGGCAATGTTGAAACTTGAGAAATTTGACTTTTTCCTTTGTGTGAGTAGACTAGCTTCGTCATTTCGCCACAATGCGGCGCTAGTGTTTCAGTGTGCGTAGACCAATCAAATTTTCATTTGTAAAAAAATCAAATTGAGAAAATTTTGTTATGAATTTTTATAATTGTATCTCTAAAATTAAATTCTCAACTTTCTTTCTGTATTCGAAAAACAACACGAGTAAGTCACATTCTGATTCTTTTTCTTTCACCGTCACTTGTTCAATAGTCGTAATTGTAAACGGCCATATCGCACATTACGTGCAAAAATTTGAATATTTTATATTTTATATTTTTCGTTTTACTGTTTACTTTTTCGATTATATTTTACACTTTCCTCTCGCCTAAGCTAGAAACTGTAAACTTTCGTAACTTCGTATAAACTACGTAACTTTTCGTACTTTCGTAAAACTTTCATATTGATCGATATGAAAACTTTGTCCAAAACTCGGGGCAATATTTTTTTGTATTTATCGTGTGGAGAAAAATGCACGAATCGTTTTTAAAAATACACTTTATGAATTTTTACATTTTTTATCAGATTTTTCAGTTTCGATGCTTATAACAGCACTCCAACATTTTACAATACAATGGAAAGATTAACTTTCATATAAAAAAAAAAAAAAAATTGATCTTAGAATATGAAATTCTTGAATTATCTTTAAAATTGAGGAGAAAAAATAAAGAAATCAAAAGTTCTTTGGGTTCTAAAGTTCCATTAAAACCATTGTTTCTTCATTGTTTCGATCCATCAAAGCTTCGTTGTAATATTATAATTTGTTACACTTTATAAATAATGCATACTTTTGTAGAAAATAAACATAATTATCGAATTATGTCATAGGGTACGATCTTATTTATTAGCCGTACGCTTGGCATCAAACTTATTTAATAAAATGTACAATCTTTAAGAAATAAATCTTATCTTAAATAAAAATCATATCGAGAGATATACACCATATACACTAAGACTCGGATAAAATGTCCTCCAATGTTTTGTCATCGTGCAGTGGCGAATGTCCTAATGTCGGATCACTTTCTAGAAATTCTCTGAGTTCTGACTCCAAGTCTGGAACCGCAGACGTCTCTGATGTGCTCAATAAAGACGGAGGTGTCTGACTGTGCGTCATACCGATTTGTATCTGAATAGGTGGTTGATTCGTATTCACAATATTGATCGGTTGATTTTGTTGACTGGTTGGACTGAGCAAGTTTGTGTTTTGAATTGGTGACGGATCCGGCAACAGGTTCGACGGAACTTGATTGCTGTTAGTTTGCGACAAGAGATTATTTTCCGCGACGATGGTTGGATTATGGGTGATCGGTTCCACTTCCATAGGCTCTGGTCCGCCTAGAGGTGCTATGCCCATTGCTCTTCGTAAACCATCAACAGGAGCGATAGCTGAAGGAGGAAGCTTCTTTGCTATCTCTGTTAAATTGTCCGTAATTTTGTCAGCTATCACCACTTCCGCCTCCGATGGTTTAGGAACATTGGACAAGTGAGCAGGCGGTGGAGCCGAGAGCCGTTCGTGCTGCACTTGCTTCAAACGGCCCAACATTTGCGACGTATCATCCAATCGACTCTGTAAAGCTGCGCGTTCCTCGTTCAGCTTCAATTCCTCTTCTAGAGAGAAGAGAGAAAAAAAAAAAAAAAAAAAGAAAAGAAAAGTTAACACTGCTATCGCGAGTAATTGTTACTACAGATATAATTGAATATAATTATCTTTCGAATATAATAATTACCCATATTTTCCAAGAAATGAACATCAATTCCTAATTCCGATAGCGTTTTCAATTGATCAATGTCAACTTTTACACCGTCCAAAGCTGGAACATTGCGATTAACGTCTTGCATAGGTTTCTCTAATAAATGTTTTATCTTCTCTTCTTCCTCCTTGAGTCTTCGTTTTTCTTCGAGGAACTTTTTAGTCTTTCTGTGATCTCCTCCTGTCAGAATGTCCAACAGATCGTCGACCATCGTTAACGTATAATCACAGTCTTTAGCAAAGTCTAATATAGATTCTGCGTATTGTACAGCAGTTTCATCGCCGTATGTCTGATAGACCAAGTCTGTTTCCTCCTTCGTCAGATTAGCGAATGTAGAATCGTAACTTGGGGCGTAAGAGCCAAAGGCACCGTAATACAAAGGTTTTACTGGTTTCGACATGTTTCTCCTATCTTCCCGAAACCCTGCTAACGCTCCTGTACCGTGATTCAATTTACCTATAAGTTGCACCAACGAGACTGGTCTTTGATTAGTTCCGGGAATTACGCCGTCTCCCGGTACTATGATCTGTAAACTGGTAGTCCCGTCTTTCTTTTGTCTAAGGAAACCCATTTTAGAATTCAACCTTTTCAACGTCAACTTATCCGATGCCGCTTTCGCGGCTCCTCGAGCTTGTTTCAAGATCTCCTCTGGCGTCATATCGTCCGGAATGGCTTCAAATTTACCTAAATTTGCTAATCTCATTTTCCTCTGGTTCTCTTTCCTAAGTTCTTCTGCCTCTTCGTTGCGTTCTTCCTGTTCCCGTTCCCGTTCGATTTGCTCCTCTGTTACTGGAACGTCTGGATTATTAAGATCTTCCATGCCTAATTCAAAACCAAGTTCTTCTTTCGATATGTCCTGCATGTAAGTTAATACAGGTCTTAGTTGGCGAAGCTTTTCTGGTGTAACCATTTTTAGGCCAACGGGCAATAATTTCTTTGCTGCCTTGTAATAAATGGTATCTGGATGATTGTACGTCGTAGCGTTGTCGCACATTAATTTGAAGTCTTCTACAAATTCATTTAAATTTTGATAACTATTATCGTCTATTTTCTGCTTTATGGTACTGAAATCCATAGGATTAGTAATGATCTGAGAGTACCCGGGCGCAATGCTATCTGTAACTGGCCAAGCAAAGAATTGTTGTGGATCGCGTTTCTCCATTGATCTAAGAAGATGTTCCAATAATCGTTGAAGAGGTGTACGCTCGGCAATTTTCCTAAGCACGCAAGTTCTAGGCTCCCGATGTGGCGAAAGAGAACTGATATTATGGCTAGTGACACCGACTCTGTGCTCTCCAGTGGACGGTGGTCTCGGTGGTAATAACTGATGGTTAGGAATCTTTTTAGGGATTTCGGTTAAACTTTCATCAGCATCTCCAACCGATTCTTGGCTGGATTCCTCTCTTCTCCTCTTTTTATCCTTATGATGATGTTTATGTCTCTTATCCTTCTTTTTCTTTTTCTTTTTAAGTTTCTTGTGTCCCACATATCTGTCGTATTCAGATTCCTGCGTTTCAGGACAGTTGAGTCCCAACTGTTGTTGGTAAACACCCAAATGTTGGGACAACATTGCTGCCTGACTTGGAGATTCGTATTCAGGTGTCCCGCTACTACCCCCAACCTTTAAAATTAGTTTCAAGGTAGGGGGTTTATCCGTGGTTGTGTAGTAACCTTCTGTTAAAGAAAGAAACAGAATATTCTTTGTAACAAATTATAATATCTCACGTGCAATACGCATGTTAAATATATGTATGAAGACATGGGAGCATTAAGCTATAAATAACAACTAGTGCATGCAACAAAAATGTCTTGCAGAAAATTATACAAGGGTGCAGAATAAGAGCATAAATAATAGCATTCTAACGTGATAAATAAATATGGTGGCAAATATTACATTGCATAATCTTGCAGAATTATAAAGAAATAAGTGTAACTCTGAATTAATAAAAATTTACGGGGTATTAACAGAAAGAAATGTAGAAGGAAATGTTGACGTTGATGATGATGATGATGATTATGATGATGATGATTATGATGATGATGATGATAATGATGATGATGATGATAATGATGGTGATGATAATAATGTTTATAATAATAACAATAACAATAAAGATGACTTTATAACAAGACAGTGACCTTGTTTTCACATTCAACAAACTGGAAGCGAGATGGAAGTAGCTTGATTTAAATTATATAAATAAACCTTGATAGAAGTATGCAATAAAACAATTACTATTGTATGAATCGGTTGAATCTGCAGGAGTAATCAAGGTAGGAGCAACTTTTGAAATTGAAAATACCTTGTAAAGCAAAAGCATATGGCCTTCTCGATGCCATAATACATAACAGCCAGGGTACTAAGTGATTGAAGTGCAACAATTTAACAGTATCTCAGGAAAATATCCACGAGTTTTTATAGCAAAGGCAGTTAAAAAAATTTGTCTCGTGAAAGTTCTTGTTGCACTTCAACTAATTTTAATAGACAAAAAAAAAAGAACTAAAAGGGTTTGGGATATCCGAGTAATTTTGGAAGCACAGCTAGTTTCGTGCAACCAGTCCATGTCCGTTGTTACACGTCACTTACTTCCACGTTGCACCTGTTGCTGTGGAACCTTCGTTTATACTTTTGAATCCACCTCACTTCTACTCCAACCTCACTCTCAGTTTGTCCGTGGTGAAAACGTAGTCAAAATTCCTGTGCATTATTAAACTATGAGTACAAAAAGGATTCCAATGAAAATATTCAAGAACTTCAACCAAATAAGATCCTTGTACTCTTTCAAGCTCTATATCTATCTCGACTACTACATTTTTATTTCTAGATGATCTTTTCATTTGAATCCTCGTGTGATTGATATAAATATCGACACCGTGGTATCATTACGTTCAGCGAGATTATTATTACATTCCAATAATGTGAAAATTGAGCAGTAATAACGAATGGAGAAACATTAAACCAAATAAAACGAAGAGAAAACGTAACATTTGAGAAAGCAGACACCCGGATCGCTGCGATATGCTGCTGAGAGCTGAGAAAGGAAGCTTCGGAATACCAAACGTAACGAAAACATCTGATAGCGTAGCAACGAGCTGTCAACGCGAGCATGATTCGACTCACAGAGATAAAAACAAATACATATTGCGTTGCGGTGCGATAGTCGGAACGATTCGACGCGCATTCAGTATTTTGTTGCAAACACAGTATGCAGCATGATGATACTATCGAAAACGCGGGACATAACGCGGCGGCCTGCGATGCCAAGATGATATTAAGGGACAATTAAAAAGTAACCAGAAATGACGATAAGATGATCGAGATAAACCAGATTCAGCGCCTCGGTTCTCACCTTCGTGCCTTTCGCGCTTGTGCTTTTTATGCTTCTTCGAGCCCATGGTTTGCACGTCGGCCCACAGCTTGATAGAATACTCTAACGATAAATACAGTAAACACTACGTTGTAAAACAGCACGGAACGCGGTTTGCGAGAATACCGCGCTCCGTTACGTACGTAGACGATACGGCGGCAGCCATTGAAGACGTCATGCAACTCCAAGCCGTTATGGTGGATACAGGTCTTTCATTTTCCCCAACCCATCGTTTCGTTTACTTGCCAGCTGCACCGTCATGGCGGCGCGTCGTTCGAAGAAGCGCGCGTTACAAATCCGACCGAATATCAATTCATCGCACTTTCTACTTGCAGTGAAACATTGAAAAGTTGATTTCAACACTTCCCAACATACTCTCCTTGCAATATCCAACAGGTATCAAATCTTTCTTTCATATCGACAAATTAATTACGAAAACTCTAACGACTCTACCTACCTGAACATCGTACTTGACACGTTTCGAAACGTGTAAACGGAAATACGTTCGAAATTATTATACGGTAGTTTAATTTTAATCGTTTCAACGTTCGTTTACGCTCGTCTTTTTATCATATTTGCTTAAATTTAAATTTAAAACGTACGTATACCATTTATACCATTTTGAAGCACACGCGTGTACATGCACGCACACACGCGCCACCATCAAAACTAAACTGATTAAAAGAAAAAAGGACTCGATGTCTAATCTACTTGATTGATCTTCTGCAACTGATTGCAAGAGAACAATGGAAACTGACGCAACGAGAAAACTCAGTCGTTTTATAGTAAATCGAATTTTCACGGTTTGTACGATGATGACACTGAATACAGTATAATCACGCTAACAAAGTCGTCCGTTTCAAGAATTAGAAATTACTTTTGTTGAAACAAAATCTTACGCTTTGTCTATACCTACGTACCGCAGACGATCCAACGAAGCATTGTGTATGGAGCTTTATAGGCGAAAGGCGCTTCCTAACCTACAAAAGACGCTTGAAGTATGCAGTAGCACTTACCGTACACGGAGAAACGAAACACTCGACCGTATTCACAGGCACGCTTTGCTGCACAAGATTCCGTCTTACTAAACGAGCGTACACTATGCTGAATTTCTATTGAAATATCCAGCAACTTACCACGGCGTCGACGAACCCAGTCGCGATGCGATTAAAGGGGCAAACGATCAGCTGTTTCGGCAAAACCTCGAACGGAACAGAGAGAAAAAAGGGAAGCTTGTTTTCTCGGTGGCTTTCAGAAGGAAATTCACACACGACGCAGATGTGTCGTCCTCCCTACGTTCTACCGTGCCTTGAACACTAAGATGCATTGACCAGTCAATTCCTGTTTGTGCTTCCCTTCGAATCTCTCATACTCGATCGGAATACACCGAACGCAGGCTTGTCGACTTTAAAAGAACAAGGACCGGAAAATTGCCGACGGTTCTTATCGATTTTCGATTACTTTTACTATTTTTACGTTTTTCTTAACTTTACTTGATATTTTTATTTGTCATAAAACGTCTACATTGTTTGACTTTAACACTTTTCAGTATTTGTCATGAGTTAAGGGTGCGATTGCACGTTACAACGAACAGTTACAACGACACTTGAATTTGCTGTATGTTTGAAAATACATATGTAGAAAACGAATATATATATATATATATATACATACACATACACTCATATATATATATATATATATATATATATATATATAAATTGTCAAGCTGAACAAAAGCAACAATCGTGACAATGGATTTACATTACCAATGGAACATGAAAATACGCGAAAGCCAAGGACTTGACAGGCTTCTGGCTTTAGCTTTAGCTTTTGCATTAAAGTGGCGTACTTCGCCAACGAAATCTTCGTGCATTTGAAACGCTAATGCGATTTTTCTTCCAACTAAAACACTTTATGGACTATATCGGTACGATGCTGAATTCAAAGTTGCTAATATCCAAGTACTTGTCACGATAGCTTCAGATTTGAAGTCATAAATCGTGTGCTAATTACAGAGGAAAAGATTTGTAACTGCAGAAAAGAAGATGCACGAAACGTGTACGTATGTAAAAACATAGTCCATCTTTAACTACACTTGTACTTATTCGTACTGACCGTTATGAAGAAACGAGTTGGTAGCTTAGCCAAAAAAGCAGAACGTTTGTTACACATCGACTATTGTACAATCTTTTATTCAAAACAGTTTTTTCTTATTGCCGATAGTGAAATGAATTTTCAAAACCTTGGATCGAGTTCTCGCAATATGCAAAACGTTTAAAACCTAGATGGCTCTTTAACGTCATTTTTACTGTTTCAAAGAATTTTTATCGCAACGTCTGCCTATGTAATTGTTGAAATGTCGCTAAATTGAAATAATATTTCAATGGGTAATTAAATCGTACGGCAAGAAAGAAAGCCAAACTACGTTCGATAAAAATTCAACAATTTAAGTTAAATAGATGCTCGCATTCTCGTAATTTGCTTTTGTTCGACAAGTGAAGATTGTCTGTATATTGTCAACCGTTTGGCAAGGACTCGAGATGAAAAGCAACATACACGAAGTGGAATTTTCTCGAAGGAAAGTTTTCTGTTTCCTGCTGCCACCTAGAACAGGATACAGGCAACCGATGAAGCTGTGCGATTGTACACCACTCGTGGACGAAAATATAGCAATTGGCAGATACACTGCGTTACAACTGTGTTATCATCGTGGCACAGCAGTGTAACCCTGAAATACGGAACACTCATGCATGTAATAATGTAGATACATGGTGTAATGCATTCACGCGCTCGTAGAATCATATATACATATACATATATATATATATATATATATATATATACACACACACATATATCTACCTCTGAATAATCAGATTTTTGGCAAAATTGATACATAAATCATGATTGCTTCTTCGATCAGATAAATATAAATAATTGAAAATCACGCATTTAAATATTCCGAGACGCACTTAAAGAGATTCTGCGATAATCAATACTTTGGCGTCAACGTCCCTTTCAGTTTACTGTGAAACCATGGTTGCGTATTCACTTTACATTGTAAATACGCATGTAGAAAAACACACGAAGGTGGCTCGTTCTCATCGAAGATACTGATACAAGTTACGAAGGGATACAAGATACTGGGGATTTTCTTTGACGAAGCGCGAAATTGGCGAGGAAGGATGGTAGTAGCGTATCACAGTATGTAGTTACGGTCCTGGAGAAAGTCGGTATGGTCGGTGGATGCATGCATACGCGCGTGGCCACGTTCATGTATCGTCCACGGCAATAACTCCATGATTCATCGTTGCGCACACTTTGTTAAAAGTTTCGAGTATATCGCAATTGGTAGAACAAACTGCTTTCACAGTTTCAACTGTACGTTTACAGATTAATAATTTTGTTCGAAATTAGTTATGTTTCAATTAATTTAATTCCGGCAATGGAATCACCGAGGAAATGTAATTTAGAGAAAGACAATTTTGGAGCACAGCCAAGAAACGGAATTCCATTTTTATCACGTTTAAATGTTCTGAAAATACTCGGAAGACACCCAGCAGATTTTTAAACATTTGTCAAGCTTGTACCAACTCAGACCATACATTCTCTTATTTTTACTATTTTTGCTTTTTATTTACTCTTAATCTGATTCGAATGTATCTTTAGCGAATATTGCTACTTACCGCTTACTGGATATTGATTCGGGCTACGTAGTTATAGAACCCTAGTCTTCAAACTGTACATACATATGTAAATTGATCGGGAATCTTTGTTTCCAAATTTTGCTCACGTACGTGCAACTTTACTTGGAAATTTCGACGAGTTGATTCGATATTTGATAATTTGTAACTAAAATATCTGTATATGAACTTTTTGACATAAGAAAAGGTAGACGTTAAAGACTAAAGATCATATTGTAGACCAGTTAACGGGAAATTTCAGCAAAAATCCATCTACTTTTCCAGTGAAAAGAAAAAAATTAACGCATCAATATCTTTCAGGCTTTCAGTTCCCTGGCAACGTGACGTTCCTCCTGTCAATCGTTCGATAACAACCAATGGCAGATCACAGCGGGTAGTTTGACGATTGGTACAGCCCTGGTGAACTGCACGTACACGTGGGTCTGTCTCGGACGTGGTCGTGGCGCCCATGCTCAACAGCCGTAGTCGGCAGAAGTGTTGCGTCGAAGGGTTCCATGATTCTCTGCATACACGCGTGTATGTACATACGTGTGAATACCGTACACGCACATGTATAAAACAGTCAGACTAGAGATCAGACTAGAGTGACGAACAGGCCTCGATACCTTGTCCTTATCAGTATTCTAAGCGCAGCAGGGTGGTCATTGCTCACGCGAAACTGGCAAAAGGACAACGAGAAAAATACACATATAGAGAGAAAGAGATACACGTGGGTCTGTTGCAGCAATTGAGAGTAGAATACCGTAGAAGAGGTTGTCGATCCGTGTTATCACTCTGTCGCGTGGAACACGCGCTGCACGCTCGTCTGGATTTCGGCAACAAGCGAGCGGACGAAACGTGCGTGGCACGAGACGAGGGAGGCACGACTCCAGAGCGTGCACACACATACATGCACAGAGGTGGCCGCGATAAAGACATCCGATAGAGAACACACAACACACGCTTCGGTTTCTTTCCCGCGTGCGATCATTCGTAGTTGCTACGTTCTCCCTTCCCTTCATTCTGGCTCTTTCATTGTCTCTCTTGCGTGCTCTCTGTCTGACTGCCTGTTTGTGCCTCGTGGTGTGTTGTCGATGGTACACAGTCACAGTGTACGGCTAGCAGAAGCCTGTAACATCGCACCGGCGAATGGAGAACGCGTTCGCCAATCGTTGTAAACGAAAGTGCGGGTGTTTCGTCGTTAAGCAGCATCCCCGCAGTTAACTTGTCGGCTCAGCGGTTCGCGTTAATCGAGAACAAACGGTGTGCGCATCGGGCAACCGAAGCTCGAGCAAAGTGTTGTGTGTCGGTGGTGGTTGGTTGTGTTGTTCGAGGATAGGAAAGGAATGGAGCGGTTTCGAGTCACACCGGCCAATAATACGTCGCAATATGCGCCACAGCAGCAACCGTCGCTCGACTATGGTAAGTGGGTTGTTTTTATTCGTTTTCTTCCTTTTTTTCCTACACACACGACACACGCGACACACAAGAGGTTAAACGTACAAACGAGCGCGAGAGTACAGCCTCATTTACGATTACGCTGACGCATACGCATATCGTTATTCGATAGAAATTTTGCAGACCCGTACACGCGTAAATGTAAATCGACTATCTGCTGGAGACGTATAATTTACACTCTCTCGTTGCCCCCCCCCCCCCTCGGCAGATCCCCTCGGTAGATCTTACAAGATTACGTGAAGTATAACTACAAGCTTGCACGAAAGAGCGAACGTTTTCTATTTTAACGGGATTAGAAATATATCTGTTAAAACGTTGAGCAGAGCTCCACTCTATTAAAGGTTTTAGGCGTCAAGGTCGATCGATCTTCGCGGAGGGTCACCGCCAGAAATTTCCGAGTAAAACGACTATTTAACGAGAACAGTCAAATAGTCCTCCCTTTTCCTTGTTTTTCATCGAAACCTTCATTCGAGAGAAACAATCCGAGGGATTATACATACGCGTACTTTTGCACGTTGCTTTTGATCAAAATTATACCTCATAGATTCAATTTGGCTCAAAAAAAAAAAAAAAAAGAAAAAAAAGAAAAGAAAAAAGTCAGAAATGCGTTGACTTTAGCGCTTAGTATACGCACGTACTTGTTATCATTCGCGTTGATCTAGAAAATAGTCGAGCAAATATGAAGTAATTCGATAATCGACTGTAACAACAAGTTACGCATTCACGCAACGTTACGCAGCACCGACACCGTATCGGTTCGGAGTGACGCGAATCTGCCGGATATCGGTAGTGGTAAGCGTGAGCGCGTTACACCGACTGGACAATGGACAAAGCTAAGTGTAAATTTTAAATGCATACATGCAACACACATAGTAACACGGCACGGCACGGCGTAACGTTACCGATTTCCAGACGTTTTCACGCCGACTTTTGCGGTGACCTTTGCGGCTTCGTTCCGTTTACTTCGGTCAGACAGTCTAGCAGTTGTTTAGCTCTCCCGGCTGTTGTTTCGCGGAATCGTGGTTCGGTCGCGTGTCATCCAGATCCAGCTATCGATCGATCAGCCGCTCAATAACACTCAGCCGTGCGACCACTCAGTTTCGTGAGTCAGCGCGTTTCACCCGAGACCGATCGTCTCGTTGTAACCAGCAAGAGGAGAAAAAGATCCAAGCAGCGCTGGACCTTGGCGGTTTAGGTACACACACGCGCCTCGTCTATTCTCGCTCGGACGTTTCCCAGAGGCGTGGTCGTCTCGAATAGTCGATATCCAGGATCGCGGTGGATTTGCATAAGAAATTGGACGTTTGGCCGAGTCGGCGAGCTCTATTACGTGTCGTCGAGCTAAAAAGGGGATGGTTTTTCGTGACTCGTTTATCCTTGATTCGAGACGGCCACGCGCTCGTTCCCCTAGAGATCAACCGTAATATACACGTACAAACGTATGTAATGTCCGTAGATCGAGTTCTCTCGCATACGTTTCTTTCGCGAGAATGTTTTTTTCTTTTTTTCTTTCTTTATTTCTTTCTTTCTTTCCTTTCCGTTGTCGAGAACTGGCGTCGCGTCGCCACGTCGATGAACTGCGGAAGAACGACGGAAATACACGTAGCTGGCTATTGTCGAGCGATATCCAGAGCGGCGGCTCCGAAAATAAAATATCGACGTAACGCCGCAATTGTCAAGGTTGGCCACCTTGGTTTCTTACCCGAGCGAAAGACGCCAATGAAAGAGGCGAGATTTGCTTATCGAGTGTGTCTCTCTCAGTGTCTCTCAGTGTCTCTCGTCAGTAGTAGTCTCTCGTCGGTCAGACCCGGTAGAGAAGAAGGAAGAGAAAGAAGAAACCCTAACGAGGAGCGTTACGTAAACGAGATCGCTTCGATTCGATTCGATCTCGATTCGCCGCGCTGCGCGGCGTAACCTGTATTTAATAGCTCGCTTCGTGTCTCCAGACAAATTACCGTTGCGTAATCCCCGTAAACTGTACCGTGATAACGAGAGCAGTTGTGTAATTGGTAATCTCGTTCCTTTAACACAACGTTCCTCCGGATCCTCGAGGTAATCAAACGTATCGCGCTTAATAAATCACGCTCAACAGCTTGCCATTCGGCAAGTCTCGTCGGTACGTATCTTGGAACGTACCGTAACTACCGTTGGATTCTACTCTGTGTGTCTAACCAGTCGAATCTGTCAACGTTATCATCGCTTACTTGCTCTCTTTATTTTTTCGTACAGTACCAGTATCAGTATCAGTACCCCGTGTATCGTCACTGTCAATAATACACCATCTTGTGTACCTCTCCACCATCTTCTTTTGTCCGAAAGACAAAAGAAGGAAAAATTTTTCCTTCGACGATCGTCGCATGAGAACCACTTCTTCGTAGTCCTTCTCGCCAGTCGAAGGTTCAAGTTGGTCGGACGAGAAACTCAACCGCCGGTTTAGGGCGGGGTAAAAGGGGCAGCTGCATCCCTGCTACAAAAGCCGTGGCTGCAAGGGGTCGATAATCATGCAACTCCACTCTACACGTTGTATTTCGCCGCACAACAGTCCGTTCGCGACCCGTGCACTTGGTCGATTTGCGCACCTATCTCTCTCTGTCAATTCCTACCCCTCCCCCGATCAATTTTCTTTTTCTTTTTCTTTTTCTTTTTCTTTTCCCTCTCCTGTCAGACGAATTGTCGATCAACGATATTCTCACGATGTGGAGAACCACCAGACGTATGACCACCTAACGCGCGACATAGTTCTCGCCCGCGGCGTCTAACAAATGCGTTCGCGTTTATCCAAATTGTCGTGCGTATTTCACTGTATCGATAGAGCGACGAATCCTTTTCCCTCTCTGCTCGTAGATTTACCATTTAAGTAGAGACGTACGAATGTTTTTTTTTCTTTTATTTTTGGAAACGAGTCGCGCAGTTAACTTCAAAGCGAACGACGTACTTGGCACTCGGAGATCGAGTATGAGCTATCTTTCAAACTTGCAGTTGCAAAAATTCGAATCGAATCGAATCGAATCGAGAAACGTGTATCTGCATCGTGGAAATTGTAGCTACGTACGTCGCGGTCGCGTCGTGTTAGATAAATAGAAACAGTTTCGTGCGATGTATCGCGTCTTTCGTCGAGGTGTCGTCTTTCGGCGCGATGAAACGTGGCGCCCTCGGCCACAAAAGAAACTAGAGCGCGTGGCTTTGTGAGCCACCAGAGTAGGTAGAACCCCTTTTTAGCTCTGCTCGTTATTGGTCTACCTAATCTAGAGGACACTGTCGTCCGAATCCCTATTCGAGAACGATTCTCTTCTACTGTTGTAAATTCCTACTGTCGCGAGAGGGCTGCTTAATCGATCGTTTTCGGATTTTTTCATTCGTCGCGAGCAGGAATTTTTTTGAAATTGGCACTTTTTCAGGCAAATCAATCAACGTCGCGTTGACGGTGAGGTTGATTCAACGCTTTCAAAGTTCATTAACCAACCTCGTCTCCTTAACCGGACACACGTTCAATCACGCGTGTAATTGCGAATCGAAAGCCCAACATCGATGCCTCAAAGGACGAACGGCTTTTCAGCCGCGTGCTTTCACAATAATCGATTAATTGCAAGTTTGTTCGCGAGTCGAGTCGAGTCAAGTCGAGTCGAGTCGAGTCGAGTCGATGCGGTTGGAACGCGACGCCGTCTATTTGCCGCAGTCCTTTAACCTCTGGAATTTACCGCTTAATAATTAAATCATCGTTCAACTAGCGTTGGCATTTCGTTGCATATTTCGCTGCTGTGTATCCTGCTACGTGTAACGTTTTACACCAACGTTGGATTACTCTTTATCGTATCGAGGATGAGCTTAAAGCAGAAATACTCCTGTTACGAAGCACTAATGAAATGTAGATATCTCTCGGATGAAAAGCTTTAATCCCTTGCACTCGACTGTAATCCCCTGCAAGGGGACATCATACATAAATTTAGCTAAATTATCAAATTTTTTGTAATTGCTGACAATTACAACGAACGTAGGACGATCGTTTCCAATGCCGTGTCATTTTACTTGAAGCGACGCTTGGCTTTTTTTGTAAATAAATTCGTAGATGATGAGAGAAAAAAATATTTCCGAAGGCAAAGAGTTAATTTAACTTGCGTTGGCACTTCGTTCTCCAAACTTGCACATTTCTCTGCTACATCTTGCTACGTGTGTAACGTTCTCATCTTCATTTTACATCAACCTTCATCGTCCCTGACAAGCTTAGAGCAGAAATATTCCTATCGCGAAGCACCAATGAAATATCTGTCGTTTCGCAAGGGAGAAAAGTAACGCGGCCGATATATAGCTGGACAGGTGGATGAAAATAGAGATGGCAATATTTAGAGAAATATTCTCGCCGGCTCGCGTCGTTAGATTCCAGGCCATCGCGACAACACCTTTTGCTCTTGATCGTCCCATCGTCCTCCATCAAGGTGTGTTTTACGACTTTTTTCCTCGAGTAGATGGAGCAGACGGACGGTGCCTGGAGGCGCTGCACCGGCCTCGCACGCGATTAACAGCCGCTCCTCGGGAAGAAAGAACGGCGAGAAGAAGAGACGTCGCGTCGCGTCGCGTCGCTTCGCTTCGCGGCGGTGAAAGAAAAGGAGGGGGAAGGAAGCGAACTAGCAACTAGCAAGAAGAAAGAAAGCCCTCCGCTACGTCTGCACAAATGAGGCACGTTTTAACGGACCTTTCGCTTTCAGATCGCAGGTGGCATTGTGCATCCACGTGCGTTCGCGCTTGTCCGCGATGTATTATTCACAGAGCGCGGTACACAGGTTTTTGCAACTACGTACGACTCGGAGCGGCGCGCCGTATTATGGAGACGTTCAGACATTTCGCCAGCCGTGGCAGCGTGCCCAGAGGCCAGAGCTTACAGAGAATTCGAACCATCTCCAGTCCACCGTCCATGTGTTTATCAACAGTGAATTATTCCAACGCGGAGCGGTCGAGCATCGGCTAACATCGAGGCGAACTCGTAATCTCGCCTTTCGCGAACGCGTCGCGTTTCCAAAATACTCGTACTCGGCCTAACCAACCTAACCAACACGGAATTTATCCAGTCGCGGAAACATTATTTTCAGGCTATTTTCCAACCTCTCTTCCGAATCGAGTTCCCTTTTTTCGTCGTCGTTCCCTTTTTTCTCTCCGCAGTCCTCGGTATATATACTTGGTGGCACGCAGTCCGGAGTATACTTGAAAACCGTGCAACGCCATTGTCAGCTTGCAAATTCCACGGAGGATTCTCTTGGGTTTTAATTCATCGCTGGTCCCTTGCCAGCCCTCTCCTCCGTTAATCAGACCGGGAAGGGAAAGCCAAAATTTTCTACGTGATCGTACCTATTAGCAAACCCGAGGACAAAGTCGAGACAATTGAATGTTACAATTACGTAGTTGGATCACGACTCGCTCTGATCGAAATCTACTTTTTTTGTCAGCGTATAGCGATTAGCTGGCGATTTTGCCCGAGCACTCTGCGACGACGTTACGAATAAAACTCCCGCCCGATGTCTTGGAAACAAAGGAGAGAAAGATATTTATAAGGTTGGACCCATTTTGTTTTCGAGTCGTCAATTTTTGTTCACAGAACTCACTTTGGTCATTAGCTGTGCATTGTCCTGCGGTAAAATGACGGAATTTAGTCACCTCCTGAGAGTCATACTCGTAATTGCGTACTTTTCCATTTTTTCATCGCGGGATTTAGCGCGGCAGAAACAACGTAAGAGGAAAATTTGTGAGATAATTTATGGAGATAAGTGTCGAAGGTCGACAAATATCAGCTGATGATTACGACCTGTCTGACAGGCCTCGAAGTGGACGACCAGTAAATTTAACTTCAAATCTCTAGCGGAGTCTGATTAAGTACACGGAATTGATCAAGATTGAGTATACAGAAATTCAAGTATCAAGAAGTCAAAGGCACCCTACGTGAAATCGACAAAGTACATAGACCGAGAAATATGGGTTCCACAACCAACTATCCGAAGCCAACAGTTTGCAGTCGTTGCTCGCTAAATTGCGTACAGATCCATTTCTAGGATCCATTCCAGGATCGTCACCAGAGACGAGAAACGGTTGTCCTCTCTGACAATCTGAGGCTTGCCAGGCAATGGCTATCTTTAAACTAGACACCTACGAATGAACCTAAACCCCGAGAAAGGGACTTTTAACGTTTTATCGTCATTTCGAGTTATTGAAACCTGAGTCTTGTGTCGCCAACAATTACAACGACTGCATTCCAGATTGTTAGAAAAAAAGGGCAGTTTAAGGTTACGTGACAAGACACTCCAATTACAAACGTAAAATAATCGATCACTTGTGGGTATTCTACTGATATTTTCGCTTTTGGCAACTTGCTTTCCGACAAACCATTCCATTCGCGGAACCTCCGTCTCGGAGGGAATTCTCGAGCGTTTACGCGGCGTATTGAAATCTCAAAGTAAATCTGGTTTTCTGAAAGATCTGAAGATCTGAAGCGTAACAGCGCTGGCGGGTCGCGTCATTTTCCTTTGGAAATGCCATATATCCGGCGCGGCGCAGCCTTTCGTTTATTTAGCCACACAGTGGATCATTTCAAGGAATTCCGACGTTGGCAAGTTGACGAGCACCTTCTTTATTCCTCTCGCCGCTTCCACTTCTCTCCTCAAAAAACTTCGGGCAGACTTTGCGCTCGACGATCGCAGACGTAAACGACGTGGCGGTGCATCGGTCTTGTTCTTGCTCGGATTTGGGTCGTTCGGGCTGCTTTTTCACGAGAGACACGAGGTCGCGAGAAATTTCACGGAAACGTCGTCTCTTTATCCCGCCGTCGATTCGAAAAGATTCGAACGGCAGATAGCGTTATTTAATTTCTCGGTTATTTAAAGAAACACCGTGCCGCATGTCGCGACGTATATATAGCATATTTTCTTTGTTATTTCTTTTTTTTTTTTCTCTCTCTCTCTTTCTAACCTAAACCTTCCTTTCGCTTTATCTCGCCGTTTGCCCATCCGATTCGGCAAATTTTTTTATCAAGCCGCAAAAGCTCGTACTTTCGCTCGTACTGGATCGCGAGTCGAACGTGCTTATCGATCGTCGGGTGAATCGGCAACCTCCAAATATCTCCGAGTGCCGCACACTTGACACCAATCTCTTTTCCTCTCCATTTCCCCTCTTTTCACAGTTCCTCTTTCACTTCTCTTCCGCTCCCTGCCACATCCCCCTCGCCCCTCCCCCTCGTTTCTGTTACACGCTCGTTCCTTTATACCGGCTGCGTTCTATTTTTGCCCAACTTGTGCATTCCCTTCGCGCTACACACGTCGTAATCATTGTTCGACGAGCGGGACTCGACGCGAAAGTTCCTGCTCCGTTCTCTCTTTCTCGAGCTTCCGCGCCACTATTATCTCGTATTTAACAGTTTATTATCTCGATAAACTGTGGAAACGCGGAGAAACGAGAGCGATATTTCATCTCGCTCCGTAGCAACCTCCATATAAAACGGCGATAGTTCTCGTAAAATCGACCACAGCTGCTGGTGGTCGTGCTTTCTCCACTCGTTCGCTCGTATCGGTTCACTCTTCCCCTTCGATATATTTTCCAGCTTACGCCGGAGAAAAACGGTCGCGATTCGGCAGTTGGCGTAATTCGGATATCAATGTAATCGGATTGGGAACGTTCGGAAAACGTTCGTGCCGATTTTTAAGGAAAATTCTGAGAAAGACGATATCTTTCCGCGTCTAAATATATTTATTTATTCGATTATATATTCACCATTTTGTTCTACGAAAATAGAACTTTCGTTCATCTTTCGAAATCTTTCGTGCAACTCGAAGATCCTTGCAGAAGTTGCCAGGTTCCTCGGTGAAAAACTTTTCAAGGTTTTTCACGTCGACCACTGATTCGTCTCACCGAAAGGCTCAGAGAAGCAACTGTTGTCGACTAAGAAATGAAGACTTTTTTGCAATATCGTAAAATTTTATCGATATGCAAACATTTGAATCGAAAACAGAAAACAAATTACAGGCGCGATCGCTCAGTACCAGACAACGAATCACGTGACCCAAATCAACCAATAATTTTTGTTGCATTAACGTTGCATTAGCAATTAGCACCTGAAGAAGGTTACCCTGACTTTCTGGGTTACCCTCGCTAAAATCACTTTCAGTGATAACAGTGAAAATGGTGGAAGGTGCAACGTCTGGCGTGGATATGGGACAGCACCTTCCCAACCGAGCTTCAACAGTTTTCGTCGGATAGTGAAAGAGATCTGTAACGAGGTCTAGCATTATCCTGATGAAAAAACGACGCTCTTCCTATTAGCTGGATTCTAAGAACTTTTTTCCTGAATAGATCACTGCGTGACTTTCTTGGGACGAAGACCTGGGCTTTGGAGGTAACTAATGGCGATTCGTTTCGCTCGCCCTGCGACCTTTTTTCCCTCGACGTTGTTGCAAATTCACGATTCATTTTTCGTCGCACGTCGCTAATTGCTTTTCAAAAATGGTTCGAAAACGTTTTCGTTGCGTTTGTACAGCGAGTCACAGATGGGTGACAGCCCATGGGTGGTCACAGATACGTTGCTTGCGTGGCAGTTTTGCCTTTCCCCTAGTAGAAAAGCATCTAAAGTGTCTAAAATGCACTACTCTTGTTTTCTTCCATCTTTAAACGAGTACAAAACGCAAATCAATTTATTTCAAACGACTCTTTTATCTAAAGATACGTTGAAAATAACGCGCCCTTTGACCAATACGTAAGTGTAATGACAACAAAAGTGTAATATGTTCCAATGCCATCTAATCAAAGTCCAGGCATGAACTTTCCGGACAACCCAATGTATCGCGTAACGTATGTCTAGTCGGTGTTGTTTCTCTCCGAGAATCTCTCGTGACGTATCCCCGGGAATGAACGTCAATTGACACAACGGAGATGCGGGCTACTCGGTGGAACGATCTTTCCCACAGCTATCTGCTTCGTGAAACATCCAGCCGCTGCTGCGTTACGTCGGCTCGTTCGCTCCAAGGACTGACGACCAGCGAACCAACTCCCCCCCCCCCCGTTTTCGATCGAAATTACTCGTAACCTGCATGCCTGACTTCTGCTTTCGGTTCCTCGATTCGGTTCGCGATTCGAATCGGGATGACCAAAAGATGACCAAAGAGATTTTCATCGCGGAAGCACGCGACATCGCAATTTATCGAGCGCGTATCGATTCTCCAAGTATTCTCCGAGTATTCTCGAGGAGGGAAACGACGAAAAGGTTGGACTGGAATGTGGCTGCGGCTCGCAAAGAGGGTCGCAAACTCTGGACAACACCGTGCCCATTGATCCCTGACTTTTCAATTAATCGTTCTGCTCTTGACCACCCGCGCAACCGTGGAGAAGGCGGCACGCTTTGAGGCTACGACGTCGATTTACTTCCGCGCGGGCGAACGAACGTGGGAAACGCGAATAGTCTTCGTAGAATAGTCTACGCCTCCTCGTAGTCCCTTCTGCGAGTTTCGAGTTTCAGTTCGACCAACTCGATCGTGCACCAGACGCGTCTCTCTAAAAAAACACGCACGTGAAGAGGTAAAAGGTAAAGGGTAAAAGTTTCTTACCTCTTGAAAAGAAAGAGAGGAACTTTTGTTCAAATTTCCTCGAGTCTACGTTTCCGCGAGGCCGTCACTTTGTCACGGCCATTTCCAGGAAGATTGCCCTCGAACGCGAAGATTTAAGCAGAAGTCGCGTGCGTTCTCGCGTTTGTCATTTAGCGAGAAAATTTCTCGGGCTTGCGTAAGACGATTGGAACAGGACGACGACGACGATGTGTGTGTGTGTGTGTGTGTGTGTGTGGCGTGGCGTGGCGTGGCGTGGTAGATGCGTGGCGCGCAGAGGGCAAGGGGGAGAGGCGTACGCGCGTACGCAACACCCAAGCGTTAACAATTATTTTATTATTGGCCCAATTACGCCGTTATTGTTTTCACAAAGGCGCGACGCGTCACTCGAAGCGGTTTGCGGCGGCTTCTGCAGTCGTCAGGGTGATTCAACCGGCTGGATTTTTACATTCCTCCGAGCGTTCGTTCAGTCGCTCGTCGTTCGGTCGCAACACGGACACACGTAAGAAAACATTTCCACCGATTGTACGTTTCCCTATTCTCTCACCTCACCAATCTCAGATGATGGAATCGTCTATCTGTCGTTGTATCACTTTCCCACTAATGTAGGTGGATGCGAATGAACAGATGATGGATCGTGCCTTGATTTTTATTGGACAGTAAGCCCGGTGGCTTGAATACGCGATTCTTGCTTGAATCAAGAGTGTCGAAACAACGACTGATGTCGGCTTTATGAACTGATCTCATCTATTTTTCTGCAGTGCCTGCAGACCTTTCGTTTCTGCATTTGGGAATTCTTTGATTAGTTGTGTACTTTGTTTGTTTGTTTTGTTAATTTTGTTTCAAATGTTGCGGGGTTTACAGGAAAAGCCCGCTGCACCTTAAAGTTTTATCGTTGATGTTTGTTGCTACCGCGTGTCTTGGTAGCCTAATCATGATCTCTGATGGTATTTCTTCGACTTTGTAATTACATACCTGTATTTCGTGTTAAAGGGTTGCTGTGATTGTGGTTGTACATGGCCGCTTAAATTTGGCGTCTGTACATAATTATCGGCTTGATACAAGTTTTGTATAACATGTTAAAGGATATATTTCTTCGAGGACGGAATGGGCAAGGTTCCTAGAAAAAGTTCCTAGAAATATTCTAAATATTTTAAATTTACAGCCTTGTATAAGGTCTGAGGTCGACTCTAAGTCCTCCCCGATTTTCGATCGCGCGATTGAAAATTGAAAATGTCGTCGAGAGCTGCTCGTTCTTTCCGCGTTTCGAGAGCTCCATTCCGAGATTACAGGTAAGGCAAACTTGGAAATTCTGACGACGGTAGCAGCAGCAAGTCGGTGTGTCTACGATATTGCTTCCGTGTCCAAAAGCAATTTCGGCTCTAACCCCCCGAGTGGGTTGCCAGTTGCTTTTCCATCGCGGCAGACGCACGTAGCGGAATGTCTCTCGCAACTTTTCCTCGCCTCTCATTTTCCCCGAGTAATATCACGCGCGAGATTGTACTCGTCTTTCGTCGCTCCAACTTGCGTCTTTTCCACGTTTCGACAAAAATTCGCCAACTAGCGCTTTCGAACGAATTCGTCCCATAACTCGATGTCCACGAGATCAGACGAGAGAAAGAGAGAGAGGGAGGGGGGAGAATATGCTGAACACGCTCTCCCTCTCATTTTCGTGAGTGCACATCAAGATTCGGAGGGTGGAAAAAAGAAAACAGGTCCGCGACCCATTTTCTCCGTTTTAAATACCCGCCACAGCCAGCCCGAACACGTACACACGTTTACGCCGCGGTTTCAATATTCATCAGAATTCACCCAACGTTTCGTACCGCTTTGCCAACGTTACACTGCGCTGCTCTTCTTGTCTCCCCCTGGGTGAGAGAGACACCTGACTCTTCTCCGTCGGAGAAGAACCCAGACCAGGCCCAATTCGATTACCGTATCTCTCCGCACCGCGTCCGCGTTGCCCTGATTCCGCAAGCTACCCCGCAAGCTACCCCGCAAGATCCCTCTTCTTCGATTCCAACCACGAGAAATTTCTCCAACTCTCGCCCTGTTGTTTCCATTGTCTTTGATTTGCCCTTTGATTTTACCCTGTTTGGTTAGGATCGCTTTCGCTCGAGATCTCTCCGCGGTCCGAGTTGGAACCAGGCGTGAGACCTCGCGACAAAATCTACAGAGCGTAATCGTGTCGTAGCTGTCGTGTCGTTCATGGTTGCAAATATGGCTGTGCAATACCACGGTGCCATTCGAACACGCATTCGCGGCAACGATCGTGTTCGGCGACGCGACGATGCGAAAAACTGTGCAAAAGTCGCACGTTTCAAAGACTTTGGAGATGGCGTCACGTGGCGCAGCGTCAATTGAACGTCAGTTTATCCGCGTCACGATAGAAATTGGTGTTCGAACTGAGTTGTCTCGCCGACAACTCGAAGCTTTCCAACGCGACGTCACGTTCCGGGATCGTTCGAGACGATGCCCGACGAGCGTCAACACCGATCGGCAAACGAGCCTATAATTTCGCGAATCAAAGGGCGTCGAATACGCGTCTTTTTATTATTCCATCGTATCGTCAACTCGCTTCGTCGCTTCGTCGCTTCGATGCTCGGCTGGCTCCTTGTCAAACGATCGCACGAAACGTGATTGCATTCACGAACGCGTTGAAACAGCCGTCCATCCTTGGTTCACTCGTTCGCTACTTTCCTTCTCTCTGTTGTACTCTCCCGTCTTCTCTGCTGTATACGACACGTCCTGTAATCTTCGCGACGAAGCGCGGCGACCTCCTTGACGCGATCGAATCTGGGACACGTGACTCCTCTCTTCTTCCTTTATTTTCGCGACGCGCGACGCTTTGGACGATTCGCCTTTCGAGACACCTTTCAACTCCCGTGAATCTTCCGTTTCAAAGAGTTTCTTTTTCATCGTTGGACAAAAGCGATGTCACGCTGTCACGCTTTGGACGATTTGGACCAGTTGTTTTCAAATCGATTCGATTCCTTCTCGAAGTGAGGCTTCAGGAGTAACGCTGTTGCTTTTACGTCGCGATACTCACCGTTGTAATCTTGTATTTACACGTCGCGACAAGCCCCGATAAGCTCTGATGTTTACGCGAGTAACGTTACGCTCGTCTAGACTTTCGTCGAGAAAATCGCGTTCAAATTGGCCAAAGTGACGAAAATTGACAACGAGTTGTCAACTCTCGTTACGCGTCGCTCGATGCAACCACGCCACCGATTCTTCACGACGGTGATTTTAACACGACCAGAAAGTCGTTTCCATCTCCGACCAGAGATTTACCAGAGATTTGTCAGATAGAAAATTTCCAACCCCAGTATCTAGCAAGTCCAGGGGGGACTCGCCTCGAGATGAAATCTTTCAGATCTTTCGGCGAAAATTTGTTCCAGCTTCATTCTCGGAAGGAACGAGACTTTCCTTCCAAATTCGCGCAATTTGTTTACACATTGCGGCGCGGAAAGAGAAAGAAAGAAAGAGAGAAAGAATCGTTGGTCTCAGCAATCTCGACGGTCAGCGAAGAAGAGGAAGAATCGCGCGAGGATCTCTCAGTTGGCTGGTACGTGCCGGTTTACAGGCTATCGGAAGCACAGGAGTAGCTGCACACGTTACGCGTTGCATAATATATATATATATATATTGTATTTTGTGGAGGATCGTTTAAGATGAGTCGGGGGTGCAGACGTCTCCGTCCTCTTGGTTTCGCGCCCGTTTCACCGCCCCCTCTGTCGGCAGGATTTCATCGACCAATCGGTGCCGGGGTGGAGGAGAGCTTAAGCCGCAGCACGGCGTCAGCAGCTCTTCTCTTTCGCGAAGGCCTTCCTCTGTTTCACCTACATTTACGCCTCTTGTCTCTACCCTTTTTTTACCTGATCTATATACACGGTTCAGAGGCTTTTCCAAGGCCCCGGTGCCGACGCCAGTAGTGCCGACGCCAGTGCCGCCGCGCTACCGATCAAAATCACCGATACGTGACTTGGACCGATACGTCGTCCACACCTTCCCCCTCCCCTTTCTTTTCTTCTCTTTTTATTTTTTTTTTTTTTTGTCTCTTCTCGTTTCTTCCTTTTCCAATTGTTTGGTCCGGGTTCGGCCCAGTTTGCCCATACTCGAATAATTGCATCTTCCATTGCATCCAACTAACCAAGGATGAATTTTCGTTCCAGATCAAGCTTTGAATGGAACCCAATTGGAGCACCAACATCTCGTTCCCAGGTCCGCCAGTGAATGTAAGTCGATTAAATTTCGAAATTCTTTCGAATTTTCTTGCGTTCTTCTTAAATTACCAAACGACACCAAACGATACCAAACGCCCAACCAAATTCTCCAAATCCTCCGAGTGAGATCAAAATTTCCAGCTTCGGTTCAGTTTTTTACTCCTCAAGATGTTATTTTCGTCTCCGTTCATCCCCATATACTTCGCGCCCGTTTTCGTTTCACCCTCTTCGTTTCAAACTTGCATCGTATTTTCTCGCACAAAGGACAAACTACTCGCAAATACGTCGCTGCGCGTAGTTTGTGCGACGTTTGATTTATGCTCGACTGGAGGATTGCCACGTGACTTTTGCATTCCTTCGTACGTACACGAGACAACTCGCTCGCCTTTTCACCCTTTTCACCCTTTTCACCCTTTTCTTCCGCGCCCGTCACTGTCGGCAGACGAGAGTTAAAAAGAAAGAAATTCTTCCTCCTCCTCCTCCTCAGGAGGTGGTGCGTAAAGAGCAACGGGAGCAACGGGATCGATGAGAGAGAACAAAGGGACTCGTTATCAGAGGGGTGCTCTATCCAGCCTTCGCGATCGTTAGCCTTCGAGGCGGGCCATATCTTTTCTCCTTGCGACTGTGTCCGTTGCGCGACTGGCGTCTACGCGTCTAGGTCAACGCGACGATTTCCAGAGATTACGCTTCCCTTCGCTTCGCTACCTTTGTCCAACTCGGAATTATCTTTCTCCGTATATATTTTCCCGCCGCTACAGCAGAACGACGCAAGCCAAATTCGACGTTTGGAAACATAGGCAATCTGCATACGTTAAAATAATTAAACGCGACCTCTCAACGAAAGAGAGATGCTTGTTCGTGGCATCCTCGCGCCACGGCAGCCAACGCGCGAGAGAAACAAAAAAGATTAGCAGCTGTCTGTGTTTCGCGTGTTGCAATATTTCGCAACTCGGAGCTTTTTCGGCGTTTTCTCGGTTCCTGAACGATAACATTGGGTCGCGACGCGACGCGACGCGAGCTGCAGCAGCCGTTTCTGACCCGAATCGGGACGATTGTTGCTCGGTCGCGAGCGATAAATTCACCGGTTATATGGGGCACCGCGGCAGCCTGCTAGGTTCACCAGGCGGGCGGTGGTTCTAGGAGGGCGAGGACCGGGAATGTCTCCACAGGGAATGTCCCCTCGACCCAATTCCCGGCTCGGTTCCGCTCCGCTCCGCTCAACTCTGCTCCACTCCACTCCGCGCAACGCGACGCAGCACTTTCAGCCGCTCGCGGATCGCGACTACGCACTCGCGATATCGCGTCCAGTCATCCTCTCTTAATCCTTTTGGCTACGGCAGACTTTGACACGTGGCGTGCATCTCTTCTCTCTAAGTATATTGATTTTAATCAAAACACCGAATTGCAGCAAACTATCGTTAAACCAATGTTATTTATTTATTCGTATTTATCCGCGTTGAACTGTCGGTAATCTAGCAATCTGATGATAATCCAGCAATCTCCAATAATCCAATAATCTTGCGGTGATAATCAACTCGGAACGTGGGTCAATACGTAATCCTACATCACGCTCTTTGCATTCGCGATGCGTCTCCCTTCTTCCGTTTATATATATATGCTTTCTACACGCTACACATCTTTTTCCGATCAATTCGTTATCACGCGAAATTTCATAAAATAATCACGACTAACGGAAGATGTAATTGTCAAATTAGTCAAAATTCACTCACTCAGAGGTTCGTTGCAATTAGCGTCAATAACAACCGTTGCTACCTTGTTGTACAACGAGGTATTGTACAGGCGCCTTTCGTTTCAGTCGACCAAAGTAAGCTGAGCGTTTACGTACGTACATGTGTGTGCAGGTGCCAACAGTAGTAGTCAAAACGTTAAGCCTTGAAAATCCTTCTTCTTCACGGTTAAACTGCACGAAGTAGGCAGCTTTTACTTTATCTACTTTTATCTACAGATAGCCAAGCGAAAACAATTTCGACCGATCGTACGTAGGTTTAGGTTTCCTCGTTCGACGAACGAGAACAGACACAAAAACGCAATTACGCGGGGGCGCTTTAAAGCGGTCCAGTGCCCCAAATCTCGTTTCTCCGAAAGTTTCAAGCTGCAAAATTCGTCGCTTGCGACTAAAGAACGTCGCAATTATTCATAACAACGTCGGGGTAACTTTGATAATCTTCGCTAACAAAGTTGCTGACAATTAATCCTCGAGTATCTGTCCAGCCAGCGAGTATCTGTTTCGTCGCGTCTCCCTCGAATAAATTTCCATCAAGCAAAATGGACCAATGAAGACCAAACGGGCAACGAGAGCAGAGACATTTCTGTTCCAATCTGACGTTCGAGGGACGTTTGGTTTGTCCAACAAATTCGCTATTCTATCCCTTCGGACTGTTTAGTCGTCGTCCGATCGCGTCGCCGATAATCAATTTACCGGCTTAATGTCGACGCTATTGTTCGTCGCGTCGCCGCCCGCCCGACATCTTCGATTTTCAACGCGTAATTTATACAATTAATTACCGATTACCCGTTACCGTCGGTCTAACGCCGTTAAAATAAAAAGCCAGAGTTATCGGAATTATCGATCGGCCAGGCAGAACGGGGGCTACGCGCGTACACGTCCAGATCAGTTTCCGGATACGAGAGGCGAGAACGTCCGTTTCGACAATTCTCCCTTTACCTATTCTGTCGCAAACTCGATAATTTCCTATAAATAATTTGTTCGGTAATTTTCCTTTTCCCTCCCCATTACGTTACCTGTGGCATTACGTTATCGTTGGCATAGTTTTTCGCCGGGCAAACGTGGTCGATTAGCTCTCTCGGCGACGGCGATGACGAAAGACGGGCGCAGCAGCGCACGAAGAAGTAGCATATAACAGTGCACGGTGAATAGAAAAAAGGGTTCGTCGTAACTACCTGGCTAGACAAAACTTTGGTTTGGACCAACCAAACGTTTACTAGAGAAAGATCTAGTAAACGTGGATCGAAAAATTCATCGGTTCAAAGTTATAAACGATTTTTTGCTCGATCCCTTTTTTCATTCGTTCACCCTGTACGATAGCATATTCTGATATTCTGGGAAACATTAATATATACGTATATATATAAAAAATTTATGTATTCTAAAAACGCATGTCATATTAAAATATATTATGTAATAATTTATATATATATATATATGTATATATATTCATAGTGCATGGAAAATCTTTTTTGGTTTGATTACTCGTTGATCGATAGGTTGACAAACGTCAAAACGCTGTTCGAAGGAAACCCTCGTCCCCGCGATATTTCACAGTCGCGTACATAGACGAAGCGTTTCCTCTGCAGAAGCAGAATTGCCGGCGGAATTGCCGGAAAATGGGAAAATCCGTCGCTTTGCACGTCGAGCCTTCAAACGACTCATTTTCCAAGTTTTCAGCAGAAAACGGACGTTACGCTGAGCTTCCAATCTCCTTCTGATCTCGGCTTTAAAATTTAAGGACCATTTCGCGCAAGCCGGCGAGCCGAAAGCTCGTCTCGATTCGCCTCGTCACTTTCCGCAAATTTACCCCAATTTTCTCTCCGTCGAACGGTAATTACCATTTCAGATTCGCCGGGACAACGTAGTTTCGTACAATTTTCAACCCCCTACGCTTCGTAACAACTTCGTACAACTCGATAAATCTTCGAACTTGATTTTCGAAACGAAAACGAACAAATTTTCGTTTCTTCTTTTCGGCACATTTTCACGCACATCTTTATTGATGTGCCATCGTTCGGTTATGTATCGAAGATTATTTTAGGAAAACAATGGTAAACTCGAAGTTTCGTACGTCCGAACATCTACAGTTACGTAATCTTGGAACCTTCTGGCACGTTCTGACGCAAACTCGTTTTCCATATTTCTTTACCCACGCTTTATACATTCATATCATACAATTTTCATATCATCAAGTTGCAATAATTCATTGCACGTACAACACATATGTATAGAATGTTGTCGACCAGCTCGTACAATTTTAATAATCCACGGCGGTTACGAATCGGATCGAAATATTGTATAACGACGCGTTAAAAGAAGGAAGAAGGAAGAAGAAGAAGAAGAAGAAGAAGATCATTTTTTAGCATTGTCGAATGTTAACGTAGCGTCACGTTCGCAAAGGGGACGAAAATTGTGGGAAGGCGAGTTAGCAGTTGGCGGTTGCCACCCCGATGACAACGACCAGCGCGCCACCGTTCGAAATTTGATTAGGTTAATTCGATAACGGGCTTATTTCGGTGGCGGAGCCTTCGGTGGCCAGGTCGTCCAGTTGGACGAAGCCATCGTTCCGCCTCGGAATTAAACAGCCCGGCTGAAACACGAATCTGCGGCCCAGTCTACGCCGATATAAACGACTTAGTCGAGCGGGGGAATGCGGAATGCATCCGGTGGAATCCTATTGATTACTTTGGTTTCGCTCGTCGCCCGACAAACGAGAACGTCTATCGATCGAGCGTCTGCCGAGCCGGACTCGCTCTTGGAATCTCCGTTCGATTCAGCCTCTCCGATTCCGACTTTCCGCAGGAATTTCCCGGCGCCGTTTTTTTC
Source organism: Melipona beecheii (assembly GCA_032399605.1). Taxonomy (NCBI): domain Eukaryota; kingdom Metazoa; phylum Arthropoda; class Insecta; order Hymenoptera; family Apidae; genus Melipona; species Melipona beecheii. The sequence goes on from JAUCMO010000501.1 coordinate 15,627,606, forward strand.
TCGGAAAACACCGGAATATATTTGTCCCTTTGATGATAACGTTTCAATCCGGCCGCGCTTCAACGAACGACAATGACACCGCGCGTCACGTCGCGCGGTGTTTCTGCAGAAAGGGAATAACAGAGCGAATAACAAAGGACGAAGATGCTGCGAGAGGGAAGACGATCAAGAGCAAACAGATAGACGACGAGATGGAGTCGTCACAGTCGTCTGGACTAATGAAAATTGAAAGAGAAAAATTGAAAAAATTGAGAGGAAACTACAATGAACGAAAGGTATAACTCGCCAGGTTCATTCAATTTGGCATCCACGGCTATCATATCGCGATAATAATATTTCCGCGGGCCGCCGTAATTCAATTGTCGTCTCGAACTCGGTTGCCTCGCTTAGTAAACGCGGCGTAATTAGATTCTACTTGGCACGATTCGCCTCTTATTTACACGGACAGTTTCGGAGAGGGATAGTTTGCAAGTGTGTTTGGACTCGCGATCGCGATCGCGTTCTCCATCGCGCAATACCCACGCCATCGAACGAACGGCGAAACCAAACAAACGACACGAACGTGCACGCACGGCAAAACGCACCACCCACGCACCCACGTCCACGTATCTCGATTGGCGAGCAAAATCTCGATTCCGCGCGTGATTGACGATCCAGTGGAGCGTACGATCGATCGATCGATAAGTCGAGGGACAGCGAGAGCTGTCTTATCGACTCGTGGCAAGTGTCAAGGCCACTTTTTAGGCCACTTTTCGCCTCTGAAACTGTGCATTCTGCGAACGCGCTGTGTTTGCGTCTGGATCCATAATAATAATAACTCCAACAACAAGTAACGATAATAATAATAATAATAATAATAAGTTTTCTTCAACGATCCGTCGTTTGTGAAACGTTCAACTTATCGTCGACTGCGTCGTCCCGCGTGAGATTGCCACGACGTCTCTTTCGAAACGTAACGTAAGCAGTATAGCATCATACCCGACTACTATTCTTTCGCAAATTCATCACTCGCTGCGTGAACTTTGCACTCTGCCAATTCCGCATCAACATTCCCCGTGACGTTTTTCTTCAGTTGAAACTTGAAGCAAAACGTATGAAGAAAAAAAACGCGCAAAGAGAATCTTTTTCATACTCTTTTCGCGTGCCCCATCCGAAGACATTTGTCGTTTCTTCTTCGTTGTTTTGTTGGAAACTGGAGAAACGAGCGTCCCATTCATCCTTCGAACTTCAGACTCTGAAATTTCAATCGGAAAGAAAGGCGACAATACGTTTCATTTTCTAGTTTCAATTTTCTTCCAATCATCGTTACCGCTTTACAATTTTCATTTCCCTCCATTTTCCTTTTGTCTCTTGTCGTCGCGCTCTTCTTCCGCTTCATGCACGATCACTGTGAAAACGACGATACCTTTTACCGCCGCAAAAAGCGCAAAAATACCAATAAAATAGCTAAATAAAAGTCGAGAAAAGATCATCGATCAAGGAGTAGAAAACTTGCAGTTCGACAATTTCGAGCACATTTCATTTCGAGCGTTTACGCTTTGCACGCTTATCTTCTCGTTCATCTACTCGACGATAGCAAATCGCTTACGTGAAAGTAAAATGTTTCGTGTTTTCGAATGCCAAATTTCGTACTGGTGCGCGCAAGTTGCTCGATCAAACGAAAACACTTACGCGTGCGTAACTAGGTCTCGAAGCGTAACTGATTGACTTTTACCACCGTTTCAAATCAAATTCAATCCAATCAGACAGCCCCCTTTTTTCCACTGTCGTAGCGATCTATTGTTTGTACAGGTGTGTGTTCCTTCGAAACTATAAACTCTCTCTCTCTCTCTCTCTCTCTCTCTCTCGCGCGCGCGCTCGATGTCTGCACTTCTCGTTCGGTAATTGCACGCTTCTCGGTGTTAACAGTTTGGAAAGCAGGCTGGCTAGCCTGTTTCCTATTAATTTCCACGATAATCGGCCGTGCATTGTGTTATCGAGTTTTCATCAAGAAACCACCACCGCGGAGGCCGACGAGATTAAACTCCCGTTAGTAGCCCGTTAATAGAGACACGGCGGGATGTTCGTCTGGTCGAGATGTTCGCGGCAAGACGAGCGACCTTGAACCGAGCTTTTCCATCTTCAGCCCCGACATAACCTTATTTATAAACTCCGGCCACCATATTGCACCCGTTGCCTGCAACAGACTCCATTCCCCAATTTTGTCCCCTCTCGATACTCTCGATACTCGTCGACCGATTTCTGCAATTTCGCAACCTCTTTGAGCAAAACGGTGACTTTCTCAAACTGCGCTTATTTCGCAATTCGCGATTCACCGTGGCGCAAGCAAGAACGTTTATTCGCAACAGAGAAGAAAATTCGACCGCAAGACTCATGTACGTATATATGTATACTAGTAAGCAAAATTGTAAATTATAGTCTCCGTGGCAGACTAGTGTCTTGTAATTTTATCCAAGTGAAATTGTATTATTTTTCTTGTTAAAATTAAGAAACGTTCGTTTAATTTGTGGAAATGTTAATTAAATAACTTTAATTAACGTACGTAGTAACGTTTACGACACATACAATGAAAACCTTTGTAGCAGTAATTTTGTAAAGTGTTTTATAATTTTATCCACTAGTGTATGCACCTATATATATATGTGTGTGTGTGTGTATTTATGGTACGCATCATCATCGTCTGATAACGCGAAATCAAGCTGGTTCGATTTCAAACAGCGGTGCTCTCCGGAGAGAAGAAATTCGTCGCAACGATCGGAAAATTTGCGAGACATTCGTTACGGTTTCTTTTTCGGTGGAGAATCCAATGGAGAAACGATCCGAGCGAAACTCTCGAAACGACGATGGCCAAGTTCATCGTTCATCGCGACCTTATTCCGGGCGGCTACGTTCGCCTCGCGAACGAACGCAGGCCTCGATCGATTAACTGGAGCGTGGCACGCAATTTCTATCCTAGACCTTCGTGCCTGACGTTTCCTTATCGAGCCTGTCCATCGTATCGCCGCGATAATTGCTCGGATAACACACTCGTCATCTCTGTACAATGTACCTATAGCACGTATCTATCTACATCGTGCATTGTTCGCCGTAATACCGTAACGTTCGAGCGAGGAATCGATTCAGCCGAATCGAGCGACAGTTGACCCAACTACCGATCGTGGATCGATGAAAGTAACGTCGTACGTCTGTAAACAGATGAAGAAGAAACGTCGTGTATCGGCGACAGGAGATGGTGGTGGTGGTGGTGGTGGTGGTGGTGGTGGTGGTGGTGGTGGTGGAAAGGGTGTGGCGGAATTACCCTGACCGACAACGTCTTGACGTGACGTCGTGCACAGGCCCTGAACTGGATCGAGGTTCATTGTCTGTGACCTTACCTCGCCTGTGCTACCTCGCCTGTGCAGTCTTATTCATAAATGCAGGCTTCTCGATTGTTAACTGGCGCCAGGCATGCGATCTATCGCTCGTGCACCCTTCTCAACCCTTCCCCCAACTCTCCAACACTTGGGGCTTGCACGGACGTACGCTTACGGCGACAACAGTTACTACAACAACAACAACAACAACATCATCGTCACCGTTGGATATTACCACCAGAAACCGCCTCTCTCTTCTTTCCTTCGTCCCTATCTCCCGCAGTCTCTTCACCGAATCGAATCGATCGATTTTTGGGTAGTCGACGCAAGTCGTACGCAAAATTTTCTCATCGCCGCGATGGTATATATTACCAGTAAGAATTTGGCAATTTGCCAACAATATTTTCCCGGTTCGTTGTAAACCGACGCGTGAAATTACGTTCGGAGACGCATGTAAGACGCGTGTAAGCACTTGCTTGCTTATTTATAATAATCTTGGCAATATATTGGCCAGGGTTTATCGTCGCAGCTCGATATACTCCTCGTTATCTGTAAACCTGCGATCGGATGATCGTAACTCAATATCGAGCGACTGCCGATATTTCGCGACAGACAGACAGGCAGGCAGGCAGCGTTAATCGTTGTAATTGAATTCGCGACGCCGGTGCTTTCGCAGCCAAGTTTATTAAACGAGAAACGTTTACGGAGTTTTATCTCCCGAGGAAGAAACGACGGAATCAATGACCATTCGCTACTTTTCTCTTCAATTTTACCTAATCCCTCTTCCATCGTCCGTCGCTGTTGATTACTCCGTCGATCACTCGAAACGGATAAAATACCGCCAGTGTACAGAATCGTGTGTGATTGCCGCGAACGATCGGCAAAAGGAAATGCTAAAAGTGGTCTGACTAATGGAACATCGTTTGTCTGCACTTTTCAAATCAAACATCTCTCTCTCTCTCTCTCTCTCTCTCTCTCTCTCTCTCTTGGTTTGTAAACGTTCCAAACATTCTCTTCGAATCTTTCTACGTGCTTCTGTATTTCAAAGGGGGAGACGACGTACAGTGTATTGAATGGCTAACATTTAACTTTCCAGCAAGTTCTCGGATACGTTGCGCGTGGTTCTGCTTTAATCAAAATCTTCAGTTGGTCGTTGTTCGGCCGCGAGTCGTTCTTCATCTTCAAGACTCTCGTCACCGAAACGAAATTCATTTATCGAACCACCGATTTATCGTTACGTATATCCAAGCCAAATGCATCGTTGACGTTTATCCGCAGTTTCTGCTTCTTTCCAGCACCTGTTTTTTGAATTGCCATTTCAATGGCTAGAAACAGAGCTAAATCGTCTTTGAAATAGAGGAGTGGTTGATTCTGAAATCCAAGCCAGAACTCTTTAGAACTCTTTATATATATATATATGACACGAGCACGACGAAATGAAAGGAGCTGGAACCTGCAAAGAAGAAAGCTACAAAAAGCATAAAAAGCACGATTATTTTCCGGCCAACCTACAGTACTAACAGCAATAGATACAAGGTGTGTAGATAAAATACTGCGCACTTTCAACTGCAACGGTCGATCCAGCTGTGCGTCCACCTCTGCGAAAAGGCGTAGAGCGCGCTTTCGTTGAAACGAGCAACGGCCGTAACTTTAATTGGACCTAAAAATTTAGCTGTTTCATTCTTAACGGCGCGGCGCTCTCCTCTTCGTAACTGTAATAACAAGAATAACCAACAAGAGCCAACCCAACGCGTCTGCTGCTCGCGAGAAACGACGTATTGCCAACAACAAGTAGTCAGACTGTTCCAGATGTCAGACTGTTCCAACAAAGTACGTGTACCTATTATTCACGTACGTACAAGCACGCGCTACGTGCACTGGTACACTTTCGTACTGATACTGGTTGAGGTACGTTTGGAAAAAGAGGAAGGATCGTCGTGCCTCCAACACGTGCCACCAACACGTGCCAACACATTCCTTTCTCTTCCCTGTGCTACCAGCTTTACGATTGCTTGTTTCCATCGTATTTCCGTTGTATCCAATCCAAGATCGAGAGCGTTTGTTGCCAAACAACAACACTTGCCGTCAGTCTCCCAAATCATTCCTCATTTTGTCGTTTTGTCTTGCGTGGTTCTACCGCGAACGGAAGATAAATCTTGCATCCTGCCATTTATCATCGTCTTCCGCCGACGAGACCGAAACGCGGAACAAAAACCCAGTCGTTTGTTATTCATACGTAGTCGAGGATCTCGCTTCTCGTCCTTCTCGTCCTTCTCGTCCTTTTCGTCCTTTTCGACTCGAGTTACTCGAGTACTTTTCGAGTATTTCGAGTATTTCGAGTATTTCGAGTATTTCGAGTAGCTGCAAGTTACGAGGTGTCAAAACCGATGTTTTGCCTTTGGATAATTTGTCACTCCTGTGCAAAGTTGCTCGCGAAACTGGCGCAGAACTAGCAAGAACTCTCTCTCTCTCTCTCTCTCTCTACGCCCAGTTTCTGTCTCGCGTGAGATATCGAACGTGAGACGTGCATCGCGTTGGACGCAGCGATTGCAAAATTCTCGGTACGCGAGAGCGATCCGAGGCGGGGAAACGGGAGAAGAAGAGACAAGACAGGATGCTACGGGAGAGCTGCTGGAATAGAAGCGCGAAATGGAGCGTGTAGCTCGAACGATCTCCAAGCTGTATCTGAAAGTTGCAGCCCGCGTAAGAGGATTCCGCGACAAAGGGATCCGGCCGTGTGGCCACCCGAATGTCAAAATATACAGGTTGAACGGAGAAAAGGGTTCGTAACTTTGAACTATACAGCCGAAACATGGAAAACAGTAACGTAGCAAACGTGGCAAACGTGGCAAACGTCGAAAAACTCAACACAGTCTCAAAGTTACAAACCATTTTTCGTCATTTCGTCATTTCGTCATTTTTCAGATGCGCACATCCGAGAGTCTTTGAAAGAGTACGTAATTCTTTGTACTACGACGTAGTACAAGAAAAACGTAGAAAAAATCTCTTTAGAAAAATCTCAGTTTTTCAAAAGAAGAAATTACAGGTTACACGATAGCTTTCGAAGCAAAGAAGCAATTCGTTTCTTCGACCGACCGTTGCCGCTTTTTCTACAGCTTTTCTTCATCAACGATCGCAACGATCGTAACGATCGTAACGATCGTAAAGAGTGGGAAGAGGGGAGAAAGCAAGTGTAGTTTGTCCCTCGAGTGTCGTTGAATTCGAAATCGATGAAAAATACGTCGTATTTTTCAAAGTCGACAGGATTGGACGTTCAATTTCCGGGAACGGTTGGGGATATCGCGTACGGTACGGCTGGGTTAAAAGCATAAAATTTAGGGTGTGACCCGTCCCGTCCGATCGATCATCATCTCGAGTTGGCGTTGAGAGCAGTGCCACCCTGTCTGGCCGCGATTACGCGATCGATCCTCGGTGATCATCCTTCCCTTCCGTGTAGCTGCGACACGTGTCGCGTTTCGTGTCGCTTCGTGTCGCTTCGTGTCGCTTCGTGTCGCTTCGTGTCGCTTCGTGTCGCATGTCTACGAAACCTGGGTCGACAAACGTCGTCGATTCCAAACACGGGGGAACAGGCCAATAAATTCGTCCGTACGGGAAAATGGGTCGACAAAAGGAAAGAAGAAATTCGTCGTTCCGAACGCAAACCTCGTCTCCAATGGCAAACGAGCCACGACGAGTTTCCGTCGAGCGAGCTTTACCAGCGCGACTTTCTCGTCTCTCGTCGTGTCATCGATTATCTCCATCGATAACGCTCGGCTCGTGTTCGAAGCTCGATAATAGAAAGTCTCGTAAAGAGGATCGACACGCTTCGTTCGTCGAAACTCGGTTTTGCTACACTTACGCTTAACTTGAATTTCTTCGTTGAGATCGACCATGGCAACGATCGACAACACGATCGTTTGAATGTTTTTAATTACGAGCAATGGGAATCGACGAGTTTGGGAATAGGATGATGTGTCGGAGCTACTGGTAGCGAGATGCGACATTCTTATACAAGGCCAAAGGCTGCTGTTTGTGTCTTTCCCAATCACGCGGATGGATAGACATCCATCGGAGCTAGAAATTTTTGGGGAATCTGTTGCCACATTTTCCACTCGACGAGATCTGTGGACAGCCATTCGATAGCTGTCCTGCACACTGTGCAGTGCAAATGACTAAATGCGGCAATGACTAAATCATTCACGAGGACGGATAAATCGAGGCGATAGATCCTTGACTTTCCATCCGAGATTGCCAGACCTCACGCTATACTCGATTTTCGATTTTGTAGCCGAGTGATTGAAACGAAAGCCTCGACAACCTTTGTCCTCGACAACATTTTTTTCCATCATCTGTCAGCAATTTACTTTGAAACTAATCGTTACTAAACGATACTTTGTACAAAGTTTCGAATTTTCATTGCATCTTTTCAACATTTGACATCGTTTTTTTACGTTTACATAAGCTCTAAACTTATTTAATATCATCATCGTGAAATTTATAACGCGTTTAATCAGCAAATCAACCAGACATTCGAAACGTAATAAATTCAATTTTTGACATTTATTAAAAAGTTTTGACTTTTCACGTTTACACGTGACACACTTTGGTCTTACTTTCTACACTGGTAGAATCTACTGGCAAAGTTACTACGTGGAAAGAAGTTGGAATACTCTGTATATTCTCCGAGGTGATGTTTGTTTGTCGAGCGTCGGACAATGGCTGGCTTTTCCTCGAAAAAAAAACGTTCCTTATGCCCCGACCGAACAACGTTTGACAAACGTAATTCGCATTTGCGTTCGACCGAGAAACGCGAATATCTTGCGAGATTGAGAACCAGACGAGAACCAGACGAGAGACGTCTCGGTACTTCGTTCAACAAACCGTAGGCAAACTTGAATCGAGAGGTTCCTCGATCGATCGACAATTTTTCCTCCCAACTCGTTGCATTCACTCGTGGAAATATAACGCCATCGCGAGCGGCGTTTCCTCGTAAAATTTCTCGGCAACGAAATATAGAAATGGATGCAATAATCGATTCGACGCTTCACGAAATCGTCGATTTGCGAAATGAATTGGACCAATTGGGCTTTGCCGATTCCCCCCTCGAACCGTATCGTTTCTTTTTTCTTTTTGGCTTATCTTAATTACTCGGCGGAGGCTTGATCGATCCGGTCGCCGATATTACGATCGCCTCGTGCCATAAATGCAATAAAACGCCACCGCGTATTCTCGTATTCCGCGGGCAGAACCGATCGAATCTGGCTTTTTTACCTCTGGAAATGCCACGAGATCTTACCCCTATTGGCCGTGTTCCATCCACGTCGGACGTTTCGCGGATTAGATCGTCCGAGGGAGCAAAGAGGGAGCAAAAAATCCGGACGGTTTAATCGCGCGAGGCAAATGCGGGAAAAATTGAAGACTCGGCGAGATCGCTGGTTGGCCAACGGACGTTTCGTACGAAACTGGATGAAATACGACAGTATATTTCTTCGACTTTTCGAAAGCATTCGATTCGTTCGTTGCGACTCGCGTCGCGTAGTCGATCCGAACGAATAAAACGATAAAAACCGTTTAAACGAGAAAATAAACGCAAGCAGAGATCGACGAAGACTGAGGAGGTGTTCGTTCGCGTTCATCCCGGTGGAATCAGCAAGGACGCGCGTAATGTGTTTACTATTCGAGACAGCCGTACCGTCGTTGCATCCCCTGGAGTAGCGAGAATGCTCGAAATCATGCGTCAGCTGGACGTTGAGCGTTCGTTGGAAACCTACAGTCGCGAAACGTTTGTACCTTTTGCTGAAAAGAACTCTTCGAAGCAACGAAGCAAAGCATTTTTCCCATTTTTGTTAGCTTGCCTATATTTCCTGCCAACTTTGCTTTTTTATCACATTTCACTAGCTGATTTCCTAGTGAAGCGTATTTTACACTTTTGTTTCCACTCACGGACTCGTACTGCTCGTCTTTTGATTCTCAAATTGCACAGATTTTGCAGAAAGTGACGACGATATTATATATACGGAGAGAAATGTGAAGTTGGGAGAAGGTGCGTGTATCGCTTCGTTTACGATCGTTTGCGAGCGTTTGCGAGCGTTTGCGAGCGTTTGCGAGCGTAGAATCTCGCCTCGAGCGGGAAAAGGAGAAATCAGTGAACGAAAAGAGTTGGATGAAAGTTTAATCGTTTTACAACCGCCCTCTGTGTCGAGCCTCTCATCAAACTTTCATCGACGTTCATCCCTATCGGGATCATGCAGTTGCCATTTCAGTAAAAAGTAGGACGTAACTATAGCCGCGGATAGACGGCGGCGGCAGTGGCGGCAACGGCGGCAACGGCGGCAACGGCGGCAGGGCTCTCTGAATTATTGATGGAAATCGTTCCCTTCGTTCTCGGCCAATTAGAGCGATTGGAAATTTCGGTGGAACGGCGTCGAGGCGCGTCGACGTCGCGTCCTTTCCGACGACCACCGACCGACCACCACCGACCGACCACCACCGCCGAGGAAGCGACTGCAGCAGCAGCAGCAGCAGCAGCAGCAGCATCGTTGGTGAAAAAGTAGGCGCATGGAAAAGCTGAGATCAGACGTAAATCGTAGAGCGGATCAAACCTTGACAACCAAACGGTTGGACCGTCGAACGAAGAAAGAGATTCGCCAGAGATAGCGAAAGAAATCCGAAAAGAGAAGAAAGGAGATAGAGGTTAGGAGATAGAGAGGAGGGATAGAGAGGGATAGAGAGGGATAGAAAGGGTTAGGGGAGAGAAGGAGAAAGGCAGATGGAGAGGGAGGGAGCAGGTTCTAACGTGGCGTTAGCGAGCGAAGCAGTGGGGTAGTCAGAGTGGGTGACGTGGGTTAGGTCGGGTGGGTGGCGGAGGTAGCTACCCGGTGGGTAGTAGTAGGTGCGCACCCTACGCGGATACCAGGTGAGTGGGGCAGAGAGAGCAACCAACCCCCGGGACAAAACGCGAAAAACCACTTGTACGTCTTCATCGTGACGGTCGGTGGTGCCCTGCGATATCGCTCGTCTCTCCTCCCGTCGCTGTATCGGTCGTTTGGTCGTTTGGTCGTTCACGGTCGGTCAGTCGATCGATCAGTCGTTGTCGTTTTCACGTCGACCAACGTCGACGTTGATTCGAATCGGAATTCGCGACTCCTCGAGTCGCGTCTACCAGTCGTTCGCGTCCGGTCGCCCGCGTCCAGTTCGAATTCGACCGCGAGCCACGACAGTACGACAGTACGACCGACTCGAGGATCGTCGCTCGTCCAACCGACGAGCAACCTCTGTCCTCCAACCGTTCGTTCCGGATCGGAGCGTTGGAAAGATCGAGCGGTGACCGAGATCGTACGAGTCCGAATTAATTCGTAATCTTCTTGAACGAAGAAATCGTCGATAAATCTATCGGAGAAAGAAAGATAACTAGAGAGAGAGAGGGAGAGAGGGAGAGAGGGAGAGAGGGAGAGAGAGGAGACGCAGCAAGGACCGAGCGATGCGAGAAGCAGCCTTCATCGATCCAGCTTGAACCGCTGGGGCTGAGCTGACATTGGCCGGAATCTTGAATCGCTGATCCAATCACGTGATCCATCACAGGGATCGAAAGTAGCAGACCTCGTGTGCGCGGTTCGGCCTTTCGAATCTGCCTTCTTCCGCTTCTTTTTGCTCGTTTCCTCTCGGTTGGCTTCCTCGAGCTGGGCTACTAACTAGCGTTGCGTATCGAGGCTGCAAAGCTCGAGGCCCTCGCTTCCTCGGCATCCGCTCAGGTGATTCCTCCCCTCTTCCCCTCTTCCCGCTATTTTCTTCTCTCTCTCTCTCTCTCTCTCTCTCTCTCGCTCTCTCGCTTTTTCGTTACATCTCGTTGAAAGAGATGGTAGTTGCTTGTCTTGTCCTTTCACGAGCCGGAAACGAGAAACGAGAAACGAGAAATACGGTGATACAACGGTGATTTCGACCCAAACACCCGAAATTTATCCCTTTCCTGTGTTTTCGTGCTACCAACGTTCGTTCGTTCGTTCGTTCGTTCGTTCGTTCCTTCATCTCCAACCATGTCTCTAATCGATTCTGCACGATTCTCAACCAAGTTTTCCACCGCGTCGTCTAATCATCCGCGAGTTAAACACGCTGTTAATTGTGATCGGTCGGGAAGATGCGACGCGATTACTTGTTGCTCGACACGGTTGCCCTTTGTTCCCTCGAAATGTTCCAAAAATATATACCCGGCGTTTGCCTGGCCCGTTCGGGATCGATTGGGATTGGCTGGTCGAAAGAGCAATTATCCGTTCATGGCTAATCTATCCGCTTTATTCGCTGCATTCTCGTTAATAAACCAACACCAACGTCGTTAAAATTAAGATTCGTCGAATCTGGCTCTTTCAAACGCACGTGATCTCGTCGATATTTTTCGAACGTCGACAATTGTTCAACAAGTGTTTGTTAAATTTTAATATTATACGTACCGAGCGTTATACGAGCGTTATACGTGCCGAGTTATACTCGCGCTTTGTCTTTCACGAGGCAAACGGTCTGCTTTCTCTGTCGCGTTATTGCGATAAAATAATTTCCAGCTAGGCTGGATCGGTTTTCTTCGTCGGTTTAAGATTTAATCCGCCCGGCGAAAACGGCAAGCAAACTGCGCGCGACGCTCGTTTTTGCGAACCATCTGCGCCCCGATCTGACACGTATAAGCCGCGTACGTGAAATATCGTTTAATCGTTTCGCTTTCCGATAAAGCGAAACAACGTCTGTGTGAAATTGATATCGGAGATGGCGCGTTTGTTATGAACCTACTCGTATCGTAAAAAAAGAAAAACAATATTGCCCCGCTAGTTTTCTCTTTCTTCCTTTTTTTCTCTAATAAAAATTACAACAGTCGGCCTGTCCTGGTAATAAAATCCGCCAACTCCCCCCCTGCTCCGTAGACGATCAAACAATTTTTCAATTTTTCCCCGAGTTTGTTTGTTTGTTTGTTTGTTTGTTTGTTTGTTTGTTGTTCGTTACTCGCAAGGGACGAAAATTACGAGTCGCGTAATCGATCGCATCTGGCTGATTCGTCGAATCAACCGAACGACACAGTTTTTCCTCTCCAGATCTCGTATCGGGAATTAATTCTTCTTGGCGGCACCCATTTTCGTTATTAATTTTTTGCCAAACCAGCCACCTGGTTCCGTTACTTTCCTCTCTACCTCCCTCCCGCTTCATCTTTCAAATTTTCCAACGTCACCCCCTGAAGCTAACCTACTGCATGGCAAACTACGGGGACCGCGAGACGGCGAATTGAAACTTGCTCGTCTCAATTTCAATTCCATCAACGCGCGAACTAGATACCCGTTTACCCAGAATCGAAACTTTCCACTCGAAGCTATGTACATGTATATGTATGTATATACATATACGTATCTACCCGAATAAAAAGTAGTTGGAAGGAGTAAGGGGAAAGGAAAGCAGAACAATGAGAATATCGGGGGGGGGGGGGGCATACCGGAAGCGACCGGTTGACCTCCGTTGCTTCGTTACACCGTCACCATTTTACGGCGTTTTTCCTCAAAGTCGGTCTAAACGAAGATCGATGAGCGTCGTTCCCAAGCGTTCTCGAAAACGGCCGGAAATCCATTCCGACCTACTCGGGAACGCCCCTTCCGTGTCCTCACCCTCGGAACACCAGGTCGATCGAACAATTCCCAGTGAATAGAAAAGCACGAGTTTTCTCATTGTTTGGAATCCCTGACTCCCTTATCTGTATCTGTTGATACTCATCCTTGCTCGCGATCCTTTTGCCCTCGTCATCTTGAGCTATAAATAGCGCCAACTTGATTGTCCTCTCCGTCGAAAACAAACCAAAATCGGAATCAAAACGTTTCTCCACCGGAAAAGCAAACTTCTTCTTCTCCCCTTTTCATTTCCGCGTAATTTCGTAAAAAAATGTACGTTATTAGGAGCCGCGTAGAAGAAGCGGACGATGCGATCAGGGTCAGCGAAAAGTCGGTTTTTCAGATACGTTTCTCAGTGGCGTCGTAGCTGCTCGACGGGACGCGCGTCGCGATCGATCGATCGATCGATCGATCGACCGACCGACCGACCAAGAAAAGCTCCATTGATGCTCAACGGCAAGTGACAAACGAGCAATTTATCTAATCATGCATCGGGTTTGTTATCGTCGTCGCGACGTCCAGACAATTAATTCGTAATTAATCCGTGGCTCGAGGTTCCACTCGTGGCCGGTGAATGGGCGGAAAACGGCGGTGAAGGAGGAGGTACAACGAGACGAGAAATCGTGGCGAGGACAAATCGGGAGAGAACTCGCCGGTCGAGTGGATGTTGTCGAGGTCGGGGCGAACGAGACGCGTTGGAGTGAAGAGAAGCGAGTGAAAAGCAAGTGAAAATCGAGTGTAACGGAAGAGGTGTGACGGAAGAGGACTCGATATAGCGGAACGTTTTTAGTTAGAGAGCAACGCCATGAGCAACACCGGGGCTATTCCTCTGATCTTGGTGAAGAAGGAGCAGCTCGTCGAAGGCAAGTACCGAAGCGTTTTAGTCTTTTTCTCGACGCTAGTCGCTGGACGGGCTGGATCAGTCCGATACGAACGACGACACGTCCTCCCATTGTATGCCTTGCCGGATATTCCGCTCTTTCAGCGCAGAAGGAAATGACGTTAGGCCGACTGTTATCGGCCGATCGACCGGCCTAGATCTGCGTCGCCAAGCTCTTACCTACATTTTCACCTATATCAGTTTTCCTTACTTTTTCCATCTCTCTCTCTCTCTCTCTCTCTCTCTCTCTCTCTCTCTCTCTCTCTCCTTTCTCCCTTTGCAGAATCACGCTTTGTTAACGCGACGAGACGTCGTTGTTTCACCCGACAACAGCAATGACACGCGTTCCATCGACGAGTTCCATCTCCGCGATTTTTTTCATCACGGCACATTCGTTTCCAGCTAAAATTCCAGCTCGCTTGGAATATATCGCGGTATTTTTTTTAACTCAAAAGCGTTCTTCCGAAAATGAGAAATTTCCGAGAATTTCTCGCTGCCACGAGAATAGTCGTTGACGTTTCTCGCGGAATTTTCTGTCGCGAGCGCGTCCACGCGAGTCACTCGTGCCAAAAGAAAAGAAAAAGAGGGAGGAAAGTAAACCGAGTACGAACCAGTAACGAGGAAGATCCTGTTGCTCCGTTTTCTCGTCGCTACCTTTTTCTCCGAAAATCTACTGCTTTTCCGAAATCTCTGAAATCTATCGCGGTAGCTAAAAAGATTCCACGTCTTGCCACGTTCCGTCGTTGCCACAAAGTGTCGCATTTTTCCTTGAACGCGTTCGAAGGGAAAACAGAGTTTCGCGCCTGGAGTTTCAGCTAGAGCGTCGTCTCGTTGCTCTACACGAGGATTCGAGCGGCTGACCATTGGTTGCTCGTTCCACTGGCAGGCGCAACCCCGTGGCTACGGCAAACTTTGAATCGCGACCTGCACTAACAACGAGAACGCGGCGAAGCTTTCTCGTTAGCGCGCATTTCTCCGAAAGTATATGATTAATAATACGGAATAGAAGATACTTTCTTCTTGCAATTATTGTCCGAGTGTCTATCGTCACCGTCAAAGGACTGAAAACCAACTTGGAAAGTGGGAGCTGCGGAACATATTTCTTGTCAAACATCTCAGAAACTATCGAAGATAACGTTTTTGTGTAAATTGATGAAATTAGGGTTGTTTTAACGACGAATACCATTATTTAGACGTATACCATTATTTAGACGTTCAACGACCAAGTCTAGAAATCAAGATTTATGCGTTAATTGGGAAAGAATTTGAAGACTGAACGTCGGCTTCCTTATTTTATTTTTTTCGAGTCACATTCTTATACAAGAAGACACAGATCACAAATTCAGGGAATTTTGGGAACTAGTGGGACTTTGCCACTCCTGTCGGTGCACGTAACATACGACAACTGCTCCTTCTGCTCCCGTTTTCGACTATCTCCGACCATCTTCTCAACGGAAATTGATCGTTCATCGAATGAAAAAAAGAATCTAAAGCCAAAAGCAACTCGTAGCCGACGATACTTGATACCTGATACCTAACAACGGCTTCGCGTTTCTCGTGGAGTGGAGAACGACGTCGACGCCGTGGAAAGAGCGTGTTCTTCTCTCGACCACGTCAGTTAGACCCGGCGAGTCGGTGTCTAAGGGTTTGACGCGGTACAATCGATACGCCGAGTCGTCGCGTCGCACGTTCCGACACACATTCACCGAGTTTCTTCAAGTTTCTCCAAGATCTGCGGTTTCTCCGTGGATCTACGAGGTGCGCAGATTTTCGCAGGATGCTCGAACCATCTTGGGAAAACTTGGGAAAAAGGACGACGATGCTCGTGCTTCGACCGTTTGACCGTGACTGGAAGGAAGCAAAGTGGCACGGGAAATTACTGGGAAGCGATCGAAACGAAAAGCGTATCGCGAACAATCGTATTATCGAAACGTCTGGAATTTCGTTTCTCTTGAAAGTTTCGTCCCTGGTAAGAATGACTCTCGGAGAGAGAGCGGTGGCTTTTAAACCATCAGGCATAAGCGAGCCCGAGTTAAAGTTAAATCGGTCGATCGTTAATCTTTAAAGCGTAAAGCGCCTCGCGACGACCACGTAACAACGATAAACACCTGCACCTTTTTTTCACACGGTGTATAGTGCACCTTTGTGCACTATACCTCACAGCCACAAATCAAATTTCATCAGAGAACAGTCGATTTTAGTCTGCCTAAATCGAACTCTCGTGACTCTCGGATCCTCGTTAAAGTTATTTCATTCGAAACCTCGAGTTTGAAACTTGGCCCAACGCCAACACACCTCCGTCTCTCTCCGTCTATGATAAATATTTCAACGTTTGACGATCGACGACAGTTTAAAGAACGCCGACGATCTCGTCGAGTGGAGGCATGAATGGTTAAATGAGCCGCGATTGTCCCCGGATTTTCACTCGGCTGCCCCGGGTGCCACGTGTTGCGCCCGAGTGTTTCTCCAACGCGAGAACCCGCGCACGGTGATCGCGCCTTACCTTGTCTTGCCTTACCTTACCTTACCTTACCTTACCTTACCTTACTTTACCTTATCGGTAATCCCAAAGCCCTCCGGTAATCGCACGCCACTCTTTTCCTTTCGAACACGCCCGAACAGGTCGGAACGAACGGACGTTGCAACCGATCCTCGTCGATACATCTTCTTTTCGTTTCTAGCCCGGGCTAACCCAGTTGCACAGCCAGCCACAGCCGTCGAGCTAGAGGGGACGCGATGGATTTGACATTTTTTAAACGCTAGAATCGAACAGAGAACAACGAGATGGATGCGAAGGAACTGCGATCCGTCCCCTGTTCCTCCTATTTTCAACCCTTTCTTGATCGCCTTTGGAGAATTTTTTTCTGTCACCATTTTTTTGACAACCTAGTTTCTCCGTGCTCTTCCGTAGACATCGCGTTAATGCACCGTTTCTT
The DNA here is from genome assembly GCA_032399605.1 of Melipona beecheii. NCBI lineage: Eukaryota > Metazoa > Arthropoda > Insecta > Hymenoptera > Apidae > Melipona > Melipona beecheii. Next base: position 15,644,410 of record JAUCMO010000501.1, read on the forward strand.
TTCATTCATCATAAACGCAAACTCTTTGATTTTCTAGAGATGGCTAACCGGCGGCCCTTGCCCCCACTTTCTTGATCGCTAGCGCTACCCTCTCCACACGTTGAAATTTCTCCTCGTCGTGCACGAGGAGAACGTTGATTTCCTTGCTTGTTAAGCAAGCGAACAAATATGGTTCAATTCGAAACAAAATAAAGGTGAAATTTATATTCATACAACTTTTGCACTGTAAAGAATTTTTTAGACTTTAGACGCATTTGAAATTTGAAAGTTATTCCAGTTGTATCCGCAAAAATTTCGTCTCCGCGACTCATCGCGCCAACGAAACGGTCGTTTGCCAGTCAATAGAAATTCGCTCGCGCGGGTATCCTTTATTTCGCTGTTTCGCGAAAACCCGCGGCAAACGGCCGGTCGTCGGGTGGCTCACGCTCGCGACAACCTAGTTTTTAGGCTGAGCCAACGAGGCACGCCGGTGAAGTGACGTTTGTGAAACCGCGATATAATGAGGCCGAGATTTCAAGTGTCACCGGCAGCCTTTTCGAAGCGGCTCGCTGAAATACGCCCGATTCTGAGTGGGTCGTTCGTTAACGACTGAAACTTTCCCTCCCCTCTCCCCCTCTCTCATACTCGTTTTCTATCTTTCTTTCTTTCTGTTTTTCTCAACGAGAAAATGCTCGGACTTGTCAACACCGAAAAAAAAAGAAAAAAAAAAGAAAAAAAAAAGAAAAAAGTCCATGAGAAAGATCCTTTCGAGGTTTAACTCGTTCGCCATCCCACCCCCGCCGTGTTCTGTGTCTTCGAAGAGCAGAAACGACGAACGAATAAAGTATTAACGGCGTATAAAATATTAGACGACGTTTCGCGGAATAAAGCGAAAGGGAATAGAACGTATATGTACGTATATAGCAACACGTACGTACAACGCGAACAATCAGGAATAATTCGGTACGATCGATTCATTCGCGTTCGAGTCGCGACGTTCAATTCGAAACTCGATTCACGGTTAATCGCGTTTGTTGCTCCTAGATATTCTCGCCGAGATACCCTCTCGATTTGCCTTTGAATCTTCCGTTCTCTATTATTAACTAACCCGACAGGGCCACGAGAGACGTTGTGCATTTCACTGCGCCGCGCCGTCGATGCAGCCTCGACTGCAGACCCATTCGTGCAAACACGAATCTGCATCCCGTCAAATTGCCGGTCAAATTGCCGGTCAAATTGCCGGTCAAATCGCCTTCCACCAAGCGTAAACGTCCGAGGCTGTGCGAATTGCATGGAAATTTGTTTACACGGAGATTCCGTTCCTGCGCGCGATTCTGCGCGTTAATCGACAATCAACGTCGATCGTAATTCTCCGCGTCGACGCGTTCGAAAGATCGGCAAAGCAAAGTTTCTCAAATTTTTTATAAATTTTCCATTTACAAGTACAAATATATGTATATATATATATATATATATATATATATATATATATATATATATATATATGTATTTGTAACATTCTTTTTTCTCAATTTACAATATTATATTATATTATATCGTGATGTTATTCTCTTCTTTTTTCTTTCAACAAATTCGAACGAAAGCCGATCGATGCCAGGGGTGACAACGGCGATGTCTCACGGCGATCAACGCGAGCCACGCGTGCCCGTTAAATTTATGAACAGTCGTAAACGATCGACGCGACGCGATAAGTGGTCGGCGAATTAATGAAATTCAATTGCAATCGATAGCCGCAGCTGACGCGGCGAGAAAATGACGCCTGTGTGTCGCGCGATTATGCCGGCCCTCGAAACTCCCTCCAACTCCCATCGACTCTGTTCGACTCTGTTCGACTCGGCCCTCCACGCTGTTTATCTTCGCCGTCGGCGCTAACCGAAGACCCAGCGTTTCCCAACGTTGCACCAAGCAAGCCTCTACCTTTTTCAATTTCATCGCACGAACAAACGCACATCCCGCGTTTCGGGAAATATCGTCGACACTTTGCTACTTGCTGCTTTGTCGTCGTCGAAATCGCCAAGCTCCTCGACCGTCCACGTCGATCAACGCGATAACAACAACAATTACGCGTACATTCGTCGATAACATTCAGCTGCGATCCCCGAACGAGTAACGTCGACGAATCAACGAATCGTGACGGCGACGGTGACGGCGATCAGCTGCGCGATCGACATTGAACCGATACGTCGATATGCGACTCTATACGCCAATTTATAGGCCGCGATAAGTTGTCGATAATCGATACAAAGTGCAAATTAATCGCAACAAGAGACGGACAAGAGCTGACTCGGCTCGCGTGACCGCGCAGATAAGAACGCGTTCTTACCGATCTGTTATCTTTCTCGCATTAACCTTTAAACAGCCAGCGACAAGGAATCGCGGCATCGATCGCGGCCAAGCTGTCATTTCTCTAACAGAGTCGTCTGTCCCGTTTCCTCACGTCCCGTCGCGTCTCGTCGCGTCCCGTCCGTTTCTCACCGATTTAAAATTCATTAAACTGTCTCTGGAAATTATTCATTTTCTCGTTCGCGGAATCGCCTCGTCGCTCGACGAAACAACACGATGTTTCCGGAATACACCTCGTGCCAATTCCCTCGGAGAACGAGAGAGAGAGAGACCAACTTTCAACTTTACACGTAGCTTGTTAACTCGTAACGTTACTAGAACTATAACGAAATAACGAACAACGAGCGTCGTTTTCAAGAAAATAGAAACCGAGAGTTTTGTATTTTGTCGTCGGACGTTTGGCTTAATAATTAATCCGATAGATACGTAGGTACTCGTTCCACCTCTGTCGAAACAATTCTTTTTTCTGCAATTACGCGATTTCTCCTCCTGTCGAGCTGATTCTCGACTTTTCACCCAGAATCACCGACGAACGTGATCACCGTCTCACCAGCTAAACTTTCTCGTCCCCGCTCGTCGAACGCTCGTTCACTCTCCTCCGCCTGTACGTGCTTCCAATACATTTGGCAATATGCGCTAAAATTGGTCACGCTACGGGACAATGCAGAAGCCTAATCTTCTTCTACCGCTCAGATTACGTGGATGACGTAGGTTCTATCGATCCTTGAAAACGTTATGTTGCTCCAATACGGTGGAATATACGTGGTGTCCGATACGTGGTGAAGCAGTTTCTACGAATTTTTTTTTTTTTTTTTATTTTTGAGTCGACGGAAAATTGAGTTTCCGCGAAAAAAAGAAACGGAAAATCAGTCAGATAAATAATATGACGTTCTGCGATTGTTACAATTGGAGAGGTTAAAGTCTCTCGTCTTCTCTTTGATGTTCCAACGAATTTCGAATTTTCGCGTGGATTTTCGTCCCGGTAACAGGTAGCACTGGTCTTTTGTCACTGACCTTACGGAACAGGAACGCACGCGATAAGCCGCAAAATGGAATGTCGTGCCGGTATGCCACGGTCGGGGTGCTATCAGACCGCGGCATCGTTACCTCGTTGTCTGCGTTCTATTGATTTTCCTGACCTTGCGCCACCACGAGGCCACGAATTAGCTCGATATACCTTTTAAAACAGCCGTCTCGATCTCTCGATCCGCGCTGAAACGACAGACAAACTTGCCCGACATCCTTGCACGGTATCGACCATTCGTAAATAGACGTTATTGCCCATTTCGTCAGCCTTTTTCTCTCTCTCTCTCTCTCTCTCTCTCTCTCTCTCTCTCTCTCTCTCTCTCTCTCTCTCTCTCTCTCTCTCTCTCTCTCTCTTTCTCTGGCAATGTAACCACTTTCGCCCGAATGCAACGAATGCGAAACAATTGTTGTTTGTTCTCTGTTTTTCGGTAAAAAATTGTAAAAAATTGTAAAAAATTGTATTCCCTCGGCAAACTTTCTCAATAAATCATTCACGTTTGAGCGATGGCTGGAAACAATGGCCACGTGTTTGGTCGGTTCGGTCGAAATTATCCAGATAATTGTGCGAAAAGTAATTTTTCCACGCAAAAGTTTTTCGACAAAGATCTATCGTCGCGTTGTCGCGAACCGAGCATTCGGAAAGAAAATCGGGTCAAAGGTTGAAAGAGGTTTGGTTATCGTCGAGCTCGTCGAGGCAACAAATTGACAAATTGGAGCAATCAGCTTCCAATATACGGCAATCGTCATCGGGCATTGGCAGTGTTTCTTTTCTTTTTTTGCTCGTCTCGGGCTCGTCTTGATTTTCATTCCCATTGTACTCTCGTACGCCGAGCGTCCCTCTTATGCGTTCCCCGCGTACGCGTATGTATTTCAATAACGACGTTACGCGGGGCGTAATGCCTCCGCGTAATGGCCGTTGATGGAATTTATACTCGCTCGGCGATCGCCGAGCACAGATCGCCGCCGGCTTGTTATTTTACCAAATCTCGTTTACGTGCGTTTGATGGCGTCGTATGGTTTACGGTGGGAGCCGACGTTGCCTCTCTTTAGCACGCGCGCTCCAGTAATTTACCGCGACCCGGTTGCCGGACTCCCTCCCCCCCTCCGCCCCTCTCGCTCATTGTGCGTCCAATGCTCGCACAACTAATTTTCGGACTAATTAATTTCCCTCGGTCCCGCAACCTGTCTGTTCCCTTCTCATCACCTGTCTTCACCTGTCCAAGTAACGACGATAATCATTCCCTTCCCATTTTGTCCTCTGACAAGGAAAATTCTTCGCTTGAATTTCCTCACTTGGTAAAAAATGGATTCCAAATGGATTCTCCCAACCTACGTCAAATAAATAAATACGAGTAAAGTTTATCAACAATTAGAAATAAAACAGATACCGTTAGAGAATGCGAACGAGTCTGAAAAAGATATTATCTGTACAATTTCCTCGCAATCTCTATCCTCTCGCGACTCGCTGCTCTCTCGATACTCTCTTCCGACTGTGATGTGATTTCCTTCGAGATGTGCACTCTCGAAACCTTCGTATTTTAAATTGTCCTAAAACTTGGGCGGCTAAAACAAACAGTCCCAAGCCTGGTTTTCTTTTCACTGCGGCAATCACATCGGACACGCAGCAGGCGACAATTGCCTTGTGCTGTTTCGTCACACTGGAAAAAGCAGTTTCCGAGCAGTTTCCCTGCACGTTTCCGCACAAGAATCCGTTCAGGCGGATTTGAAAATCTAGTTGCTCTATCTAGATAACTAGATAACAGATGGTCGTAACAACAAGATTTTTGAAAATTTTCATTTCGAAACGACATTACTTTCACCACTAGTAATTCAATCAGACAAGTAAGTAACCAGACACGCACCAGAAAGAGTTTCCCCAACTAACTAATTAACTAATTAACTCAATCGCGATCGAGAGATAAACGGTAGATCGAACGGTGGGAGGATGTAGCAGAAAAATGTAAAGAAAAGAGAAAAGAGAACGAGATTAAAATAAATAAAACGAGGATAACGGAAGTAGCAAACGGAACGAACGATGTATCAACGGCGAGGAGAGAGATTCGCTTTCGTTCAACCTACGTAGGAATACATTTTCTTCCAATAATCGTTCCTTCGTGTGTCAAACCTTTACACCTCGTTCGACCTCGCGAAAAGAACGCGCGGTGAATTTTTAAATTGCCATCTAAAAATTTCCGTTACACCGTTCACCGTTCACCGTTCACCGTTCCGGTGAACGATCTGTCCCTCGGGGTACTTTTTCTTTTTCTTTTTTATTAGTAACGTGACGCGTTACTAATAATCGCGACATCGGCTCGATACTTTTGGCTTTTTGGCTTTTCTGTCAACGAGCTATTTACAAGGCGCGCTGCTACGCGTATCTTCTCTTTGTTCACCTCCTTTCTTTCATTTTCCTCGTATTTTCACCTTTCTCGAGTTTCTCCCAACTTGCCACTCAATTTGCCAGATCCGATCGAGGTGTAGCTACGATCCACCAACCAGTCACGTTTCTCTTTCTCTTCTTTTCCTTTCTCATTCCACGCGAAATTTGGTTTCAATGTCGCAGACGATTAAAAGCCTTCACCCTCTTTCATCGGTGAGACTCGTGGTCTCTAAGGAATTCGAATCAAACTCAAATAAGAATCGCTGAACGAGACTCGCGACTCACAATGCAGATTCATTCGTTGCGTTAATTTTGGCCACAATTCGGACGTGCAAATATATATCTCGATATATCAATATATTTTAACGTACTACCGGTTTTTTTTTGTCAAAAGTCAGTAGCAATTTAACGTAGATCATTTTTCTTGACATCGATGACAATCGTTGTTACGATTGTTACAAACGAGCGTTACGAGAGACTCTGACAAAGTACTTTATTTTATTATTTTCACGTGTTTATATTTAATTTGAAATGTCGATCTTAAACGCCGTCGCGACTTAAATCATAGTGCTAGTGCTAGGGGTTAAGCAAGGTTTAATGCGCGTTCGGTAACTCGACTCTTAATTACCTACCGTTTCGCGCTCGAGGACTACACCTCGGCGACGTTACGGACATTGTCGTAATTACAGTCTCGCGTGACGCGTAATTGCTGTAAACGTTTTCAGCGAGAATCTTCGGTCGGGTCGCGACCTTTGCTTCTCACTCACTCTTTCTCTCTCTCTCTCTCTCACACTCATTCTCGTACAAGAGAAATGCTTCGTCGCACTCTCGAAAGAAACGAGAGTGCGACGAAGCATTTCGAGAGCAGAAAGGACGACGCGTCGGCCTCAAGGGCGCAACTCGTTAGCCCTCGTTGTTCTTCTCCCGCCCGCGGATCAAACGTTCCTCCGCCTTGCGAGCCTTAAAGCCCTTAAACACCCAGCGTTTCGCGATTCTCTCCACCGCTCTCTCGCGACTCTGGAAACACACGACCTTGCTTCGGCACTTGTGGAGAATTACTGAAAATTGCCGAAACAGCGAAACACGTTCGGTTCGAACGCGTTCGATGTCGGAATTTCAATGTTCCATCTATTCGATGATACACTTAGGTAGGGAAAAGAAATTTTTGAATTAATATTAATATTCATCAGGGTCATCTTGTCTTGAAATTTTACTCACATGCACGCAACCGTACGCTCGTACTTCACGTCTCTCTTTCGAGCGAACTCGAGGACCTCGAGACAATTGCCACGCCAAGGAGAAATTCCGAAGAATTTCGAGACTAGGTCTAGACTAAACTCCTAAGAGTTAGACTAAAGGCCCTAAGGCTGTGGATTAGCGCGGAAAATTGGGAAATTTGGCAAGAACGAGGGGAGAAACATCGATGAATACAGTTAAAGTAAAAAGATCTTAAGCCGTAGCGAGCGCCCCACGTTTGCGTTTGCCAGCCAGAAGAGATTAAGTGTCGCGAGCTAGACTTTTCGCATCATGACCGAATGTACCAGTATCTACCAGTCTCTCTGTTTCCGGGGAGAGAAACTCGCGCTCGCTCGACGACTCCACCACGTTGGATCATCGCGTCGCGGTTTCTCTCAGACTTTGCAACCCAGTTTCGCCTTCAGTTTCGCGACCCTGTCACCCACCCCGCGCCAAATCGATGCAACTCGAAGCAGCAACCGTGCAAAAATGAATTATGCATCGAGTGTACACCATGCCTTTCCAGTTTTCCTTTTCCCGCCTCTACTATCGTTCCTTTCTCTCTCTCTCTCTCTCTCTCTCTCTCTCTCGCGCGCGCGCGTTTGCCTTTCCTCTCTTCTCTGCCATTGCCGTTGCAGTTTCTTAATCCACTTGTTTGAGAAAACAACGAGAAAACAGCGAGAGAAGGAAAGCTTTGAACATTCTCGTCCGACGCGAAACAAAGTAATACATACATCTTCACGTCGATGTATAGGGTGAAAAGAAAAAATTTGCCGATAGCTGTTACAGATGAATTTTACACACAAAATTGACCTTGATCTTGAATTTCAAAATTTCCTTTTCTTTCTGTTTTTTTGCTTTGCAACTTTGCGACCCAAAGAACCTAATAGTTCTCTTGAAAACTGGCAAAAAACATTGCTGTAAGTTTCACTAACATTTGATTTGTCCATAGTTGTAACATCAACGTGAATCTAAACAATCAAATGATAAAACTAACTGTCAACACTATTCGAAATACGCGTCCAAAATCATAAAGTCGCGATTAAGAAACTTTTTTCCCACTTTCCAAGAGAACTACATACCATAGGTTGCGACCTATGGTTCCTAAGAGAAAAAAAACAATGTTGACTTTGAAATTCACAGAATGAAAGAAACGAAAAGAATCGTTTGTAACTTTGAAACTATGAATTTTTCGATCCACGTTTATCAAAGTTTCGGGAGCAGGTGTCTACTTTAGAAATTACGAATCCTTTTTCCTGTTCATCCTGTTCACACGTACGCGCGTAGCAAGTCGCGCAAAGTCAAACGGAATTTGCGCAAACGGTGGTCGTTATCGGTGAATTTAGAAATTCATGGCAATTATGCACTGTGGCTGGTTGGCGGAGTGTCTCTCGAGAGGTGTCGACGTTTTCGCGGGCCACTGGGGCCAATTCCGACCCCTTTCAAGCGTCGGCCGGCTTAACCGTCGGCAGGGTTAGGCAAAACAATGCGGAATTTCGACCGTCAGAGTCGAAACGCGAGCATTGTCTTCGGTCGGTGCTTTGAGAGGATTGCCGCGTTTTCACGCCTCATCCCCTCCGCGGGTCGACGCGTCCTCGCCTGTCGTTCGAATTTTTCACTGTCGTTTACATTTACGCATCGCGTACATCTCAACGTTCATTTCCACGCGTGAAAACGAACCTCGGATTTGGATGGAAATCGGCGACCATTGGCATACAATTTACAATTAAACCGATCGAACGTAGCTGACATAATCGAGTTCACGCGTTTCAGTCGGTAACGAAGGAGGAACAAAGAGCTCTCGCGTATGACAAACGAGAGACAATGAGTGAGAAATCGACAATCGATGTGTCTTCGTGTCGAACAACGTCGTTTCCCTCGTATTGACGCGATTGTCGTTCGAAAGATGAAACGACAATTTCTAACAATCTCTTTTGATCGACTCGTAGGCTCGACAGTCCGAGCACTGTTTTTAGAAAATATTCCATTGAAAGCGAGAAGAAGAAGAAAAAAAAAACTGCACGACTTGTTGTTCCCCAGTACGATTCGTCTCGCTGAAAGGCTAAGAAATAAAGACGACTTTATCGATATGCAAACATTTGAATCGATAGAAAGCAAATTACAGGCGCGATCAAAACAAATTAACCGAGAATTTCCGTTGCATCGGCGTTGCACCTGAAGAGGCCCGATTTTCTCACCCTTCGTTACTCCCGCTAAAATCACTTTCAGTGATAAAAAAAACAACAAAGTAATTTAACACGATTGTTTCTCCTTGCCTCGAATCTAAAAAAAATTTCCTGCTACGCGTGAAATCGTACTACGTGTTACGTCAATTGGTCAATCGGTTGTTATCGTACGTGAACACGCGCGTCTGAAGTCGTGAGAAAGTCGTACGTCCGGTCAGGTGAGCCAACCGATCTACGTACACGTGTATTCCCTTCTGCCCCGCATACGTCTCGCATGAAAAATCGATCGAAACGACGTCTATCAAACGTTGACGCGCGATAAATACGTGATATCGCGTGTCAACTAAATCGACAGTTATAAAAATTCCTCGAACGTTCTAGTGGTTACGTTACGTACCGACGAATTTCAACGTACGGCGAAGAGCGTAACCGAGTGTACCATACCATACCAGTGACAATGAAAAATTGCGGGCAATCGAGTTACTATGTAACTGGCGTAACTATGTAAAAAAAGGATCGTACAACGATCCACTTGGTCTCGTTTTAAAGAGCGGAGCTATCTATCTCGATAGTCGTGAGTTCGTTCTCTTTTCAGACGACTTTACGTCGTGTAACACGACGAAGGGTGAGAAAGCGAGGATACATTTTTCTCGAAAATTCGAAAGATCAAACGTTTCTTTTTTCAAAGAACGAAGAAGGAAGAAGATGTTCCGGAAGAAAGTTTAATTTTAAAAATTGTAAAATAATCTTTTTCCCTACGCAACAACTTTCTAAACTACTTGTTGTTTCGGCGAATGTCGAACTATTTAAACGAAAAACTCTAACTCAACTATGGTGATTGTAGTCGGGACAAAAATCTTTCGACGTTTGAATTTTAACAGAATTTTCGAGAAAAACGTGTCCTCAGTTTCCCACCCCTCGGTACGTTCCAGTACGTAAATTTATTTTCCAAACAAAATAAATCGTTCCGTGATCTTTCTTTTCTACTTAAAATTTAAATTATCGACAATTTTTCATTTTCGTTTTCGGTACAACTTTGCTCTTTATTCTATCTTTACCGTATCTAAGACGTTAACTTTGAGACTTTTCTCTCTCTCTCTCTCTCTCTCTCTTTCTCTCTCTCTTTCTCTGTCGTGTTTGTTCGTCTGTCCGTTTGATCGTGAAGCATCGTTGTTATCTGGTCGCGTCAGTGACCAGAGTTAAAGGGAGGAAGAAAAGAGAAAGAGGAAGAGAATTTTACGTGCAACTGTTGGAACAATCGCGGTGTCGACGAACCACGAGAAGGCGCCCGGCCTTAACGTTACCACGAGAGGACAATGGAAGCGCGCCTTGAGTTCGATTCTCCGATTAATAGTCGGAGCCGCTCGAGCCGTTCATCTCGAATAGAAAGTTGCGCGCAGTCGCAAAGGAAATAAAAAAAAAAAAAAAAAAAAAAAAAAAAAAAAAAAAAAAAAGAAGAAAAAAACGAATCGTCGCGTCGCGTCGCGTCGTTGGCAGATAGACGAGCGGCGTCGATCGAGCGGCAACCAATTATCGATGTTCGATTGGTCGTGCAAAAATCGAGGAGACGTCACTGTTGCACAAGGTGCAAGTCCGATATAGCAAACCGCTGTCTCTCCCTCCTCCTTCTCCTTCTGCCGCACAACCGCCTTTTTCACCTTTATCGATTAATCCTTCTAATCTTATCGACTCTCTGTCTCGCTCGATCGCTCGAACCTCAATTCTCCATCTCTCTCTGTCAACATTTTCTTCTCCGCGCACTATTCTTGTCTTTCGCTCGTTTCGCTTCTCACCGGCTCAGCGGCTCTTTTTCATTTTTTCCTTGTTTTTTTTTGGATCGTCCCAAAACGACATCTTTGCAAATTGCCAGAAACGTTTCGCAGTTGTCGCGAGCTTGATCGTTCGTTCGACGAACTCGACGACGAATCTTACCAGCTTTAGCTTACCGTTTGTCAAAAATGTTGTCAAAAACGTTTTGTCAATTTGTTCCTGACGAAAGTACATACAAGTACGAAGAAGGAGATGGAACGAGCCGTCAGTTTCCAGGAGGTTTCGATCGTCCGATTCCCCAGTCGAATCTCCACTCGAGGATATCTAATTGCACGATTGACGCGCAACAGCAACAGCACGGACAATCCGCAATTCTGTGAAAGGTGCTTCTGAATCACGAGCAGCTCGTCGATCGTAGAGTGTCTCTCGTAACCGCGGCGATCTCGTATGCACCGATCGATCTGGTCGCGTACGGTATATACGTACGTACGTTGCAACAGTGGTTTAACTTTGATCTCTGCGCAGATTCTGCCTCGCTACGAATCCATTCGCGCACGAACGCGCCCGTGCAATTTCTCCGATTGTCCCCTAGCGTCCGTCAGCGATCGATCAGCTGAATCGACTCGCACACACCCACTTGACACAGAGTGTCAAGTCGATAACGATACTGTCCATTCGGTGCAAATTGTTGTCAAGTTTGGTCGTTGCGATTTGTCGCTGTTCGAACTGGAATTTCGACGAAATTCGAGAAAACGAAAATTATTGGTCGCGATGAAAGAGATTAGACGATAGATTGTAACAGACGCGTGACGGTATCGGCGTTGCACGACTCTTCCTTCCGGTCGGAGCGGTGATTTCCAGCCGAGCTGCGCGATGCACGGTGCGACGTGTTTCGTCATAGAGAGAGAGAGAGAGAGAGAGAGAGAGAGAGAGAGAGAGAGAAAGGTTTGTCGTTCCCGGCCGAAAAACGGGCGCGGTTCGCGTCGGGGTACCGCGTATCCGGGGAATATACCGGGTGCACCGCATGATAATAAAGTACAGGCTATGTACGCGCGGATCGGAGAGACGCAGACTCCGCTCTATCGATCCGGCCTGGAACGAGACGAGAACGCCGGACGAAATCGCGATGAATCGAGAGAGAGAGAGAGAGAGGAGAAGGAAGGATAGCAGAGCGTGATGGAGTGATAGAAAAGGACAGCAATGAAAAGACCGATGAAAAGAAAACGGAGATTTAAAAGGGATAAGGAAAAAGGGGTGTAAGGAAGGCAGATGAGGAAGACGACGCAACCACAATTTGCGGAAATTTGAGAGAAAAGAGGCTGCCTGTTGTTTGAAACAAGGATTTTCAAAAGCGGAGATAGTTGGACAAGTTTCTCCCACGAAAGTTTCTCGTTTCTCGTTTCTCGTTTCTCGTTGCGTCGGTGTCGTCGAATCGGATCATCCCTAATTGCGACCCGTTTCATCAACGTCTAATCTCGTGCAATCAAACACTTCGCAAGCGACCGCGCGGCGTTTTCGAAAAAAGAACTCTGTTATTAATTAATAGCGATGTAACGATAACAGTGGATATATCATCTACGTATGAACGCTTGCCTCAAGAGGATTAGGATTAAACGCCTCAAACAGACTTTTCAGCGCGGTCGCTGTTGCAAATCGGAGAATCAGCCTTGAGATTTCAACTTCCTCGTTCGTCACAGCCCCTAACGAGGTATGCATTTTTCATGGTTCAATCTCTGTTTTACGATACGCGACCACCGCGTCTCCCGCGTCGCCCGCGTCGTTCAATTCCACGTTAGACCACGAAAGTGGGTTAGCAAACAAAAGCGCGCACGCTTTTGAAAGAATCGGATTAAACGCCGCGCCACGTCGATTTATTCATCGAGAGTGGTCGCTCGTTAATGAAAGGAGAACGGAAATCGCTACCTAGTCCTACCGCGTTGCACCATCTCGTCACGCTGGATATATCGTCACGTTGGTATATCTCGCGAGCATTGTCGCGAACCGTGAAACTTTGACTTTGTTTCTTCGGCAACGACGTCGTTTCTTCCCTGGATGGAAAAAGAACTTTCTCATCGAGGATGCGCGCAAACGGACAGCGCGACTACGGCAGAAACGATAGAAATTTACAAAAAGTTACGTCGTCGCGACACGACTTAACTTACTTATGTATCGTTGATTATGATTCGAGTCGAACGAGGCGAGCGATCGAAGGCGATACACGGCCAACGAGGCGAGAGTCAAAGTATCCGAGTACCACGCTGCGAAATCCTGACCTACTCTCGCGTCGAGTGCCGTTTATTGGCATTGTCGTCGCGTATAGCGCGATGATAGATGGAAGCCAACGGCTTTTGGCAGAGTTACAGAGACGCGGTTGCGTCGCTACGTGAAATCGACGACGCGACCGCGGCCTGACGGTTCGGCGACATTTCACGCGCGCGGCAACGTGGACAGGGTTAAGGTCACGGCTCGACGAGGTGTATTTATTTCAGGTGTAAGACGCCAGAGACGAGCATTTCCGGCGCGCGACCTACCTAAACCGACGCCGGATGCTTCTCCGGATCAACTATACGTGTATAATAGCCTATATCGTGGCTATTATACATTGGTAGGTTATTATTATCGTACTGCGTGTTAAGTCGTGTCGGTGTTGAGTTACAACCTGCAGTAGAGTTGTTACATCTTTAATCGCGTTTAATTATCATACCAAATACGACCTGTAATGTCCGTTTGCATGCACGATCGTAGGCATGCACGAAGAGAAAGAAAGAAAGAAAGAAAGAAAGAAAGAAAGAAAGAAAGAAAGAAACACGATAGACGTTGGCGCGAGGTGTTTTTCTTTTTTCGAAAGAAAAGCAACTACATGTTAGTTGTCAATCCGTGTTTATTACCTTGTTTAATTATTTATATTTATAACGTTCACAAAATATCATCTCGGGTGCGGAGAATTTCTCCGTAGAAAGATTCGCTCGGCGATTCATTCGCGCCAATCACATTTCCATCTTCGATTCAGCCTTCGAAGTCCAACCTTCGACGACGTTCGCGAGCCACGTTCTCATCTCGGGAGTAACTCCGTACCCAATCTGTTCTCGAGTTTAATCCTCGCCGAGGAATTGAATTAACTTGCCCCGACGCGGCTTTCAAATTCGATTCGAACCGGCCGAACGGCTGGCGTCACACAGTCGAGTCACATTATCCGTCGTAATTAAAGCCGGATATAACCGGCTTTCGTCCGACGAAATTCCCGGATGATCGCGCGTAATCGCGTTCCAATCACGCGCGATGGCTGCGCGGGATCAGTCGACGACTCGGCCCCTTTGCCGAGCGACGACATCCCGCGGGAGCTTTGCCCGAAAACTCTCTGCATCTCCCAGCGGTTTAGCTCAATCTTTCCTACTCGCCTCCTTCCGAGATTCTTTCGAGTTTCTCTTCTATCCGTTTGAACTGCACGCAGCGGTCTGCACTTTGGATAAAGTAACTTTTGGAAATTTTTTTTTTCTCAAGGAATTGTTTCTCAAGGAAGCGACGCGACGAAATACACACGTACGTGTATCTCGGTATCAACGCGCAAATAACGAAATGTCAGGGCTATCGAGGAGGATCGATGGCGAAAAACAATCCGTAGCTGGTAGGTAGGTAGGTAGGTAGGTAGGTAGGTAGGTAGGTAGGTAGGTAGGTAGGTAGGTAGGTAGCTGAGGCCGACTCCACTGCCGGTGAATTTATTAAATTATTTACTGGTTTCAGCTGCCGACAAATATTTGCCGTGCATTAGCACGCTCGGCGATAATGGGCCACGAGACAAAATTGTTTACCGGATTAAACTCTCCGTTTGAAATGGCGGGGGTTGACGCGGCGACGTCGGCAAACTGGAGGAAACGCGAAACCACCCGGCCCGGGGTGATTTATTTGCTCGAGGAGAGCGGAGAGCGGAGAGCGTCGATGCGCTCTCGTAGCGGGTATACAGCGCGTTCGAATTTCCGCGCCGACGACAGATTTTTCAATCAACTGGATCGGACTGCCCCTCGATGCGTCGCGAGAGGAAAATGGAAAGAGAGAACTTGCGGGCAAGTTGCGGCACAGTTACGTTTTGCTAAAGCGAGATGAAAAGGGGTGGGGGAGACTCGTCGCGAGACGATGGACGCGAGGTCGTAGCGAGTTGATACAAACCAAGCCAAGCCAAGCCGCGGCGGGACGGAAAATCGAGAGGCAAACGAATGGTCGGTCGTCGGTGGACGTAGCGCGCGTGGTACATGATTCGCGCTCGACACGAGTTATTAAAAACGAGTGGACCGGCACGAAAAGTCTGCACGATGATCCGTGTCAACGATGTTTATCGTGCGCGACTGGTACCCATCTATTGCACCCACCTATACGTACAGATACGTGTTTTATATATATATATACACATATATGTTTTATATATATATATGTGTATGTGTGTGTGCATCTGTATGCCTCCAAGTACGGAGGAGAGAGAAGAGAGCGCATATCTTTGACCCAGATAAGAGGAATTCGAAGGGGTTCTTATCCCGGGTGCAGAGCCCCGGGGCAACGGAGCTTCTGGTGCCAGGCTTAATGGAGCTTGAATACGCCAAGATGAGGGTTGCTCCGTACTCGCCACCTTCGGGCGATCCTGCTGAATTTTAGCGAATTTTTCCAATGCCTACCAACGCGAATAAGTAGGCGCGACATATAACATGTATAGGCATGTGATGGCTCGCGCCGCTCCCCGTCGTTGGAGCTCGATTTCAACCGCTTCGAACTGATTCGAACGCAAACGGCAATTACAACGACTGCGAACTAATCACGCGTGCTGCGAACGCAAGGCTGCGTTCCCGAACAGCAGATTGGACACCATGGATTATCGTTTGGCCAGATTCTCGCCAATAAATCACCACTTGTGCCAATTTGTTCAGGATTAAGTAAGTAAGTGATATATACATATGCATATATATATATATATACACGTGTGCGTGTGATTGCTTCGTCTTTGGCATTGTTCACCGAACGAAAAGACCTTTGAACGATACAAATCAAATACCTATTAGTCGCGGTTCGAAGGATAGAATCTCTCTCGCTACGAGAAAAATTTACTTTTGCCAGGGGAACGGATGAAAAAAAAAAGAAAAAAAAAAAAATGGACGGCGCGTGTTCTGCTGGGTGGGAGAGGTTGGCTGCTGCGGGAGCAACGAGAGCGAGGGATCCCTCGTCTCGTGGCGCCGTGCTTCTGCCCGGTGTTTCCGGCAGAGAGGCGGCCAGGGTTGGCCAGGGGTGCGTGCTGGTCGGCAGTGACGTCACTAGACTGTACGATGACGTAAAAGCCGGGAACGTTAGGTTACGCAAGCGTGGAGAGGCTCGGGGTGGACCGATCACCCACTGGCCTAGTTTCAGCCCTCTTCTACCTCGTGAACACACCCTCGCTTCGTCTCGCCTCGCCTCGCCTCGCCTCGCCTCGCCTCGCCTCGCTTCACCTCGTCGAGTATTTTTTCCCTGGCTGTCCCTCTCTCTCAGAGGACTGCTACCTACCTGCTCGCGTCAATTCGTAGGCTCGGCCGGCCGATCGAACCCTCGTTGGCTCGTCTTCCGATCGAATATAAAAGCGTTCGGCTCTTTCGGCCCGTCTGCGACAGCCAAACGCGATTCTATCCTTCGACCGTTCGACCGTTCGTTTCCTCGCGTCGAAGATCGTTGCCGATTTCTTTCTCGACGCAATCGTTGCTTTCATCGTCGACCCACCACTTTCAATGACGCCAGCGCGTAAATACACGCTGATCTTTCGAGACGACGACGACGAAGAAATAATTCGAATAAATAATTATCGAAGCTGTAGAGAGGAAAAGCCTGAAACGTCAGTCTCTCCTCGACGATGAAACAGGGTAGGCGTTCGTTCTTGCCTACCCTATCTTCTGGTATATCCCAGAGCAAATTTGACGAAGCACAAAGGGGACGTTCGCTCCCTTCGACGTTCAAAGCGTGGTACAACCATCTACGTTAAATTAAAATTAAAATTAAAATCGAGCATCGAAAACAAAAGCCGTCGAGAGTGGAGATTTCACGACATGCACATCGACTATCGTTCGATCTCTTCGAATTCGTTCCTTCCTTCCTTTCTCCCATCTTTCTCCTGTAAAATAGAGAGAGAGGGAGAGAGAGAGAGAGAGAGAGAGAGAGAGAGATCGTCAAGTATTATATAAAAGCAAAGGGCAAAAAGCAAGGCTGTAGGAACGAGTTCTTCGTTCAACGAACGTGTCCTAACGCAACAAAGCACGTAACTCGGCCGTTCTGATTACGGTCGAGCGATCCTGTAATTGAGTCTAATTGCCCCGTGCAAGAGGCGGGGGCAACCGGTTAGCCGATCGCGCGATCCTCGTTACCACCGCTCATTTAGCGTCTACTGACACTCGTCCAAACACCGGCCAAGCGCGATCAATCGGATCGCCAACCGGTCGAAACGTCGAGTTCAACTGGAGTCGCTGGTTATGCTCTAACACAGCATGACAAATCAGCGGAAAGGCTTCCGGTACCATAGGGATCATCATCATCATGTCGTAACAAGTGCATAGGAGAATCGAAGGAGGATCGTGCGAAGGCAACGAGACGATCGTTTTTAAAAGACAAACGCAATTCTCAGAAATGCTGGCCCACTGTCGTGGACGGCGATTTCCCCGTACATCCAGATTCCAACTCCTCCGTTGAAAAGGGTAGTTTTTCCACGTCGGTGGTAGTACAATAATCGTATAATAAGATAAATCATAGGTTTATCCATCGTAGTTATTCATTCTCCAATAAAATAGGTGGTGATCTTTCAAACTCCAAGGGATCGAACGCAGTCGTGACTGTCCTTGATACAGCGATACTTGTTCGCAGCGATTACACCCACGCAACAACGAGTTGTTATCCAGTTAGACGTGCCGGTAGCGTGTACGAATCGTTGAAAGATTACAGGAACTGTAACGACGAAGCTAAAACTCGAACGCTTGAAAATCGAAGACCCTCCGGGAGAGCAACTTGACTTGAAGTTAATCGGTGCAAACCACCGATCGGCCTAGGAGGCCAATATCACAACGTACTACGTCTACGCTGGCAAAGCTTTGCAGCTCCTCGCGCGCAGATCCACGCTCTTCGATATCTCTCTCTCTCTCTCTCTCTCTCTACATTTATTATCAATTTTCCGAGGGATTTGACCGTGCCGTTTCTCAATGCACCACCATGCAACCCGACCCAACCATGCGCCTTAATTACCACCGCGCCGTTTCTCCTTTCCAGTCAATTGGCCCGCTGGATTCGCTTCCTCTCCACAACATCCTACTCACCGCTATCCTTTCCATTATATTCCTTCTTGCGACTCTCCTTTATTCTCCTGAACATTAGGTTCTCTTCAACATTTGTACTCGATGAAGGAAACAAAAGGCAGCGACAATTCGTTTCCAAGGTTTATCCACCGCTGACTTTAAATCGCGACCGTCATTCATATCACTCTTTCGGAACGACGAAATCAGTTTACTGAAATAATCAAAACTCTGCATTGAATTGTCATCGGACGTGATAAAAATTTAACGGTAACTTTAAGCTTTATTATTATATTTAATACAATGTATCAAACGAAAGGACAGATTCGTCGGACACGAGCTAGTTTCGAAGATCCGAGTCTCGAAGTCTTGTAGTCTCGTTCGTCGTCTTCAGCGACAAACGAAGGCAAACGAAGAAAGAAATCGAGCCGAAAGGAGACCGAAAATAAGGAAAAAACGAGCAAAGGTACGAATCGAGGATACGAGGAACGATTTCCATCTACTTTACTTGCAGGTCTTTGTATTCACGAGCAAACGAGCTTGAATTAATCATCGACTCGGAGTCGTTCGACTCGATACGGGACGACACGTATTTACGTACATCGTATTACGAATAGACGATGGCAGAGTTTACGCGAGGCGAATCCTCTTGGATAAATGTCTGCTTTTTTCTTCAGTTGGACTACTTGTTCTTCGTACAAACGCGAACCGTGCTTTTTACTCGTTTTACTCGTTGTGACAAACGAGCGGGATTCAAGGAATCCGGAACGAGAGGGATCTGAGCGAAAATGAGCTCGATGGTTCTTCAACGCGGCCAGTAAACGTCGCTGGAAGTAAAAGTTTATCGGTAGTCGGTAAACCCGGCCGTTGACCGAGCTTTTCCCAAAAGTTTCGTCGGCGAAATGACCGCCTGCCAAGATTCGAGCGAATCGTCAGCCGAGAAACGATCGAAAGTCGATCGTCTTTTCCTTCGTCGCCGCTCGCTCCTCGTTACTGCCTTTTAGTCCGATACGATCGCGCTGGCAGCGTTTCAAAACTAGCCGAGTACCGCGAACGAAACGATTTCACGTTTCGCGTTGCGTTGTGTTGGATCTCTTGCATCTAGAAATCGATAGAAATCGTCCGAGACCTTTCCGCGAAACATTCTGGGCGCAAATTTTGAGCAAAACTTCTTCTTTCACTGTTTGATAATTTTATCAAAACGACCGTTTATCAAAGTGCCGTTTGCGAAAAAAAATAAATAAATAAATAAATAGAATTGTTGAATATGACTTGTTGAAAATGGTGAAAATTCTGGCAAATTCGCGACAGATCGCGATAGATCCAAATAGTCCAAATAGTGGAGGCCACGGAATTTCTGTTGAAAATGCGAGTCGCAGCGCGGACAAATAAATCTCTCCGGAGTCGTGCGTCAAATTTCCGGCAAATTGAAACATCTTTTCAATCTCTTCGCCGCCGCCGCCGCCGCCGCCGCTGCTGCTGATGCTGATGATGATGATGATGATGATGATGATGCTAATGCTGTTGCAACCAGAACTGAAGAAAAAAAGAAACGAAAAGAAGCAAAATTTGGCAAATTATCGCAACGATAGTCACGATCAGCGATCGTTTGTCTGAAATTTAATTTTAAAAACGACAGCGCCCGCTGGAAATACAAAATTTCTCGGGCATTTTCGACGAGAGGTAAACGGGAACGAGAGCGTTCGATCGAGCGTCGTTTCAAACGGAGCTTAAACCGCCGGCTTTGGGTCGCGCGTAAGTACGCGCCTCGTGATATAAATATCGCGCTTTATGGAGGAAATAACGCGCAGCTTTTTTTTTTTTTTTTTTTCCTCCCCGGCACCGGAGCGGCGCTAAGCTACGTCGCTCAAATAACGTCGTCGTAACGCGGGAGAAATCGCGCGGAATTTTGCACTTGTTAGGCTGTTCGTTCGCGTTCGACGATTCGTCCTCCTCGCGACGACCATCTTCCTTCGTCTGACGTACGCGTGAGCTAAAGCGGGACAGAAAAACTGACAGATAAACGAATAAGCACACGTACAAAGAATTCTTTTTCTTTTTTCCTTTTCCTTTTTTTTTTTTTTGTTTGTTTGTTTGCCGCGGTTGAGCCGATGACGACGAACGCGACAGTTTCGTTTAAAGCGAAATTCTCGCCGCTTTCCAGCTGGCATCCTAGCTATTCCCGATTGTTTTCGCCGAAATTGCGAGAGGCACGTCGCGTTGCCCGATTTCACGAGACGGGACGAGACGAAATGAAACGTTTTGACGTTTCCGGTCGTTTGACGAATGAACGGCGAACGAGCGACAAGAGACGAGAATAAACGACAGACAAAAGCGAGATGGCGGAGAAAGCGCGAGCTTTCGAAACAAAAAATCCTTCTCCGTTATTAAACGTATTTAACGTCCCATCATCCACAGAGAGACTCGCGAGTTTATATATTCGCGAATATATTCGCTTATATATAATACGGACATGTACGAGGAAATGAGAATCGGAAGAAATACCACTGTCGAGAATCACAGAAATACATAGAATTCGCAAAGAAAGGGGATAATTGATCAGCGGTTGGAACATTCCACGTAAAATTAGGAAGAAGAGTCAAAGAGAGAGAGAGAGAGAGAGAGAGAGAGAGAGAATAAAAAGTAAAAAACCGGTGGATGAGCTTGCCGACCGGAGGACAAAGTCCCCCACGCGCGTACACGCGGCTCGTGAAATAAAAGTCAAAGAGGCAAGACGCGCGTGCGACAGTCTGTTGGAATTATTACGGAGGCGAGATACGTGGTACAGCTAGTACCACGGCAGTACAGAGGCCCCGATGTCTTTGAAAGAAGATGTGTTTTCTCAAAGAGGAAGAAGAAGAAGAAGACTGCCGTGTGTAATTTTTCGAGAAACAAAGACGTAAAGATGTAAAAACGGCAGAGAGAGGGACAGAGAGAGAGAGAGAAAGAGAGAGAGAGAGAGAGAGAGAGAGAGAGAGTGAGAGAGAGGGAGATGGAGAGATGGAGAGATGGAAAGAAGAGAGAAAACAAACACAATGAAGAAGCGGAAAGCGGAAGGGAAGAAAAGAGGTTGGGACCACCTCCTTATCTCGTCTCTTTATCCAAAGAGTTTGTTCGATCTCGTTCCGTAATATTTTCCCAAGTTGCAAGAGCGAGCGAGCGAGCGAGAGAGAGAGAGAGAGAGAGAGAGAGAGAGAGAGAGAGCGGCAGCGAGAGAAAAGAGGACGTGACCACCGTGATCACGGGGAGTCGACGGCGCGCGTGCGCGCTCCGAGGGTGAAAAAGCTGAGAACGCCCGGGACGCGTCGCGTCGCGTCGCGTCCGCGTCGCGTCGTATCGTGCCGCGTCGCGGCTAGCTGGCTCGCGAACGGCGCGAGCGAACCAACAAACGCGAGACGCGAGACGCGAGAATCGTAGACGCTACTAGCGCGAGAGAGAAAGGGAAACGGGTCGGGATATGTACATAATACGTAGGAAGTGTCACGTCGGTTGGGAGAGAAAGAGAAAGAGAAAGAGAAAGAGAGAGAGGGGGAGAGGGAGAGGGAGAGGGAGAGGGAGCGCTAGGAAGGGTAGCAGGGGCAAAGCAAGCGGTGACGGCGAACCAAGGGGGACGAGAGTCGCGAGATGAAGGGAGATGACGACGCAAAGAGCGGCAACGAGAGGGAACAAGAGGGAACGAGAGGGAACGTAGAGGAAGAAGGAGGATAAGGGATGGGAGAGCGCGAGAGGACAAGGTAGGGGAGAGGAAGGAGGGTGCGGCAGAGAGTGGTAGAGGAGAGGGTGGAGGAGGAGGAGGGAAACCGGGCGATAGAGAGGGACCGAGGGTGGAGAGGGATCGAGGGAGAGACGCAGGAACAGGGAGTCGCGCGGATAGAGCGTGCGCAGCGAGAAGGGAAGGTGGGATGAAGGGGGTTGAGGGGGAGGGAGCAGAAGGCCTGGAAAAGCCTTGGGAGTGTTCGTTGGAGTAAGCCCTCTCGGGCTGCGTCTCCTCTCCCCTCGGTCTCGCGTCTCAGTCGACGTTTTCCCGTTTTCCGCTACGGGGAAACCTACCCTCGTCGTCGTCACCGTAGCAGCCTCGCTGCGTGCGCTCGGTGCTGGCTCGCCTAGCCAGTGGTCGTCTCCGTCGAACGGCTCGCGTCGTCTAGCTCCGCGAGAAGAGAGAACTTGGCTCGCGATTCCACGCCCGAGACCAGTTCAATCCGATCCGATCCAGGACGCGATCGGACAGGATCGACCGACCGACCGACCGACCGACCGACAGACCAACCGACCAACCGACCAACCGACCGACCGACCGACCGACTGACAACGACCGGAGCGCCGTTAGCGGGTGGAACAAAGAAAAGGGGATAGAGGGAGCGGCGGAGCGCGGGGAGAAGGGGAAGAGGGCAGAGGGTGGCAAAGGTGCTCCAGCACTCCGCAGCATCATCCGAGCCACGGGGAAGACGAGCGTCCAGGGCTGGTGACCTGCAACCAGCTGCTCGTCCATCGGACAATTCGTTTCGTCGCGTCGATTCTCTCTTCGCGTTTATTGTCGCGACTTTGTTCGTTGTCTCGACTTTTCGTTTCCCCCTCATCCGTTACCCTCCTCCGTCGAAGGCTACGTACCTTTCGAACTTTTCGTGAGTGTCGACTCTCTCAAAGACCGTACGTACCAACGTACTGGAAACGAGAAACTGGAAAAAAAGAAAGAGCATTGAGAAGGGGAAAAAACGAGAAGAGAAAGAGAGAGAGAGAGAGAGAGAGAGAGAAAGAGAGAGAGAGAAAGGGAAAGGGAAAGGGAAATACACCCGGTTTCCACGTACCTGTCGATGCGCCTCCGTGGCAATCGGAACGATCGATCCTCCCGAACACACGGACGCGCGCTTCCGGGGATCGTCGTTCCAGCGTGGTTTAATTAGAGGAGAGCGTGCGCGCGACCTAGCGAGCGAGCGACCAGCCGGCACTCTCTTTCGATCTGGTCCAACCGATCGCGTCGCTGATCCCGTGACCTTGTGACACCGCGACAAGAGACAGACAAACGTAACCGAAGCGCGCGCGTGTGTTCTCTATGCGTGTATATATGTGTGTGTGCGCGCCACCGAAGGAGGGATGCGGAAGACGAGGCTGAAGCGTTGAGCCAACACACCGTCCGCGAGACTCGTCCGGGCCCGGCGAGCGTGTTTCCCGTCGCGGCACCTTCCGGCACCTCGCACCGCCTTTCTCCCTCGCGCTTGCCTTCGTCGTCGCGTTTTCTCTCTCTCTCTCTCTCTCTCTCACTCTCTCTCTCTCTTTTTCTCTCTCTCCCCCACCCTCTCTCTCTCTCTCTCGCCGAATCAAATTCCGAGGTATCTTTCCTTTTTTGCGAGGCAAACATCTCGAAAGTGCTTCGCTCGCGCGAGCCGTGTGACCGGAGGATTCCACCGAGGGATTCGGTTAAAGTGACCAGTGGCTTTCCAGAGCAGAGGAAACGACAAAGTCCAAGAGAGTCGAAAGTGCCAAATATCGTCTCTGCGCAAAATATTTGCCGAAAAATAGTCGGGAGAAAAGAGGAGGAAGAGGAGAGGAAGAGGAGAGGAAGAGGAGGAGGAGCAGGAGGAGGAGGAGGAGGAGGAGAAGAAGAAGAAGAAGAAGAAGAGAGTGCGAGCGCGAAAAAAGTTGCCAAAGTCGACACGAGAGCCGATCCTGCTGATTGATAGTAAACAAGGAGAAGAGACGTCCAACTCCCAAGGATCGAAGACGAAGACGGCAAAAACATGAGCGAGGCTGCTCCAAAGTCCCAGGATGGCTCGCCAGCTCGCATGGAAGCCGGTACATTTCTACATTCACTTTCTTTCAATCGTTTCCAGTTAACTTGACTTTGTCTCGTCGTCGATCAGTTTCTTTCGTTTCCTCTTCGAACGTCAAACCTCGCAACTAGATTTCTACAATACGTTTTTTTCGCGTACGATAAGAACGATCTACAAATCTACCTCTTTTCTACGATTTTTGAATTGAAAAAAAAAAGAGAGAAAAATTAGTCTGAATTAGCCGAACAGTTCTCTTTCTCTCTCTCTCTCTCTCTCTTTCTCTCAACATACTCTGTCGCTTCCTGTTTAATATCGTGTCACGTGTACCAGATATAGATATCGTCCAAACGATACATACGCTACATCTTCGATTACATTTTCACCGATATACGCCTCTCGTAAATACTCGGTCGTGTCACCACTTTTGGGAAGCACAACCCCTTTCAAAAGGAAGAACGGATCCATCGACCGACGTGATCAAAGAGCAAAAGTTTTCTCGAGTCTTCTTCCCTGTCCGAAACTCCGAGAGTCGAAGAAAATTCCTTGCGACTTTCCTCTTTTCTTTTTCTCCGCCGTAACGGAGCGCATTCGAGAAGCCTCCGGGCAGTCCTCTGTCCTCTGTCCTCTGTCCTCTGTCCTCTGTCCTCTGTCCTCTGTCCGGAGAGTAACAAAGCTCAAGCATGACTTTTTGCGGTCGACGATAGCGTCGAGTCGCGATTTGCAATTCTGTCAGTTTCCGCCAGACGTAATTTCGCAAATTTCTCGTTGCCACGTTCACACGCTCCGCCCGCTTTGTCCACTTTACTTTGTTTCAACACAAACGTCTCTCGTACAAAGGTTAAAGTTGTTTTGCTCGAAGCATATTTTTATAAATTTCACACGAATGAATGCAGAACGAAAATGATTGAGAAAAGATTGTACGTGTACGCATATATAATAAGTTGTAACGCTTTTGGGGTGCTGGAAAGCTGGGGTGACAAATTCCAGGATGTTGGTAAACTCGACTTTGCTTTAGTACCAACGTCGATGCGTCGTCGTATTAAATTAAAGAGCTGAGACTGTGACAACTCGCAAAGCCAGTTTTTCTTTCATCCGTGCGATGCAAAGAAACACAGGAGAGAAATTCTCTGTCTCTTGCATCAACGATGAAAAAATGAAAAGTATTCGGCAGGGTGAAAGGTCTAGCTCTAGCTCCTGAAAAGCCTCTTCCTACGTAGAAGATGCTACGTAGATGCTAAGAAAACAGCGCTGCGAAGCAACACGAATATTTCTCTCGATTTTACGCCACTGTAAAACGAAATGGCCCATTACCCCAACGCGGACCTTGACGCTACAACTACTTAAAGCATAAAATTTCCATCAGAGGCATTAAGGTCCAAAAAAATGGAGAAATTGAGATACGATGGAGAGTGTGTAAGCTTCTTATTTGCACATTTCCCGAAATTAATTTGTATTCAAATCTTTAAAAACACACGTTATAGCTCTACGCCTACGATGTATTGCGTCTGACAAGAATTATAAAATAAATTTTGATAGCTTGCCACTTTGTAGATGACTGTCGCACCAGGCAAATCGCATCGAAAATTCCAAAGTTCCATCCGCAAATTTCATCTGATCGAACAAACTCTCGGCTGGTAATAAACGTATCGACGATTTTCTTCGACGGGAAAAACTTTCTGTCCTTTCCACGATATAGAAAATTTTCAAAAAAAAAAAAAAAAAAACAAACACGACATTAAAGTTTCATCTTAGGAAAATCTCGTTAGAAGAAAGGGAGGCGTCATGAAGGAAAACTTGCATTTTCCATTGCGTAATTTCGAACTGTCCAAGTACGTACATACGTACGTCGAATTGTCCAAGTACGTCGCGAGTATCTCGAGCCCAATGAGGGGAATACGGCGTACGCACAAAGTTGAAAAGTTGCTCGAGAAATTGGCTTTCCACCGCGGTATCGCGGAAGTGGAATGGGACAGCGATTCTCGGTTGAAGAAGCCGAGTGACCGACTCTTTTCCCTTAATATCGCCAAAGACGACGATGGACTTTCCTTAGACTCCGAAAGGAGGATCTTTCTGCTCGTTCTCGAACTCTTCTGCCGAAGAACGAGCCTCCTCGATTATTTTTCCACGTTTCTTCTTCTTCTTCTTCTTCTTCTTCTTCTTCTTCTTCTTCTTTATCCTTTTTTAAAAAGAATTGCACAAGTTTGAAATAGGTTACGCGCGTAAGCAATACCAGAGAATACCATTGCAGTGGGAATTGTGAATTTAACAATACCGCGATTCAAAGAAATGCCGATGGCGCGAACAACGCTTGAACGAAAAGCACAACAGAGAATCTTTGCGCGTTGTCTTATCTTCTTGACGGTAATGAAATACGGCTAATGAAATAACTGTAAAATAATCATGTTTGAATAATATTTCTTTCTCGCTAATAATTATTGTCAATAACATATTTGGAATAGACGCCAACAGTGGCCAAGAAAGGTTAATAGAAGGAGTTAATAACTGCTGCTAATAAAATAAATACAATAGAAAGAAATCTATCTAACGCTATTTCAATGAAAAGTTTCATTGTACGTAGTTGGTTTTGTTTCAAAAATTGTTGCAAGGGTAACGAAAACCGCTTGGCCACTCGTGGGAGGAAGAGATTCTATTCTCCCCCCCTCGCACAGGGCGTGGAACAAAGTTTCGTCCTCACGCTGAAAGCAACGTAATCGCGAAAGTTGCGCGTCTCTAGACGAAACTAGTGCAAGTTCTGCAGGGCAGAACACTTCCACGACCGGAAACTGAACACTTTCCAGTCGAACTCGAACGTGCTAAACGACCCTTTCTTTCGTCTCGGACCGCTCGCCATGTCCCAATTCTCTATAATATTTGAACAATTGGCCCCTCTCTGTTCACTCTCTTTTCGCTCTCTTTTCACTCAACGCTCTAGATCAGGACCAACGCCGCGGTTGAATTTTTGAAACTTTTCCACAACTTTCCACGCTTCAGTCGGTATCGTTAAATCGCCGTTAATTATCGTTACCCTTTCGAACAGTGCATATTGCGAATATGTGAATACGTGCGTATCTAACTTCCCAATTAGATTAAATATCTTCTATCGCCATCGATCTTTAAATTTAGACTAATCCACGTTGTTTGACAGAATATCGCGTAGAATTGTGGGACAGACGTCGAATATTTCAACAACATACTATGCGCCGCATAGTAGGTAGGTAGTTGTTTGCGCGAACGGCGACGCAACGATTGATGCGTTGTAAGACGCCAGAGCGACATAATTTTTCTTCGGTTACATAATCGGCACGAATTGCGTAATAATAATTCGGCTCCGTTTGCGTCGCCTTCGCGATAGCTAAGGGGAGCGTTTGGTTGTTGTCTCATCGAGGGGAAGAGACAAGCAGAAGTGGAATAAAAACTCTGTTTGCGAGCGTGATCGGTTTTTGAAAATTCCAATCTTGCAAAGCGACCCCCAACGATCGACGCACGACAGCCACAAAACGCCATCGCAGGACCCCGATTTTTTCGATTTTCTCGTTTCGCGCGGACGATCGGACGACTCATTCCATACTCTGGACCAGCGTTCCCACGTATATACATATATTCCCAGCGAAAAGAGAAGGATCGCGCGGCGTGTAGCGCGGTGAGAAACGTGTTTACCGACGAATCGTCTCGACTCTTTCGATCGAGAGCTCTTTCTCCAAGATTCGTCGTTGAACGACGAATTGTCAATTATCGTACATTCGTAAATTCGAGCCCGAAATTCGATGGTCGAGCAATTTTTTCCGATTCGAGGCGTGTCGTACGTAGCGTTACACAGTGACAAGTGTCGATCGTTTTTCTAATTGAAAAACTACGGTATTGAGAGAAGAGACGAGAGAGTTTAATGGAACTCGAACAGGAGAGACTGGTTTAAATGGAAACTGTCAGTAAATTGTCACTAGACTATATATATATATATATATGTGTGTGTGTATATATATGTGTGTGTGTGTGTATTGGGTACACGTACTTGTGTATTATTCAAATGCCTCTAACGAAGCAAAAGAAGAAATAACGTTTTAATTACCTGCATTTTTTCATCGTGCGAAAATAACGTTCCACGAACCAAAGGAAGCGTTTCGTGTTTCACTTGTAATTCTCTTGTTCGAAAAAAAATCGCTAAATTCTCTCTCTCTCTCTCTCTCTCTCTCTCTTTCATACCTTCGAACGGATAAAACGTTAAAGGCGGTAATTCAATGAAACATTCGTCCTTACTGAGACAAAAACCGATGCGAGTTGAATGCGACAGAAAGAAGATGATTCGCGAGATAACTCGTTCGGGGGGCGTTCGCAGAGCAAACGAGAGAAAAACCAGAAGGTTTATCGATATTTCGCGACACACGGAACAAGGGGCAACGCGTTATCGGACACTCGAGAGAGAGAGAAAGAGAGAGAGAGAGAGAGAGAGAGAGAGAGAAATGCGACTGTCTCGAGGCTGGATGAAATTTAAATAATCGACAATTAGGAACGAGCAGAGCGTGAATTTCCTCGGAGAGGAAACGGTCCGTCGCGCGCTCACCCGCAGAAATACGAGCTGCGAAATCGAAATTATCGACGGCTAGCGCGCGACGCTTCCACCCCGGATTGTCGTCGATGGTCCGTGAATTTTCTAGAATTTTTTATCACTGAAATGACGTATTTCTTCATTAACGTGTTTCTTGCTTCAAAGATTATCATCGAATCGTATCAACGAACAGCTCGTTTAACACTTGTTCAACGATTGTTCAGCCATGCTCCAAATACACACGATCGAATTTTGATCTTTCCGATCGATGGATCCTTGAAATTCTAAGAAGCGTCAAATAGAAGAAAATCGAAAAGAATAAAAAGCCTGACGAAACAAAAGCAAAAAGTCAAAGTATATCGTCACGTACAAAAGTGAAACGACGTTTTACTTTTTGGAAGCAGGGAACAGTGACTGAACACTGTACGGATAGTAGCTCGACCAAGATTCATGCAACCACAAAGAATTCGTACTCAGAAACGACTCAACCGATTTTTTTTACGTTCGGACAACAAACACACGTTTCGAATAACGAACATCTCACACCCTGACTCACCGTGTGTATGATTTTTCAAACTCGTTATTTCATACAATCGTAACATTGTTTGGAGATTATACGCTGTATCTGTATCGCTGTATCTGTGCAAATTCCGCAGATGCTCGAACGTTGCGCGGCGTTGAAGATCTACTCCACTTGGTCGGCCTGTGATTTGAAAGTGGAACGTCGGTCGGTATCGGAGCTGGAACATTGGCGTGTCCGTGGCAAAATTTACGAGGAGAGACAAAATTCGCGCCGGGAATCGAGACACAGCGCCGCCGCGCAATTTACGCGCGTGATTCTGTAGAGAAAAATCGATAAATCGTGGAAATTGCGGACGAAAAAAACAACCAAGCCGGAAGAGTTTATTTTTTTCACGGTGAATTTATGCGACGCGAATATAGGACGCGTACGTTCTGTCTCTCTCTCTCTCGCTCTCATCTGTGTAATTCATTCATCGCGCCACACGTCGATCTCCTGCTGTTGCTTTTAACGATCAAAAGCCGTCTCTCGCTGTACAACGCGACGCGTAAATTCTCGCCAACGAGAGGATAATCAACAATTTTCGATAGAAAATACGTTCTTCGTATATAGACGTATTGCTGAATTGCTACGAAAAAAGAAAAAAAAAAAAGGAAAGCAGATATTGCTAGAGAGGATAATGATCGAGTGGACAGCTCGACGGGAAAGATACAGGCTACTTGTTCCTGTAGGTAGAGTTCGCATCTGTTATTTCGCGAGATTTCCAGTTCGGTCCAACAAGAACGCTCTAATTAATGGTCGCGCTTGGTCGCGCCGTGAAAGAAACCTGAAAGAATTAAACAACTCGAGCGCGACAGAGTCTCGGAAATAAAGAAGGTCTAAACGGTCCGCAAGAAAGGTTTCTCCGCTCTGTGAAAATCTTTACATCTCCGACAGTTGTGAGAAGAAGATAAAGAAAAACGATCCTTCTCCGCTTCCCTTCGACTTGCTAAGAGTGGAGCCACTCTTTACAAGACTTTACATTTTTTTTTTTTTCTCGAATCTTATATCTTTTTCAGATATAAGAAACTTTGAAACAGGTTGAAAGATGAAAAATTCAGACGGAGATCGACAGTGGTCGTCTTTTCGTCAAAGCTAATGATAAATTAAAAAGAACGCGCGTTTACAAATTCAACGATTCAATCGGTTTAGGAAAAAACCGGTTGATGCTTCTCGTCTCGTCGCGTCGCTTGGTCGCTTTTAGTTTTGAAATTCACATTCAGATTTCCGCTTATTCTCGAATATTCTCCTGCTTCGATCAGTCGCGAGAGAAAGCAAGTTGAAATTTTGGCAATTTGTTTCCCTCGAATATTTCTATTTATTAACGAACGCTACGGTGGACACGACACGATCCGCTGGACACGATGAATGCGATGAAACGACGAAGCTCGTTTGGCAGCTGCCGGTTTGCAAGCAACGCTTTGTCGATCCAATCGAATTTTCAGTCGCCGCTCCACGCTCCAGTAGTTTTCATCGATCGAGAGATGTCCGTCTCGCGCGATTCTCGATTCAAATCGAGGATCGATACGGATGTCGAAAGATTTTTCGCCCTCCATCTTTCTTTCTTTTCTTTTCCTTTCTTTTCTTTTTCCACATTTTATCCTTGGAGAATCTCAGCGACATCGCTGTACGTTACTGTTACTGTTTCGACGACGATCGACTTCAACGTCGAGTAACGCGACGTATGTGCATAGATACAGAGTGTGCGCGAAAATATGAAATTTCCTAAAAAAAAAAAATTTTCGGAACAAGACGGGTTGGAAGTAGCTTGGCTGTTTCGAGCCATTTTGTTGATTCAACCGTTGAATCTCCGTTCTCCGTTCTCCGTTCTCGAGTGGCCGGTCGATCTGCCAGGAAAACGCGCGCACGCTTAAACAAGATTAGGACAAGGGCAAGCGGAGGGTTAAGTAGTTGCCCATTCTAAGGATGCCCGACGACGCGACGCGACGCGACGCGACGCGACGCGACGACGTTTCTTGCCATTTCGTTGCTTGCCTCGAAATCTCGCTGCAACGACATGCCCCTTTTTTATTCTTTTTTATTCTTCGCTTCTTTCTCCTTTGTTCCGATTTACTACTTTACTTTATTACACTGCCAACGTGTAGAGCACAATGTGTCTAATCGGCACTTTTTAATCCGTCAACTTTAAGAGACGAAAGATGCAACGTTGAAAATTTTTCTTTTATTTTATTTTCGTTTATTTTCTTCTTCTTGGAAATTCTCTGTCTACTCTGTTTGTTGTTGCCTGCGATAAATCGATAGCCTTTTCAGAAATTCTCGAGCAGTGACCGTTGATCACGGTCACGATGAACAATCGTGGAAATCAGCTCAATAATCAGCCGAATAACAATCAGCGGCCATCGTAATAAACACGAATGCCGAATGACGTATAGATACATGTGTAGTGGCGACGGTACATTGTATTATTACACGTATATTATACGTACGCACGTACATATGTACGTATAATAATACAGAGCGGCGATTTAGAGCGGCGATTCAGAGCGACGATTTAGAGCGGCGATTTAGAGCGCCGTTCCAACGACGAGTAGGGAAATTGGGACACGCCCGGCATTGTTATCATTTGCTTCGAAGCTCGCAGACGCGCGCACGCACACACTTGGTCGCGCACGCTTGCCCGTGCAAGATCACTTCCCTCGATCTTCACTTCACTACCTTCCTGCTGCTAGGACCTTTCCTCGCTCGAAGCGAATTTAAAACGCATTCAACGAAATATTGTTTCTTAGCTGAGATCAAAGTCGATATACTCGTATGATAAACTCGTGTAAATAAACGAGGTTCGTTTGATAAATTTGTGGCAGATTTGTGGATTCTTTTTTTCTCGTATTACGTAAATTTACGTAATATTTACGGAAAAGTTGGATTTATCAGAGAACGTTAATTTTTGAAACCACCACATTTTGGGCACAAATACGCTCCAAGATACGGTCCAAGTACTTGCAACAATCACTTACTTGAACTCGCGTCATCCACCAACGTTCGTTGGTCCGAGCAACAACATATTCGACAAACGAACAAAGTGAAACGTCAAACGACGCACCCTTTTTTTCGACCAAAAGTTTCTTCCAACTCCAACTCCAATTTCCAATACTTACCTACATATCTCGTCGCTTTATAATCTTTCGAAAAATCGCTTCCGTTTCGAACGAATCAACAAAATCGAACGAAAAGCGACGAGTGTCTCTGATTGTTTGTGCAACAGATCGTAAACGTAATCGACGACTACCGGTAATCGGTACCTACGTATGTACATACATGTCCACGTCGTACATCATGCGTCATGCGTCATGCGTCACGCGTATGTACGTGTCACGTGCGAGAACGTTACAGTACGTCAAACATGATCAAACGCACAAATGTACAGTTGTTACTCGATCGTTTCATCTGTACATTTCAAGGAGAATCGTCATCTTTCGACAATTCGTCGCGCTGAGTGTAATCATTAATCTGATAAAATTAACATTTATTAACGTCGCAACCGATAGCGCCTGTTCCCGTCGACTCGGGGGACTCGAATCTGCCCCTCTCGGCTCGGTCGGAATATACACATTGCGGACAGCGACACGTGCATTTGGTAATTGGCCCGCTTCGCGAAACTTGCCACGCGTCGATGGTGCACTTTGCTTTTAAGCAAACGGCCCCCCCGTGTTCCCAGTCGCGGCCATTACCGAGCAACGCGCGCAATGGAAGCTGCAAACACGATTAAAATTAATAATTAGGGATGCACGAAACTCGATGGAGTTTGGAACCGGTCGGTGGAACCGACTAAACACGGAGCCCTCGATTAAACGGCTGCCGCCAATTTCTCCTTATATATATATATATATATATATATATATATATATATATATATAGCGCGACACAAATAAAGCTGTTTCCTCGCGCGTTTCCAACGTCCCTTGTATAATACCTTATATACCTTGCACGTGTTTGTTTCTTCCTCCTTTCCTCCTTTCCGGACAGCCGATCTTCATGGATTCGCAACGTCCGTCTCACGAAACCTGTTCTCTCTCAATACTACTTTCGATACATCGATACGATCGATCGTGATTCAAATTCAGACGATTTCGGGCGTCGAGCCGGAGAAGACTGCTGCAAGACTGCAAGAACGCAAAAGCGTGGCAAAGTCGCAATTTCCTGCCGAGGAAATAATCGAAAGATCCTATCGAACGACCAGGACCAACTTACCAAGGTCGCCAAGTTCGAGCTGCGCACCTGACCGAAAGTAACCGAATTTCGAGTAACCGCAAGACGCGTCCCATCGCCAGCAGCATCCGCGAAATTGTTCCTCTCGTTCCGATCGCAGCTGAATCGATCGATCGACGATGCCGGACCACCAAATACGATTAATTTCCAATCAGAGCGAAATTACACGTTACAGTTGGAGAGAGTTTCAAAAACTCTCTCAATCAAAAACGTTTGCGAACATCGAGGAAAGAAACGGAAGAAACGGAAGAAACGGAAGAAACGGAAGAAACGGAAGAAACGAGAGGATTCAAAGATGACAGAAGAGACAAGAGACGCAACGACGCGCAAGTGTTTGGGAGAAGATTCAGAGAAAAGGGACAGAGGAGGCTAATAAAGGGACAGACGTCTCTTTATCGACAGCCTCTCGCTATACCAAAAGTCGACCGCGTTCTTCCATGTTGTTCCAACTTTGCTACTTTGCTACTTTGTCACGTGTCCTTGTCGGTACTTTTTGTACCTGTTTCGCTCGGAGACAACACACAAAGAACCGCGCGCGCGCGCGCGCGCGCTCATTCAAGTAGCCGAATCAGCATTGGCCTTTGCCTCTGACCTTCCCGTCCAAACTCTCGTCCAACCACTTTCTTCCCTCCGTCAGTTTCTTTTCACTCCGCCTTCTTCTTCTTGTTACCCGTCTGAAATTTCTATCCAAAAACGTTTCGTCCTTTATTCGGAGTATCTTTTAATCGAAACGAATCTCGTGACGATGCGTGAGTCGTTTGGTCCCGGAAGAGAAGATACTGATCACGTGGACTGATCACGATCGGTGTCCAACCTATTTATTAGTAAAGGGCCGTACTTCTCGGTCTCATTGGCCAACAAAAATTTCTCGAGAGCCGCACGTTGATTGCATTACATATTTTTTCATTTCAGTCGAACGCAACCGACATTTATGAAATACGAAATGTCTGGTTTAACAGAGGTAGTGGTTCAAATATTATTCTTAAACATAAATAGTAAAATTCTTAGTCGATTATTCGAATTATTGGTTGTACAGCGAGGGTTGCAGAGATGCAACCTGTACCACCAGATCAACGAAAGGAAATGTCGATGCGCCGCGATTCGTTCGAGATTTTAATTGAACGAGTATCATCGACGATCACGATCGACGATGCCAATTACCGATTTCTAGATATCGTCGCGTCGAGCGGACGCGGAGATACAGGAGTTGCTTCACGAAGCAACAAAGAGACAAATCAGCAGACTTACAATATCGACTGGCCTAGTTTTTAAATTGTTCGGACAACCGGCGCGACGTGGCAATCCGGTTCCAACTACTTCGACAATCTTGTCTTTCGCAGTAATACGTCCCAACCTTTCTTAATTGCTCCTCGCCACTCTCGTTATCTTATCTCCGATTATATTACATTATACGCCGATATCGAAGAGAATCTCTGGATCTTTATTGAAATTGTTTTGTTTTGTTATTGAAATTCCAAAGTACGAGTACGAACACGTGCCTACGTGTTTGTATTTGTATGTGAGTGACTAGTGAGCAGTCGAACAGTAGCCGAACCTGAGTTCTTGAGTCTTGGCCAAGCCTGGCAAAAAAAATTCCACATCTTCCTTTGTCTTTTTCGGACTTTCGCTCGACTCGCTCGACTCGCTCGACTCGCTCGACTCGCTCGACTCGCTCGACTCGCTCGACTCGCTCGACTCGCTCGACGATCGGAGCGAAAGAGAGAGGGGTGAGAGAAAAGAAACGCGGCGGATAGATACAGGGATGTTCGGTCTGTTTCCCACCGATAAATAATCGTTTCCGCGCGAAGAAAGTTGCGAGCTCGCTTCGCGTCGTCTCGAAGAAAAATCGATAGTCGCTCCGATCGATCGCGTCATAAGATTGAAAGAACGAGCAAACACCGACTGGCAATTTCCCTTTTCTCGCTTTTCTCCTCCCTTATTTCGCCCAATTTTACACAATTTTGCGAAACTTGACCGCTCCGTTCGATTCTCAACTACGAACCAGCAGTAGTACATCAAGTGGACGAACGGTCCACGAGATGCAAATTGACGGTAGAAGTTGACGTCGCGTAATGGTTCCACGGTTTATTCGGCGCAATAAACGCCGAGAAACGTTTTGCAATTTCGACACAGAGATAAGAGAGAGATAAGCTCTCTTACGGTTACTTGGAGAATTTTCTCGGAGAAAAACCGACCGTTACGTTACGTTGTAACTTACGATCCTAAAGATTTACAAGAACGTGTCGTCTTCCACGGTTCCCGCGTCCGCGTTAGTGATTTGTTCATTTCGCGGAACGAAGAGGAGAGAAGCAGCAAGCTTCGATGCAATTTCTTTCTTCGTTTTCGTAGCTCTCGTAGCACTCGTAGCACTCGTAGCACTCGTTCGAGCACTTGTCGAGCGCTTTCTTGCTCTCGGTTCGATTTATACGTTCAGATTTATACGTTTCGAATCTCGCTTCGGTCTACGAACGACCCTCGAACGAAGGAAACAAAGGGAAATTCGTCTACCATTAAATGACCGTACGGTCAGAAAAGAAAAGCTCGATCGAAATTCAATTCGTGGTTGCGTGACGGAACGGGAGAAAAGAAAGGAAAGATATAATATATCGCGACGAGGGTGAGAAGAAAGCCAACCTCTCTAAAAATCTATCAGCTTGCTTCTCTCTCGACGCCTATTAAAACTTTGCAGCTGAAACGTTTCCACGTTTCGCCCCTCCCATTTTTATTCAAACTTCTTTTATCGCAGAGATATCGTGGATATTCATAATCGGCAGCAAAGCTAATTTGCCGACGGTTCAACCGTCTATTTCCTTCTATTTTACTGCTCTGTTGCTCTTTTTTATCGGAATATCTTTCTCTCTCTCTCTCTCTCTCTCTCTCTCACTCACCCTCTCCATTTGGAGATTTTCTACGTTTGTACAAAACAAAATTAGACAGAGACAGAGCACGAAACACAAAATCATAGTTAGCCTTTCGTCTTGGCAAAGGGAAAGGAAATGTTTCAAGAATTCACGTTGTGTGTTTTCAGGCGATGGCGGTGGCACCTGCGGAGATGGAGGTGGCTCGATGGTGGGTGGCGGTAATTCCGAGAAGAAGGCCGAATACGAGACGAATCTCTTCCTCTATAGCGTAAGTAAATTACCACGATGCAAAGCGCGTAATACTCCGTGTAAAACTGTGCGTGTAAAACGCCTACTTAAAATCCTTAGCTCGAGTTAAGAAAAAAGATTGATTTTCAAAGGCGATCGATCGTCTCGAAGCGAAAAACGCTTTTCGAGCCGGAAGTAAGGGCGAAAGGTTCGATCGGCGATATTCGCAGCGTCAGGTATGAAAGTCAGATATTAGCGGTGTGAAAGTTAAACGAATAACTTGAGAGAAAAACTGCAGCGACGCACGGAGCTGGTCCCGACTCTTTTTTCTTTTCTTTTTTTTTTTCCTTCATTGGAAGAAGGGTCCTTCATTAAGAAGCAAAGGGAAGTTGGATCCGCTGGAGTGTGCAATTCGCTTAATTGTCGTTCAACGAACAAGCAAGCCGCGAATGAATTCCTCCGCGGTCGCGCGTTCCTTGTTTCACTCTTCGAAACATTGTCCTTCGCGACGACGGTTTTTCTTTTTCGACGAGGCCCTTCCCCCCTCGAGTGTCTTCTGCACCCTCCTCGCCGTCCTCGAGGACGGTCCTCTTTTTCTTCTTCTAATCGCTATCCCCGCGAGCGGTTTTTCCCACCTCGACTTTTCCCTTCTATTCACACTTTCTATTCACATGCTAAATTCTCGCTTCTATCCTGTTTACTCTCTTCACCGTCTCTCACCTTCGTCTCTCACCTTCGTCTCTCACCTTCGTCTCTTGACATGGTCAACGAAACAATTCCGAACACGCCACTTTTCGATTGTGTGTTTCGTACGTCTCGTAATTTCTCGACAAATCTTCCGATTTGATCAGAATCTCGATTGAAAACTCGTCGAAAGGCAAAACGAAAAAGAGCGCGTACCGACGAGTACCGGAGAAAAACAGAGTCAGACGAGGAACGAGAG
Organism: Melipona beecheii; assembly: GCA_032399605.1. Lineage (NCBI taxonomy): Eukaryota > Metazoa > Arthropoda > Insecta > Hymenoptera > Apidae > Melipona > Melipona beecheii. Next base: position 15,681,766 of record JAUCMO010000501.1, read on the forward strand.
ATAGGTATCCTTTGTATTCCCTCCTAGAACGAACATCCAGCCGTGAGAACGATCGAACGCACCAATTCAGCAGAAACATTGACCAACTTCTCCCGGTTTCCCGAAGGGGAAACTCTCGACAGAGAAGGTATAATAAAGGAAAGAGGCACGAATGGGACGAAGGATGGCGAAAAGCAACAACGGAAGAGAAACGGAAGAAGGGAGGGAGATGGACTGAACGGAGAGAGGAAATCAGCGACGATAAGGCTGACCTGGAGAATCGAAGATAATTTCGACGGACCGAGAGACAGAGAGAGAGAGAGAGAGAGAGAGAGAGAGAGAGAAAGAGCGGTTGCAGCTCGAAGAGAAACGGATAATTGGATATCCAGGAATCGAGGTCGAAGCGAAACCGCGCGCGCGTTTCCTCAGTCTATGAGGAGGCTACGGTAGTAGTCAAAGGGAGCACGTTAATTAACCGGCTACAGACTGCTATAGACTGTACACTGTAGATTCTCTCTCTCTCTCTGTCTCTCTCTCTCTCTCTCTCTCTCTCTCTCTCTCTCCTCTCCCCTCCCCCCCTCCCCCCCTCTCTGTAGACTGTAAGCTATAAAGTGTAAATTTATCGCGTTCCCAGCCTTCGTTGCGTCATGCTCGGATCTATCTTCTCTCCCTTCCGTTTCCTTGCCGCCAGAATCTCTGCCAGAATCTCTGCCTGTCAGAATCCGATCGTTACGTAACGTTGCACCTGGATGCTTTCGTCTTCGTCTTCGTCTTCGTCTTCGTCTTCGTTTCTTCTCGACGAAAAGATTCGCCATTGTCAACCGCGTTGTCGCACGATACAAACTATCAAGTATAAACGAAAGAAACGATTCTCGATTTGCGCTTTAGCGATTCCCTTTGTAAATAAATCTAAATAGTATCTATCTGGTACATACCAGATCTATCTGTTACCGCAATTTTATCATTCTTTCTCGTCGTCCGTCCGTCGTATCGCATCTATATACGTAAGACGCCGATAAGAAACTTCAAAGACTTGCCAAATCTTCGATCGTTATTTATTATTTGAAACTTGCTCATTCGGTTTAATAATTCGATTGGACTTGTTAATTCGATTCGACGACGATCTCGCGAATTCGGCTATTGGCTGACCTAGAATTCGATATCGTTCGATACCGCTATCTATCGGTATATATATCTCGTAAAACCACAGATTCAAAAGGGTTAACAATAGCGTTGTTTCTTTTCCAAAGGTTGTTGCCATCTCTCGTTCTTCTTTCATCCACCTTTCATCTGCATTTACGTTCGTGCCTGTGTCAGCTCGTCGAGTTCTTTCGTCGAGATCCCTCGCCGACTAATGGCGAAAATTAATTAGCCTCGTTTGACTAATCGTAAGCTTTCCAACTCGATTAGAAATAGGCGTGACAGCTGGTCGAAACTTGTCGTTAAACTGTGACGCAAGCATAAATCGAATCGTACAATGCGTTAGCGATTAACCTCCCCGAGAATTGATTCGACTGATACCGATATATCCGGTATATTATCGGTATATTAATTCGAATCGATCATCGCTGAAAGCGATGCTTTTCTGCGTAAGACGGCTCGCCGAAAGTCACTGGGAAGGTAGCTGGCAAAAATTTTGCAAAAACGTTTTCTCGCCGAGGAAACGTTTCTTCCAGGCGAACATGTTTTACTTTCCAAAGTTCCTCGTTGAAGAAACGCTTTAATTTTTGCATTGTTTGCATTCGCTTCCGCGAGAGATTCTCCTTCCTCTAGCAGAGAACTAGAGTTGCCACTCTTTGTTGAAGATTGAAGGGAATCCTCGAAGAATTTTCGACGATTCCCTTACTTCGTTTCAGATTACAGAGAGCTTCGTTACGACGAAAATGTCGCGTGACTAATATTTTACTGTATTTTGTGAAAACTGTCTTGCCCACGATCCATGACGATCGAGTCTCGTCGTCAATTGTCATTTTCGTTACACGTACGTAGCGAGCTGTTATTTCCAAAAAGTTGGGCTGCGCCTGCATGTGCGCATCAGCTGGAAATGGAAACAGCGATCTCAAAGCGATCCAATCTGCTCATCGGAACTTTCGATGTGCTGCCAAGCACAAGCGGCTGTCGAAACTGTGGCTTCTCTCGCGCGCTAATTATCGTCGTCACCTTTGTCCTTGTCCTTGTCCTTGTCCCGAAATCGGACAATCGTTTCAAGGAACTTTACGATCGGTCAGAGTCGATAACGAGAGGATAAAGAAAGGAGCGCAAGCCGTACAATCGGCGCGATCAGCCGATTTTCTTGCTTTCAGGAAGAGATGGAAGTCCGGCCTCGAATCTCCACGCTGCTCAACAGCCTGTCAGACTATAGCAACACGATTCCAGCCGCGACCGATCCGGATGCCAAAACTCCGCCTGTTCAGGGGGGAGCACGAATGGGCACCCTGATCGGTGTCTTCCTGCCCTGCATCCAGAACATCTTCGGAGTGATTCTCTTCATTCGTTTGACCTGGGTCGTTGGTACCGCTGGCGCCATTCAAGGTTTCTTCATCGTGTTGTGTTGTTGCTGCGTGGTGAGTTGCAAGTGAAGACGAACAATCTCACTTGATTCGGCCAATGTCAACGAAAACGTCGAAACGTTTCACTCTTTTCTCTCCTTTATTCCTTTCGACGCCATTCTTTTGAGAAAAAGAAAAAGAAAAAGAAAACAGAAAAAAGAAAAAAACAAATGTTCTGTCTCTACGCTGTAGACGATGCTGACGGCCATCAGTATGAGTGCGATCGCGACCAACGGCGTGGTACCAGCCGGAGGCTCCTACTTCATGATATCCAGAAGTTTAGGGCCGGAATTTGGTGGCGCTGTGGGAATGCTCTTCTACACGGGTACCACCTTGGCCGCTGCCATGTACATCATCGGTGCCGTGGAAATTGTCTTGGTAAATGTCTACAACAATTTGTATATGCAATGACGTACAACCATTATCATCATCATCATCATCATCATCATCATCATCATCATCATCATCATCATCTTCTTCTTCTTCTTCTTCTTCTTCTTCTTCTTCTTCTTCTTCTTCTTCTTCTTCCTCCTCCTCCTCTTCTTCCCTTTTTTTTTTTTTTTTACGTGTCGCAACGTAACTTACTTTTGACAAGCAAAAAGTTCGTTTCATTAGCATAGTTCCCCTTTCATCCTTTAATCTTCTTTTTAAAAAAAGAGGGTAACATTTTCGTTAAAATCTTCGTAGACTTACATGGCCCCATCGCTCAGTATATTCGGAGACTTCACCAAAGACCCAAACATCATGTACAACAACTTTCGAGTATACGGAACGGGTCTGCTGATGGTAATGGGCACTATCGTGTTCGTCGGCGTCAAGTTCGTCAACAAGTTTGCCTCGGTCGCCCTAGCCTGCGTTATCCTCTCCATCGTGGCCGTCTACGTGGGCTTATTCTACAACATCTACGGCAACGAATCCCTCAAGTACATAGTACTCGGCGGCATATTTTTCTCCCCTTACTCGCCGCAACTTCCCTCCCAATTTCCCTTCCAAACTCTGCTCTGCTTCACCAACTTCTTCACTTCTTCCCCCCTTCTTCCTTTTTTTTTGCAGATTGTGCATTCTCGGTAGACGATTGCTGAAGGATATCAACGTGCTGGCCGACTGCAACAAGAACGTCAGCGGTGTTCTTCATCAACTTTACTGCGGAAACAACACCGGCAAGTGCGATCCTTACTACCTGGAAAACAACGTGTCTATCGTGAATGGAATTCGTGGACTGGCCAGTGGCGTATTCTTGGGTAGTAGTTCTTTCTTTCAAAGATAAGACGATCCTTATCGCAGAGGCGAGCGTACTAACGCGGTTCTGATCTGACTGTAACCATACGTTTTAGAGAACATATGGGACAGCTTTCAAGAAGAAGGCCAGTTGATCTCCTACGGGAGAGACCCCAAGGACATTGACGTGATGGCCAAGTCCACGTACAATCAGATCCAGGTCGATCTCACCACTGCCTTCACCATTCTCATCGGCATCTTCTTCCCTTCGGTCACAGGCAAGCCAATTTTTCCTATCAAATCCAAGCGATTGAGCGTCTTTGAGTTTCTTCTCCGCGCACAATCGACCCACGCTGAGAAATCCTACCTACACGAATTTCGTGCGTTGCCTGCGCAGGAATCATGGCTGGCTCGAACAGATCCGGCGACCTGGCCGATGCCCAAAAGTCAATTCCCATCGGCACCATCTGCGCCATTTTGACAACCTCGACGGTGTATCTCTCCAGCGTGTTACTGTTCGCCGGCACGGTGGACAATCTTCTGCTGCGAGACAAGTTCGGTCAGAGTATCGGTGGCAAGCTGGTGGTAGCGAACATGGCCTGGCCGAATCAATGGGTCATCTTGATCGGTTCGTTCTTGTCGACCCTCGGCGCTGGACTCCAATCTCTGACGGGGGCTCCGCGATTGCTTCAAGCCATCGCCAAGGACAGTATCATCCCGTTCCTGACTCCGTTCGCCACCAGCTCGAGCCGCGGCGAACCCACCAGGGCTCTGGTATTGACAGTCCTCATCTGTCAGTGCGGCATTCTTCTCGGCAACGTCGACTACCTGGCTCCGTTGTTGTCCATGTTCTTCCTCATGTGCTACGGTTTCGTGAACCTCGCCTGCGCCCTGCAGACTCTCCTCAGAACACCCAACTGGCGGCCGAGGTTCAAGTATTACCACTGGAGTCTCTCCTTCATCGGGCTGTCCCTCTGCATCGCCATCATGTTCATGACCAGCTGGTACTACGCGCTACTGGCCATGGGTATGGCTGGCTGCATCTACAAGTACATCGAGTATCGCGGTGCCGAGAAGGAGTGGGGCGACGGGATTCGCGGTCTGGCTCTGTCGGCCGCTCGCTACTCCCTGCTGAGGCTGGAAGAAGGACCGCCTCACACGAAGAACTGGCGGCCGCAGATTCTCATCTTGGCCAAATTGACGGACGATCTGGTGCCCAAGTATCGCAAGTTATTCGCGTTTGCCAGTCAGCTGAAGGCTGGCAAAGGTCTCACCATCTGCGTCAGCTGCATTGCCGGCGATTACATACAAAACACCGGCAAGACGCTCGCTGCCAAGGTGAATCTACGCAAGACGTTCGCGGAGGAGAAGGTGAAGGGATTCGTGGACGTGTTGGTCGCCAGAGACGTGGTCGACGGTCTCAGTTCGTTGATTCAAACGACCGGACTCGGTGGAATGAAGCCCAACACCGTGATCCTTGGATGGCCCTATCGCTGGAAACAGTCGCAGGAAGAAAGAAATTGGAGGGGATTTTTGCAGACTGTCAGGGCAGTGGCGGCAGCCAGGATGGCCCTTTTGGTGCCCAAGGGAATCAACTTTTTCCCCGACTCGACGGAGAAAGTCGTCGGTAACATCGACGTCTGGTGGATCGTTCACGACGGCGGTCTTCTGATGCTGTTGCCGTTCCTGCTCAAGCAACATCGCACGTGGAAAAACTGCAAAATGAGGATCTTCACCGTCGCGCAGATGGAGGACAATTCTATCCAGATGAAGAAGGACTTGAAAAAGTTCCTTTACGACCTGAGGATCGAAGCCGAGGTGGAGATTGTTGAGATGGTGAGTGAATCGTTTTGCTCCACGTACGTACGTACGACGTATTTTACCAACCACACGTTCAACAACGATACTTTTTCAATCGATGGGGAAAAGTCGCTCACGAGTCCATCGTTCGTCCAATCCAACCTATTTAAATAGGCTGCCTACTACTAACACGTAGTACTGCCATGTATAGTCGCTTTCAAATTCATTTCAATTTTCATAGATGGATTCCGACATATCCGCGTACACCTACGAAAGAACGCTGATGATGGAGCAGAGGAACCAGATGCTGAGAGAGCTACGGCTGAACAAGAAGGAGTCCCTAGGAGTGGTAAGTGAATGACGAGACTGCAAAACCGGTCGTCGACCGGTAAAATACAAAGAAAAGAAAAGAAAAGAAAGAAAAAAAGAGAATAACGAAAATACTATATAGTACTATATATATATCGTACTATAAGATTTGCTTGCATCTACTTACTTACGTGTGTACATATATATATATATATATACCTATTTAGTACGTATTTAATATTTACTACATAGAAATAAGGACTGCTATCGCTACGATTACTGATCGGTATGTGTCTGTTTGTTGCGTGCTCGTCACGGATAAGGTGCAGACATTGGTGGACTTCAACGAGGTACCCGCTGAAGAAAATTTACCTCTGGTTTGTCAGAAAATCCCCAGAGTTCCTTCGTCTGTTTATCGTTTTCCCTGCCTCTGTTGTGTCTACTTTGACCAAGAGACACGTACACACACGTACACACACACACACACACGCACGAATTTTCTCTCTCTCTCTTTCTCGTGAGAAGAAAGGAAAGGAAAAGAAAGAAAAAAAGAAAACAGAAGAGAAAAACAATTCATTTTTGCACTTCATTCTTGATTGATTTCGTTCGCATTGACCATACGTACATTCGTACGTACATATATACATACATACATACACACAAACATATACATACATACATATATACACACGTATACGTACATGTATACGCAATGCATAAAAAGACAACAATAGACACAACGTTCGATTCGAATTAACCAACTCACTTCCATATCGACAACGAAAAAAAAACGAATAAACATCAAGAGAAATGAACCTCTTCGGAGGTCTCTCGATTCACGATTCCTCGTCACGATTCCTATACGTGTAATATGTATGGTACATCGATCGAATAATAATACAACATCTGCCTGTTTATCTCTCTCTCTCTCTCTCTCTCTCTCTCTCTCTCTCTCTCTCTCTCTCTCTCTCTCTCTCTCTGATCCGCAACATTTTAATTTCAAAATTCCAGCAGTTTGCTTTTTTTTCTTGCTTCTCATGACTATGTTTTTACATCCATCTCCAAACCATCTCCATTTGGATCGATCATCCAAACGTTTCAGCTTTTGATTGGCACGTTTCGTAGCCGGGAATGCTTCCATTTAGCGTTTCTAGAGTGCTTTGACGCTAGACTTACAATTAGTCGTCTCTTTCGACCGTCACTTTAACCGTTCTCCTGCTGCTCGGGACGCGACAGCTGCTCGCAAATTGACACGCTCGTTGACGCTGTTCCAACGTGACACAGGTGCAGGCGATCGTGGACCATCACCACAACGTGGACGTGAAGGTGGCCACCAAGGTGAGATTCCAGGAACCTGGAAGCCAAAATTCAAACGTGGTGGACGAGGCGCAGGAGAAACTGGTGCAAGAGACGGAGGGTGGCAAAGAGGGAGAGGAGACAGGGGATGCTAACGAAACCGGAGATGAAGCAAAGGAGGGCAACGAGGAGGAAACGAAATTGATCGGCGGATCGCCGAAACAGGAGAACAAGCAGAACACGGAGAAGGAGGCAAAAGAGAACGAGGAGAAGAAAGCTGATAGTCCGGAGTCGAAGAAACCTACAATTACACCGTGAGTGTTACTATATCGGCCGACCGAATCCAGCCGTTTTCGGTAAACGAGATCCCGTTGTTTCTCGTTGTTTCTCTGTCGGAAACGACGATTTGATTTAACGACGATTTGACTTCAGAGACGAGGGCAACGTGAGACGTATGCACACTTCCATCAAATTGAACGAAGTGATCGTAAAGAAGAGCAAAAACGCTCAGTTGGTCATCCTGAATCTTCCTGGACCGCCGAGAGATACCAAAATGGAACGTGAATCAAACTGTATCCTTTCTACGAATCAAACTGTACATACGCTACGTATATATTCGCTAGCAATCGCTCGAATATTTTTCTTTTTCTTCTCTTTTTCTTTTTGCATTTATTTTCACCTTACGCATTTACTTTCGCCTCTCACCGCGTTTACCGCGTTCTCACTTTTCGTTCCTTTGCAATTTCCTTGACGAAAGCTATGGAAATACAGATATGGAATTCCTAGAAGTTCTCACCGAAGGTCTCGAGAGAGTGCTGATGGTGCGTGGCGGCGGACGGGAGGTGATCACCATCTACTCGTGAACTAGATCGGCTGGAATCGAAGTAATCGCCTCGCGACAGCGGACATCTAGTTTACCTCTGAAAGACCTAAACGACTTCACCCTACGGAACACGTGCCGTTGTCTTGTGCCATTGTCTCAGCGTTGCGCGTTGCGCGTCGCGCGTCGCGCCATGTGAACGAACACACCTTCATACACATACACACACTCACAGCCGGTTAATCGACAAAGTGGAACGCTGTTGATGCCAATCAACCACGCAGTTTCCGCGGGTACGATGTACTTCTTCGAGCCCGCTTCGAGAATGTTGATTGAAAGAACGAAGAATGTTGGTCAGAAGAAAAGAAACGTTGATAAAGAAAGAATGAAAGAAAGAAAGAAAGAAAGAAAGAAAGAAAGAAAGAAAGAAAGAAAGAAAGAAAGAAAGAAAGAAAGAAAGAAAGAAAGAGACGCTGACCCTCGACAAGAAGGCCAAAAAATGACATGCCAAAGGATAAAATCATTTCCTTCGAGCGAATTTTACGCGTAATTTAGAATACGTATGTACGTAGGATCTGTCTCATTTTACACTCGTCCCTTTTCTCCGCGAGGCTAGAGAGACTTTAAAACAAAAACAAAAACAAAAACAAAAACAAAAGCAAAAACAAAAGCAAAAACAAAAGAAAAAAAAAGGAAAAAAAGAGAAGGAGGAAGAAAAAGTGGTTTTTATCCGTGTTACGCATCGTGTAATCGCGCGATAGTTTGCACTTGTACGTGTCGGGCTGCATACTGAACATACTTCGACCTCGTCAGTCGATCACGATCGATGGGTTAGAATTTCTCAAATTCTTTTTATTTCAAAAAGGAACAAGCAGAGGCTGGAAATTTCTCGGAATTTCTCGAGAGAACAAAACATCGACGGAATACAAGGAAGAATCGAAATCGAGAGGAAATTCGACGAAGGAGGTCGAACGAAGCGGAAGGCCGACACGTTTCGCGAGTAAACAAACGAGAATGTAACTCACTACCGGTACCGGCTCCAACGATTGTACCCCAACTCATTTCAAAACTGAAATCAAAATTTTTTGGTCCGAGGCTAAGATCGAAGCATCTACGAAAACCACTGCCAGAATACTTTCTAAATGCTTCGCGTTTAACCAAAGACGCGAGAGGCTCATTTTTCTACACGCATTGTCGTTATAGAGAGGTTATAATAGGTACTTATGTATAATTCTACCGCTTGTAGGTGAACTTAGGGTAGCCTAGGATAGCGCGGTCAAGGGTGTAGTAGGATACGTCGGCGAGAGGAGGGCACGCGTGCACGTGCATTTGGACGAACCACGTTGGCAGCGTTGGACGTTGGCACCACAGATTGAAAAAATATGCTCGTACTGTCTGTGAGACGGAAGACCGAGCGAGTCCTTGCAAAATCCTTGCACGACGAGAACGAATCAAACTGACAGCGTGACATCTACGAGGAAATGGTCGGTACCAGAAGAAATCGACGTACGCAGAGGCAAGTGCGTCACTGCCGAAACGGGGAAGGAAAGCAAGATATCCTTGGAACCTTAAAAAACCTGTCGGAGATCGTACGCAAGGATCGATGCTAACGAGAGAAAGAAAAAAGACGCGGAAAAGAAGGAAAGAATTTCAGACTTTCGATGTGCCAGAAACAGAGCGTAGCGCTGAGGTAGTTACTTGAAATTACTAATTTATATCACTTGACACATCGATACGACATCAGAATTCTAATAGCAATACAATTTCACGGTTTCACTTACTTAATTAATAGGAATCCGTATCATTGCATCGATATGAAAAACATAGACGTACCTACCTACCTACCTACCTACCTACCTACCTACCTACCTACCTACCTACCTACCTACCTACCTACCTACCTAGCTACCTACCCACCTACTTACGATCACTTACAATTACTTACGATTACTTACGACTAAAAAATTCTAACGGTAAATGTCCTAAGGAAAGTATATACATATATACATACATATATATCATACGTGTATGATATGTACCGCGAAATTTTTCTCGAGCAGCTAATCCGCGTTATTCGTATCGATATTAACACGAGGAATTAGCAATAGTAGATTCTTAATCTATCGCGAAAGTCTCGAGAGACATACACACGATCATACAGATGATCGATGTATGATGTACATAACAACCAAGTTCTAAATGCATCGATGTAACAGGGAACGTTGGCGATAAATCGCCAACGCAAGTACGCACAGAACATCAATGCGAAGAAAAAAAAAGGAAAGAAAGAAAAGGAAAAAAGAAAGATCTCACTTTTCGGACGCACATTTGTACAAGTAATTTGGTTACATTCTACGTATTAAAAATTGCCAGACGCCTCGATATTGCGCCCTCGTAAAAGTTCAAGCCGTAGCGTTTACCTCCAACTATTTACGTACCACCCACAGCGTATCGCGAACGCAGAAAAACACGGCGCAGCATTCGCGCATCTCTCATCCACCAGGACTGAAGGATTCGTTCTTTCCATTCTACTATTTCTCGACCTCTTGCGCGTCGAAATCTTCGTCTAGGCTCGCATTTACGAATACATACTGTCCATACGATCCAAGGCCTACCGATTCGATTCACCGTTTCAACTTCTGATTCAACGTCTGTCCGAAGAGAGAGTACGCGCTCGTACTTACGCGCGTAATCCTCATGGCGATAACTTTCAAAAAAAGCACATGTCACGATGTCGCCTGCATACAGTTACAAAACAAACAAACGATTAATGCCAAAAAGAAAAGAAAAGAAAAGAAAGGAAAAGAAAAGAAAAGAAAAGAAACGAAAAGAAAAGAAAAGAAAAAAAAGAAGAAAGAAAGATGTCTCACATTTATCGCGAGGATGTTTAACCAAAATTTCATCGAAGGTTAGTCTATAGCGTTGTAAACGGTCGCGTTTAAGTGTCGTGTGCATGCCACGTTTCATACGCGGCTCGAAATTTTTTCGGCCGTGTCTCACTTTTAGATAGGTACTAGCTATATATATATATATATATATATGTATATGTATGTATGTACGTATGTGTATACACATATGTATATATGTGCGCGCGCGCGCGCACGCACGCACGCACGCACGCACACACACGCACACACACGCACACACACACACCCAACACACACGCAAATACAAATATACATAATTTGTATACAAGAGGTATAGTTTGTCTATAAATTGAAAAGAAGAAGAGATTGGCGGAGAAAAGTTTTTGAAGAAGAAAGAGAAAGGAGAAAAAAAGGGGAGACAAAGACGAAAAGAGCGAAATAATCGGTAGAGCAGGCAGCATTTACCATGTTCATCGAGATGAAACAACAAACGTCTACTTAATCGAAAAAAATCACGAACCGGAGTCGCTGCTCCGAATAAAGTTTATGGTATCTTGCAATAATCGCTTACAGTCGACCAGGACACACGTACGCTTAAAAGGCGTACAGATTTCTTTCTTTCTTCGTTCGTTACGTTTGACACTGTTGACACAGGATATTTCTGTAAATGGAACGATCATTTTCACATTCGTGAAAATGAACAACGATCGTTACATTCAATAGCGTTGTACGAGTTTTTATTTCGTTGATAATACGAACGATGCACACTTTATTTCATCGGTCGAACGTTGCACTCTGTTGCATCGATCCAATCCATAAAACCATACTCGCCAGCGAATGAGAACGAATTTATCATCAGATTTGGGTTTTTGAAACGTCCTTTTTGAAACAGACAGACAGACAGACAGACAGACAGACAGACACGTATATAAAATCATCAAAAGAAACACATACACATAAATATCAAAAGGAGAAATCGAACCTAAACCTATCTATCGATATTACCACGACTACGTGTACTTTGCAAAAAAATTCAAACAACCAAGTTGGACGTATTGCCCATTGCCGGAGAGCGCCGCGTAGAAAAGTGTAAGATGTTATTTTATCTACCTCATCGTCAACATGCGTGAAACCGTGCGTTGCACCGAGAAAGAGAATAGAAAACAGTTGCAAGAAGCAGTAAAACTGCTTCCAACGATATTGTAGGACGAGAAGAGAAGAGAGAAAAAGCAAATATGCCCGTTGCCGTTGTGCGAGAAAAAACGGCACGGCGTAGGTTCGCGAGATGCTTCCTCTATCTCCATCTATTTGTCGTCCACGATGTTGCGATATGTACTTTCTAATTTTAATACGTTACTCACTTGTCGATTATTATATATTTTATGTGTATTTGCCTATTTGATAGGCATCGGCACAGCATAGTTTATACGAGATATGTTGACTATGAAAAGAGTTTATCACAGTAAAGAATGAACGTTGAAGCGGAATAGTAAAAGAGAAGGAAAAAGAAAATTATACGCAAGAGAGAGAGAGAGAGAGAGAGAGAGAAATGAGCGAGAGAGAGAGAGAGAGAGAGGGGAGAAAAATTGTTCCAGATTGAATGTTAAACGTGTTGTACATACATAAATATGTAGGTAGATTTAGGAAAAAAGTAAAAACGAAAAATGACAAAAATAATTGGGAAAGATCCAGTAGAGGAGAAATTTTAATAGCGAAAAGAAAAAAAGAAAATGAATCAGAGGAAACAAAAGGAAAGAGAAACATCTTTTTCATAGATCAAACAGTATTGCAGTGTATTCTGCTGTCGCTTTAATATTTTACTATGTTGTACTTACTTGAAAATGCACAACTGACCATATGGACATGACATACATAAGTACATACACATCACGTATGCGTAAAATGAGAAAGAACATATTAACAGAGAAGAAAAAGAAAAAAAAAAAAAAATATATATATATATATATATATATATATATATATATATATATATATATATATATATATATATATATATATACATACCTGCAAGCTCGGCACTTGTCGAAGATTTATCGTACGTAGCGATGCAACCTGTTGTAAACAGTTGCCGCGTCTGGTTTAAATCACCTTTTAGGCTGTGAGATGCGAGCTAAGCAGCAGAGAAACTTGCTCGAGACCTCAATCATATGTGTCAAACAAGCGTCAGATACTACATACACTAATATATACTCTTAAATCTTAATATCTCGTTTGAAAAAAGAAAAAAAAAGAAAAATGGAAAAAAAATACATCAAGTCCAGCTCTGTTTAAAAAAAGGAAAAAAGGAAAAAGAAAAAAAGAAAAGAAACCAGACTCTATCCTCACTCGTGGCAACACCACTTATCGTTAGTTTTTCTCCTCCACAGACGTACACGCCACACACCCATACGTACATAAGTACATACATAGGTAAATTTAGAGTTGGTATTACAAAAAGCGAAAGAAACGGCGGAAAAGTAGTTTGAAAGTGTAAGGGGGTGACGTTGTACTTGTATTTGTGCGCGAAACGCAAGTTACGCGTTGCCCGTTAAAAATCAAATGACAGAGAAATAAGAGAATTTACAGAAACGGAAAAGAATGTGGAAAGTGCGTTACAAACCAACATATGTATATATAGATATGCACATATACAAATTACATGTGTATGTGCGCGCGCGTGTGGTGCGTGCGTGCGTGCGTGCGTGCGTGCGTGCGTGCGTGCGTGCGTGCGTGCGTGCGTGCGTGCGTGCGTGTGTGTGTGTGTGTGTGTATGCGCGCGTGCGTGTGTGTATACATATGTATATGTATATAGAAAATAAATATAAAATATATTTGTAGATACAAACACTTTAGCCATCTGATTAGCGTATGTAATAGAGTCAATACTGTGAACAGAACAAAAGATTAATCACAAAAAGATTATCTATAACTTTGCCCCCTATACCCTTTTAGATTATAGACGACGATGAATACTTGTAATTAATAACTTATAAAAGATAAAATATAATGAATAAAAAAACTATGTCTGCGATCGGATCGATTAAATACAATAAATAAACGACATACATCTAACAACATCAGTGTTTACTATTTTGCCTGTACGAATCATTCCTTCCGAAAATTGTCACTGTTCCATGTGATAAAAAATAATCGTTGACTAACACAAATCTCTTGGTAAACCTATGATTGAGTATATATATTTATATATATTTATATGGTTTTTTTTATGGTGTGCCATAAAAGACTATAGCCACTTATCAGTGAAATACAATAAAGGACGTATGTAATAATTTTACGCTTATTTATTATTTATTATCTACATAGCGCCATTATCTACACCTACCTATGTATAGTTTCAACTATGTATTTTCACGTCTAATCTTGATTCAAGCTTTGAACGTAGTCCCAGGAAATTAAACATCATTTCAACGAATGCCTCGATCTATCGATTAAAATTGCGAAATCTTTATTCGTGCATTTTACAGGGATAATAGAATGCAGAGAGGAAACCAAAGGATCGAATTTTAGAAACGCAGTTACAAAAGTTCACAAATTGATCCCTTTAATTAGTTCTCTTTATTGATAAAAATTTGCTCGATTTGTAGATAATAAAATACTAGCGGCGCGTAGCGGTGGAACGGTACAACTAGAATCTATCGCTATCCTTGTCTCACACTGCTGCGCTCTTTTTCTGCGGACAAGCAAAATTCCACCACCTGTCGAATCAATCTAGAAAAATCATATCTTTTCGTTTTAATTGTCACCAACAGACGGCAACACATCGTTTATTCGTGTAGGTACAATGATGATAATTTATCTCAATACCAAAGTACTACAAATAAACGACTCCGTATTATTTTTTATAAATTAATATATTTAATAACGAATAACGAAATAACGAATGAATAATAATTTGTCTGATGCCAATTATATATACATTTATCAAACATCTCCATGGTAATAAATGAATGAATCTAATGTCTAAAGAGTTTAACAAAGTTGGCATCGGTTTATCGGAAAAGCACCTTTCGCCGGAACGATTGAGTGGACGTAGATGGCATTGATTTTAATTCTGCGGAGGTGACGCTACATGTCTATGAAAGGTGTCACCCTAATCTGGGAAATATCGGGATTACCGTTATAATTTTCCAGCGGGATATTTGAAACGACAGTCAACCATCATTATTATATAAACTCCTTCTGTTAGAATAATTACCCATTAGTAAAAGCAACGGTTTTACCCATTAGTAAAAGACATTAGTCGTCAAGAAACTATGTAACACTTGCACCAACATTTTTTTCTTACTGTTTGTAAAACCAAATCATTTAATGTACACGTATATATAACTCGTCACCTTCACAGTTTGAGAAACATAATCATGACCAAAGAATATTGGAAACTCACTAGATTAAAATATGTCTGTAGGTACGACGATGATAATTTATAAACATTTTTTTACTTTTCACTAGTACCAACCATTTGCTGACAGATGACGCTGCATTTTTCACCATTTCTTTTTAATTACAATTCTAGTTCATTCCAAAATTCATTCCAAATTAATTACGTGAGATTTCAAAATGTCGTTGTACAGAGATTTTCTTAAAGCGAAAACGTTAATTTTATTTTTGGGCAGCTCCATACAATGCACAGCGAAATTTCATTTTTTCATTTTGTCGTGAATAGGTTAGTTCCAGCTTCGTCGTTCCACGACAGCGCACCGTTAGTGTTTCTCTCTTCATAAATCGTACAAATTTTTAAACAATTAATTAGGTGAATTTCTAAGTATTTATAATTAACAATTATATAATTAGGGCCAAAATTTTATGGCATAAGATGCATTTATATCATTGAAGTATATAATTTAGAACTTCTGCATACATGTACGTTGTATGTAGTGTATTATGTAAATATCACCACGTTGAAAGTTGAAAGTGAAATATAAAAATTGACACTTATATATGTGTATATGTAAGTACATACATATCTATATGACATTTGTAATTGCCTCTTTTTCTTAAAGCAATTTAAACAACCATCGTTTTGATTTGATCGGTAACTTGAGATATTTGCGGAATAAATTTTGCGGCGCAAATAGCCCAAGAAAGTTGTAAACAATGTTACACGTGATTGGATTGGGCCTTGGTGATGCGACAGATGTGACTGTAAAGGGTTTAGAAACTATTCGAATGTGCGATCGTGTCTACTTAGAATCGTACACATCGATTTTGTCTACCAGTTTAATGGATTTGGTAGGTAGATTTAAGATCAGTTATAGTCGTAGCTCCTTGATTGATTTAACGTTTAGTGTATCTAATGCGTACGATTATCAATAAATTTGCTGCGCATTGTATTTGCTCGTTCGATACTAGGATACCAACCATAGCATACATAATTTCAACAAATTAGGAACAATTTTACGGATGTTCGATACTGGAAGCCGACAGAGAATTAGTTGAGAATAATGCAGATGAAATATTGCCAAAGGACGAGAAGGAAAATGTTGCTTTCCTGGTGGTAGGTGATCCGTTTGGTGCCACTACGCATTCAGACCTAATATTACGAGCTCGGGAGAAAGGTATAAAGGTATAAATATATTCCAAAGTAAAGGAGGATATTCAAAAGATTCTCTTTTTTAAAATTTCTTCTTAAATAAAACCGATTTTATTAATTTAAGATATTAAAAGATTTTTTATTTCGTTATCCAGGTAAAAATTATTCACAATTCATCCATTTTGACTGCAGTCGGCTGTTGTGGTTTACAATTATATCGTTTTGGAGAAACTGTTTCTATCCCTTATTGGAACAACAATTGGCGACCAAATAGCTTTTATGAGAAAATTATCTCAAATAGACAGCGAAATCTACATACGTTGTGTTTGTTGGACATTAAAGTGAAAGAGCCTACGACAGAAAGTATCGTTAAAAAGAAAAAAGAATATATGCCATCCCAGTTTATGAGCGTTTCAGAAGCTGCTACGCAATTATTAAAAATCATTGAAGAGAAAAACGAAGGAATTACAGAAGAAGCAGGTAAAATGTTAGAAAAATATCTTTTCCAAATGAATTTATCTGCAAAGAAAATCTATAGAGAATGAACGTTGTTGTTTGTTTCGCAGCACTGGATAAATCCAGTCTTGTAGTGGGTTTGGCTCGTGTAGGTTGGGATAATCAACGTATCGTTGCTTGCCATCTTGGACAAATGGCTTCTGTTGATCTGGGCCCTCCTCTTCATTCATTAATCGTTCCTGCCGTCGAATTGCATCCCCTCGAGTCGGAATTTATAACTCTACACACGTGCGAATAAAAACATTAAGTTTTGTTAAAAAACTAAAGAAATAAAAAATAAATGAAAAGAGACTTACCGTCAGTTGTTTGTAAGGATTTATGCATATCAATTTGTAACGGAACGAACAAACCGACTAATTTCTCAAATTACATTGATATAAAGTCAAGTCAATATTCTTAAGAAATGCAGAAAAAAATAATTGACCTGTCCACAATAGCCAAATTACAACAATATAATTTATTACAAACGGAAAATTTTTGACGTTTTCGCGTTAAAAATTGCCCATGTAACAGTCTAATTCAAATTAATTGAAATATTTTAAAATGTATAAAAATATTGTTGCTCGTGACGCGATAAAATTATTAATCTATTTCTCCTCATAAAAGCTATAAAGCTTAAAAATTAACATCATTAAAACGTTAGAAACTAAATACATATTTTAAAAGGCTATCGACGAATGAATATAGACATATACTATACAAACATACTATACACAATTCTGCTGGCGATGGCCGATCAATTTCATCGTAGCTTGCTCACTTCGTACTAAGCTCATCGAGAAATTTATTTGTAATTTTGAAAAAGTTTTGAAAAAGTTAATTCTGATTCTAAAGATATATTTATAAATTGATTTATAAACATTAAATACAAATAAAATTTTACAGCCGCGATTAATATATAGTTAAAATATATATATATATATATATATATAAACACGTGCATGTAGATGTGTACGTGTTCGATCGATTTCGTGCATGCGTAGTAATAAACAAGTGTATATACACGTTTATAATCTTGTGCTCACTTTCGATACGGGAATTGTAGTATCTTTAGTATTTTTTGTCACGTATCTACGGTTCGTTGATTTTAAGGGGTAACAAAAATTTTGAGAAAAAAGAAACAAAGAAAAATGCATAGAAAAAATCGAGTGTCCCTCCGTTGTGTCTGTTGTGCTCTAGTGTACGTATGTATGTAAAAAAGAACAATTAACAATCACAATATACGTAAAGGAAGAAAAAAATCGAGTGATAAACCGAGCGCGATAATGTCGGAAATGGACTATATAATTGTACCTCGAATACCACGAGGCTTAACTCCTGCAGTCGAAGGACTAGCACGAGAAATTTTGCGTCAAAGACCCCGGAATATTTATGCATTCGCGGCTGAACATTTCGCGGAGTTGGTGAAATTAAGAGACAAAGAACGTACCGGGGAAGTCGTGTCAAAAATACTGCAGCATAAATTGCTGGACAAATGCGATAGTATCGTTGATTGGGCGAAATTGAATAACGGTAATAAGAACGATGTTGATGTTGCTGAAAGCCGTAGTGATCATTTTCATAACTTTCACAAATACGACAACTCGATGGAAGAAGCAATGGTAAGAAGGGAAGCGAAGAAATCAACGACGTGGAAGATAGCAACGAGAAAAGCAGCGCCGGCGGCATCGAAGAGAAAAGGAGAAGAAAGGACAAGTAGCGGTAGTAAAAGTGGTTGGTCTATAAATAGGACGGTTAAAGCGCTCAAACAGCGCCACGAGTACCGTGCAATATCAAGCGATATTGAAGAAAAATACAAAGGAGATTGCAACAAAGGATTAAATGGGAAAGAGACGGAGAAAGTAGTTTATGCAGATTATGCCGATTATGCCGATTATCCCGATCACCCCGATCACCCCGATCACCCCGATCACCCCGATCACCCCGATCACCCCGATCACCCCGATCACCCCGATTTTCCCGATCATCGTTCACCACGATTTTCAAGTAAAGATCCATTTGTTCGATCTTCGTCCGCTGGAAATATAATGTATGCAAAGCGTGTCAAGAGTCGAGAAGTTGGAGAGGATCTTGAGAAATTCTACACCGTTGCCACTTTGGATGATAAAAGTTACAGAAACGAGAAAAACTTAACGCGACAAAAGAGTGCTGATCAAATTGAAAGAACATGCATGTATTTTAAAGACGTTTGCACGAACGAAGATGCAGACATCCTAGACGCAGACATTGCGACCGAGAATCGAAAGAGAAGTCGATCGCTTGTTAACAACGAAGGTAGAAACGAATCGAACGTGAGACAAAAAGCGCGACGACAACACGTGACAGAGGGTAGAATGGCTCGAAACTTGAAAGACGAGTGGAAATCTGTGATGGAAGATCAGCGAAAAGAGCAGGAGACGTTTCGAGAGAAATTTGATTTCGACGCGAAAGAAGATGACGCGAAATTGAATTTACAGTTAGAAAAGAGGAATGAGAAAGCATCGAACGAAATGGGAGAGACCCTTATTAATGTCGAATCACGACTCGATCTGTTAAAGAGTAATACAATGTTCGACGATTCGACGAACGAGGGACGACCCAACGTTTCAGGGACGACAGTTTCAGTGGTTCTTCCATTGGTCGTTGGACGACAATCTTCTGGAAAATGTACGAGGAACAACGTTCGCGATCGTTGCGAATACGAATCTAATGGGGGAGAGGATGGCGCGGGTAATTTCACCTTACCGCCAATCTCGAACGATGGCTCAAAGTCGATGAGGAAAGGAAGCAATTTAATCGAGTTACCATCTTTGTCGAATGACGTGGATGCTCGGTCGAACGAACAGGCGATACACCACCGTCACCATTGCGAAGATTCAACGAATTCGAGTCGGATTCAGAAGCGTTCGGAATCGGAGAAAGAGTTGTTTAAACTAGAAGGAGTAAGTACCGCCGAAATTGCAGCCAATTCCGATTACAGTCGGAAAGCAATTGAAAAAAGCAATTGCAAAGGCCAAGACTCAAGAGGCGACGTAATAAACGTAATAAACGTGCACGATATCGTTTCGCGGAAGTATCCTCGTGAAAGTAAATCCGTGGAAGGAAGCGAAGTTCTTCTCACCACGGGTAACACAACAATTGAGCAAGATATCGATGAAACGCAAATTCCGCAACAATCAGGAATTATTCAACGACCTTCTTCAAGTTCGTCTGAGGAATTCGCCGGAGAAATTCGAGAAACTTCGAAAGATAGTTTAAGCGTAACGCCAGATTCGATCGATCTTTCAGAGAAGACAAATTCATCGAAACGTCTGGGAAGCGAGAAGAAGAACGGAGAGGAAGGAGAGGAAGGAGAGGAAGGAGAGGAGGAGAATCGAGACGAGATGGGAAATGAAAGACAAGAGCGATGTCCAGAACCAAATGAACTCGAAAGAAAATTAATTGAAATAGAAACAATGGAGAAAAGCATCGAAAACACGCTGGTATCCTCTCGCTCAACAATCTCCAATGATTTCGACAACGGAGAATTCGGAGAATTCGGAGAATCGGAGCGTTCGATTGAATTTCCGACGAGAAATTTCGAACCGGATTGCGCACGCAACGAACAGGTATCACGCGTAGAAGATGAGTGGACGAAGAAAAATTCGGATGTGAAAAGTGAAAAGAGTGCAACGAGCAACGACGAAAGTAACGAGGACAACGACGAGGATAACGTTGAAATTGACTCGATTGGGAATGAAACGTCGATTAGAAAACGTTCGAATTTCGACTCGGACAACTCGGAAACTCTCATCAACAAAGACAATAACGACGATAGCGACGATAGCACGAACGTTCGAGAAATCGAACGTTGCAGCCAGTCCTCTACCAGAGGAATCGATGTCTCTTGTTACGTACTTACCGAAGGTTCTCCTTGTGAAATACCGGAAACTGTAACCACCGTAATTATACCGGATAAAATTGTCGATAATGACGACAATTTTAACGTTTGTAAAATCGAGTTGGACGAGTTGGATAGCACTGCTCTCGACCAATTTGAAATTCCATCCACTGGGAACAGTGAAATTGAAACAAACAAGGAGGAAAAGCACGGAGAGGAGCATTGCCAGGACCAGAATCTATTCGGAGAGTATATAGGTTCAGAGACTATCGTTCCAGCATCGTATTCCAGCAGCGTTGACGCTCATTTTTTACGTGACGTGAAAGATGCTGCCGATCGAGTCTCTGCTTATCAAGAAGATCTTGCAAATATCAAAGAGGAAGAAGAAAACGAAGACGATCAATTTTCGAAGGTTCTGCAGCGCAGCATCGTCGATCGTCTGCATCGCGGTCGTATCGTTGATACTTTGGAAAAGTCAGCCGAAACGTCGATGAAACTTAAAAAGAGCATCGAGTGCGAAGAAAAATTGACGAGTTCCAGTCGAGACCAACGATCAGAAACAAGTCAGATGGACAGTAAGGAGGAGACGTCACCTTACGCTCTCTCGAATATCTCCGGTCCGTCATCGAAACACGACTACTACGCAAACGCAGAACATAAGAATGCGAAGAATGATAATTCTTCGACGAAGAATGGAGAAGAAGAGGAAAGAAAAACGTTCGACGATCGTTCGAGCGACGGTTCTCTGTCGTCCGAACAAGTTGGACCAACGATAAACGTACCCGAGTTGAACTTGGATTCGTTATTACAAGACGTAACGATATCCTCGACGATCGGCGAAAGCGATTCAAAGAATCGTCTCTCTAACGAAAATGGCAACGTTATTTCATCAACATCCGAGGACGAAAATATTTCTTTATCCTCTTTCGACGCCTTAGCTTCCTCTGACAACGAGAGGAAACCAAACGAGCCGAACGATGAAACTTTATCTTTCGGGAACGATCGAGCAAGACTTTTTAGCGAACCGGTAACTAAAGTGACTAAAACTGGAAACGAGACTGAAGGCTGTTCGAAATTTCAAAGGGCAGAGAAATCTTCTAACGAAAAAGACGATGAAAATGAAGACTCTCGTTACGTGGAAGAAGAAATTGCAAGGGAACTAATACGAAATTTTATCATCGACAATACCAAACAAGTAGTTGAATCGAACGATTCGACGACCTCCTCGTCGCCTAAAGCTCAAGCGAACAATACGAAGTCGAATCAAGCCGAAGACTTTGTAATTCAATTTCGCCCGTCTGTGCAAAACTCAGCGTCTAAAGTAGCGATTTCTTCTCATCGAGAAAAGCTCGACAATGACAACACTCGAGCGGACTGTGGAGAAGAAAAGGGAAGAGAAAAAGATGAAGAGACGGGAAAAAGTGAAGACGACGAAGAAGGACGACGACGACGACGACGACGACGACGACGAGAAAGCGGACAAGAAGCAAAAGAAAACGGGAAAGAAGAAAACGAAGCAAGTATTTTGCCATCTTTCTTTTTTCTTTTCTTCTTCGCACCTCCCTCCGCTCCTCTCTCATTTTAAGCCACACGTAGCCAAATACATAACAATAGTTATTAAATGCGCCATGAAAAGAATTTTCTTCTCTCAAATACGCAAAAAATACTGAAACTTTACACAAGTACAATACTTTGCACGTATTGCGAGTATTCGTCCAAATGTTACATAGTTAGACGTGTTACATAGTTACACGTCTACCAAGTACCAAGTGCATAATTTATACACCTGTTTTCCTTTCCCCATCTTCAAATAAGGGTACGAGTCTTTGAATTCGACGACCAAATTTTTTGACATACGTATGCACACGTGTATGTAGACTAATTGTTTGTAGCAATAGTAATTTTACAAAGTTGCCTTTCTTTCCCCTCTTTACTTTAGGATGAAACGAAAATGGCATTTTCGGAAGAGGAAAGAAAGAAGGAAGAAATTGCACGCAGTTTCTCTCGGCACACCGGAGAATTTCATGATTCTTTACCGCTACCTTTCATCGAAACTTCCAAATATATGCTCGTTCATCGTTCGAAACCTGCACTTCAAACGACGGATGATTGCCTCACGTTCCCAGCCAATCTGTATTCGGAAATTCAAGAATCTACAGGAACTTTCAACGTGCCTTCTCTGCGTCAAGCTTATCGCAAGCTTTCTCCAACAGTTGTTGATATTTTCGAAAATTTTCATTTGCTCGTTGACGCATCGAATAACTGGAATCAGTTATCTTCGAATACTTCACCCTGCATCATTCGCGTCGGACATGCGTCTGACCAAGTTCATACGACTGACAAAGCTGGCTCGATTCCAATCTTCGAAACAAGTTTATCTCCAAACTCCGATCCGGACGATCATCGGGAACCATTGGCGCTCGATGATACACCACAACCTGTCATTATCGAAGAGATTTCGAATATCGATCAAGGCGAAGAGCAAACGTTATCGCTTCATAAAGCAGATGCGAATTTTCCAAGGGAAATTACAGGTATTTGCTCTCCTCCCAAACAACTGTCACTCTGTCACTCTGACAGCGTCGAAGATAAAGACGAAGAAACAACCTGTGCATCAACATCGGTTCATGAAACGACGAATCAGCTTATTGACAACGACAATTTGCCTACAGATATCAGTAGTGGCTCTGCTACCCCTGTAAGAGATAACGTGGAAAATGTGGAAAAAGAAGAAATAAATGAGTAAGAAAAAAATTATACGAATTATATAGAAATTGTGCGCAAAACATATTACGTATATTATTACGTACGTACGTATATTAGCGTTTCAATTGAAAAAAAAACACCATCTACGTGTGTGGTTTTTTTTCATTATGTAAAACAATTAAAAGTAGACTTAAATATAAATCGTTCCTGCACATTCTTTCTTACGTACAATTTATAATTTTTCATTATTACATGTACTTGTCACGTTGTGCGGAAACTAGAGAATAAAATCTCTAGAAGAAAGAGAAGGAGAAAGAGAGAAAGGGTAAAAAAGTAAAAGAAATATTGGAACATATATTTACAAATAAATTGCACGCTAAATTGTAAAAGGAAATAAAGTGCCTAATTTGTAGAAAAAGAATAGTTGACCACAACAAAAGTAAGCAAATGAATAAGTACTTATTCGTATGTACATAAGGCGTATATGTGAACGCGAAAGAAGAACTCTCTACGAGTCACAGTACTACACACACACACACACACACACACACACGCGCGCGCGCGCACACACACTTACCTACGTGCTTATTTATGTCAGTTCTTATGCATCGAGAATTTGCATGCAAACGATTTTAGCTCCATCTCAAACGAAATTATGTTGTTTCGTTTTCAACTAATTTACACATATTAGAAATTTATTTAAAACGAATTTCAACTGACACGCGTATGATATCACTACTATTTACGATCGTACGTTTCTTTTTTTTCTAGTAAGGTAGCTACTAAAGAGAACGCAATAGAATAGAATTGATCTTTAAACGAGAGAAATTTCAAGGTTAGCGAGACAAAATTTGTTTAAAATTAAATCTTGAGAGTGAGCGATATGCATAGAGCGAGTGTGGATCCTTAAGTATCGTGCGACAATCGAAATAGCATCAGCGAGTATCAACGATGTTGGCAACGATATCGACGCTATAAGTACATGTAAGTACTTGCGTACCTACTATTATTTCCGAATGATGAAAATGTAATATTTGGTCAGCAACTAGTTATCGTTCAATCGTTTAACAGTAACGTCTTGATACACGAATTCTTAACAGAGCAAGTTACGTGAATATTACATTTTCTGATATCGTCTACTATCGATGTCAGTCTCAGAGGTACGCAAAAATAAACTGATTATACATATTTATCATATACATATACATCTGTATACATTTATTGTTTTTTTTTTTTTTTTTTCTTTTTTTCTTTTTTTTTTTTTTTTTTGCGATGAAACTGCTCAGATGCAAATTCGTAAAGCTTTTTTCTTAAAGACATCGTGTGTGAACCTGATTTCTTCTATTCTACTTTACCAAGGAGAACTAACAAAGATATCCAAGTCATTGCGTTTCTACGTTCATGCAGAATATTTTTTCTCCTTTTTAAGTGGAAAATAATTGAAAAATAATTGGAAGATGAGCGAGAAACGGAAAAGGAGCGATAAGAAATTGCGGAAAATGTTGATAAGGTTAATAAGAAATCGAAAAGGTATTAAGAAAGGTATTAACACAAGATATGTGTCAACGAGATTGAAAATTTCGTTTTTATTTTTTCTTTTTTATTTACGAAATGTAAGATACGGGTCAATGATACATTGACGAGACAATTAATCTTTTTTCCGCGTACTGTCTGATATAAAAATATTTTGTTCAAAATTAAAGTATTCCATTGCTCGTGACGATTTTCTTTTCATTCTCCATCTGCCTGATCTGTTCTTCTTGCTTTTTCTTTCTCTTTCTCTTCTTTTACGCCTCGCAAAATTAAAGGAATAGTACTTAATGTCTTCTCGCTTATCAAGAACAATGTACACGATGCATGTTCGTAAACCAATCAAACTTGAAATTTTTAGGTTATTTGAAATTTTAATCGTTATTTCGCACGACGTAATCGTAATACGTGCATATATTGTATTGTTAGTAAAAGAATATTTTTCATAAACGTCTGACTGCTTTTGATCATCTTTTCTCTCTTTCTCTCTCTCTCTCTCTCTCTCTCTCTCTCTCTCACTCATTTGTGGCTCAATATCTACCTACGTACGTAACATTCTCTCGTTTTTCCTTTCAATCTTTCATCCTTCCATCTTTAGTAATTGCGTATAAGACACAAATGCAACTAATCGTCACGTTTACTTTTTTCAATTATTGTTAAAATTAGATTCGATGGTTTATCATTCAACGCGCGTGTTTAACGATAAATAAAACATTGGTGAAATCGAAAGCATCGTATGTTCAACAACCCCCGGTAGTACGTTTGTAGAATTTAAAAATGTCCAAGTTTTTTTGCTTTGTTAGGTAAGTAGGTAACGATCCGATTCGCGATAAATAATCATCGTATCAATTTACATGATAGTAGGCCATCTTCCAAATGTATTGACATCGCGCAAACAAGGATTTTGAACTTTCGAACATCTCAAATTTTCTGAACTACAACCTGTGCATTGATTGCATGTACAGCGCATGCCTTCGCCGCAAGTGCCGAAAAGTTCTCTCGGCCCCCCGCAAGGTTCATCAGGTCCCTGAAAAAGTAAATACGATTCTTATCGGATTCAATACTGTCTATTACTCAACATCTATTAACAAACAAACGATTCGATTACTCGCCTTTGCGCATTGCGATATCCCGCAAACACTCGACATTACAACGCCATATTCGCATTTGTGGCAAAAGTCGCCACATCCTTTGCAATGTGATGCTATCTCTTGCTTTTGTCTTATCGACGGGTAACCGGAACATGTATCGTACCTGATTGAATCAAGCGTGCTACATATGTATACGTATCATCACTTACTTTCATAATAATAAACTTAAACTTAATTAACGTTCGTGTTTCACGCGCGTAATGGAGAATTGAAAATTTGCACGTAGCGTTCATCCGCGTTCCGCCGAAGAAAAATTTTAGTTTCTCTGCATCTCTCATCAGCCATTATACATAGATACATACATACATACATACATACATACATACATACATACATACATACATACATACATACATACATCATACACCATACGTACATAAATATGTTCATGCTTACATATTTATAAATATATAAATAGTTACGAATAAAAGTTAACGCGCACAAGTCATGTAAATGTTAAATGAAAAAGCAAATAATACGTGTTTTGTATTTTTTTTTCTTTTTTTTTTTTTCTTTAAGTAGATAATTCTAAAAACAATTAGTTCGAGCACAAGCGAACTGTAGAATGTTGAAGTTTCTTACAGGAGGGCAATGACAAGCAGTACAGCTATGCGGATAGTTTGTACGGTAAACATTTCACCTTGTAGATCTGAAACAAAATTTAAACAAAATTCGATTAATATTGCTGAAGTAGAATCGAGTAAATGTTACTCAACGCAAATACTTGAGAGATATTAGCGGGAATGCAGAGTCAGTGTTATAAGCAATTCAATCTGAGTGAATTATTCGCGTGTCAAATATTTTTAACTGCAAAGTTCATTGATTTTTCATAACTTTGACTGCGTGTAAAAAAAAAATTGAATTTGGAATTTGGAATTTGGAATTTGGAATTTGGAAGGAAATTGATAGCAACGAAACGAGAGGAGGTATCATTGATACTTTGATATTCGTGTCGTCCGCCGTCTAAGAAGGCTTAAAGCAAATTTCAAGAGGAAAATTTCTCAAATATTTTTTCAAATAATTATAAAAATATTGTCCTATTTATACATATACATTGTTGAATACCGCAATAGACAACTATTAATCGGCCACTATTACTCTGTGTGGTGAACAGAAGAAGAAGAAGAAAAGTTACATATTTTGCACGTTTTGCAATTTAAAAGCAAGGATTATTTATCAAGTTATTAAAAGTTTGTATTATTAGTTATTTATCAAATTATTAAAATAATATTAAGTAATAATCAATTCGATGCCTCGTTTACTTTGTTACTTTGTTACTTTACAAGCAATAAATATCAGCTATCACACAAGACTAAGAAACGATTTATCTACATAAATAATACATATGTGTACATATCGAGACACGTTACTCGTGTGTATTTATTTAAAAGAATATCTAAACATTCACGAATGAAAACTTTTATTAAAAACGAATAATCCAAATAGGCAACGGTATCCTTTTTCATTTTTATATACCTACATGTGTATCGTATCAATTTTCACTAAATTTTCCTTCTTTATGTTTTACACAACTAGCTTTTAATAGTTTGTTATTATCCATCTATTACCTATTTACACCATGTTATAAATACCACAGATAACATTGTTAACAAGATAATTTTTTGATGGTTAAAGTATTTGTATATCGTTTTAAATTTCAATTAAATTCATACTTTCACTTACATTAAATTTCATTACTATTCTATTTCCATTTTTATGTCTGTATGTGCGTATGTATTCATTTTAAGAATGTGTGTGTGTGTGTGTGTGTGTGTGTGTGTGTCTAGTGACAAGAAAAAGTTACGAGTTAAAAGTTACGAGAAAAAGTTGTTTACAAACTTTCACTTAATCATTAAATATTTAGAATCAACTCATTTTCACACTATCTTACCAAATATACGTCTATTTATTCATCATACGTGTATATGTAATCTTTTTTTTCTTCTGTCATGTACCGCGAAAGAAAAAAATGAATGATAGAATAATAACACTGAAACAACTGTAACTGTTGCTTAAGGTAATTCGGTTTGAACTGATAAAAATTTCAAAATTTATACGCGTTCAAATAATTTTCGAAAAATTTCTCCCAAAATAGCCCAAATGACATATTTTCCGAATAGAGAACAAATCTAATAAACTTCTTATCGAATGAACACTCTTCGTTGAAGATCATCCCGAGAGAAAATAATGCAAGGTGATTGACAGAGATTCTGACGATACGCAGCACATTCACGTGTAATTACGTACGTAAGAGTACATACATATATGTGTGTACTTAAGATTCTTAAATTATACTTTTTTTTTTTTGTTACAAAGTTTGTTGTTTCGTTCAAAACCTCCTCCATTTTAAACCTTCTCATTTAATTTTCTCTCTCTCTCTCTCTCTCTCTCTCTCTCTCAGAAATGCTAAAACACGCATCTACATATTTCATTACATGACATACATGATAAAGTTTGAACAAGTAATTTTTGTTAAATAAATACTAACTTTATCAATTTTTGCCAACAAAGCAAATGAAAAAATTGACCGTTACTAACAATAACATAGTTATTAAATGTTAAACGATAATTTCCCATTTTGCACATAAAATATCGTTTAGAAAATTTGTTTAAAACAATTTTATTTTATTTTATTTTATTTTTATTTTAATTTAGCTTTTTTTAGCCTAACTTAATTTCATTTTATCTAGTTTAATTCAATTTAATTTCGTCAATAATATTAAACGTTTAGTCACGAGTTAAAAATTAATTACAAATTCCGCATTGAATAGTTTTATCGATTTCATTAAAGATACAAATTTCTTTACACTTACAATTCATTTCAGGTACAATTATTTCATTAATACCTTCTCGTATTCAGTTTTCCTCCCTTTTTTTTACGCACTTTCTTCTGTTTTTTCTTTTCCACTGTCTACTTTCATATTAAATTTGAATTTAATATGGGCAACAGAAAGAAACAAGATAGAAGAAGACTATACAGAAATATGAATAAAATGAACAAATGTTTGAACGTATATGTGTACGAATCTGTGTAAGTATGTATGTAATCATGTAACGTAATGACAAACGGGTGACCGTTTACAGAAAGCATACGGAGCTCACCCTATGAAGATGTTCTTCCAAATGTTTCTAGTTGAAACGTAGAATTAAATAACAATGATAATGTTATTCTCTTTACCAGAGGCAAGGAAAATATGATAACGTGAAGAATACACGAATATATACGAAGACGGAAAGACGTTGAATGCGCCATTGAAGCCAAGTGCTCTTTGTTTTATAGGGACGTGAAGAAAGGACAAGAGGAGAAAGGGGAGAAGAAGGCACATAGTCGTTCATTTAACAGTCGATATATCTATTATCGTTTCGTCACAAGGGATGATCTAGATTGTCAAGCGAAATCCTCGTTTCCTATCCTAATTATCCATCGTGTCGTGAATGCTCTTCTAAACACGTCTTCTCCTGTTTGCGAGGATTCTCTTGACGAACACATCTATTAATATGTAAATTTGTCAATTCAGCGTTACGAAAAATAAAGATGGTCATTCATTGACATGTTATTTACACTTGTCACGCTTCGCTAACAAATTTACTTCGCTAATGAAATCGAATAATCAATGAGGAACTGACGTTCTATCGACACGAAACATCTATTATCAAATTGTTACACGTGTTAAAAGGGTCGTAAAAAATTGTCACGTTTTATTTCAAGAATTTCAAAATATTAATAAATGAAAGAAAGGGGACAAAGAGTGGGTGAGAGAAAGATAGATAGATTGATAGATAGATAGATAGATAGATAGATAGATAGATAGATAGATAGATAGATAGATAGAGAGAAAGCGAGAGAGGGGGGAGGGAGGGAGGGAGGGAGGATAATAATAAATAATAAATTAATATGTTTATATTAAATACAATATTAAATATCTTTTTGCGTACAAAAGGTGCTACCTACGATGATCTGGAACCAGCTAAACACTTTCCTCGTACGATTGTACGATCCGATCGATCGAGTGGAGAATCTTTTCCTTAAAATGAAGAATATCTCTATGATGACGAATCAAATGATGTTTCTGATGCTGGCTGATCATGTTTTCATAACAGAACCGAAAATGACGTGCCTGTACACATTGATGTTTTACAATGTTGTTACTTACTGCGTCAGTTATATCAAGGAACTGATCGAAAAGAAAGATTGGTCTCCTTACGTGACTCTCACAGAAAGGTCAAAAATTAAACATTTGGCCATGTCTGCTACAAAAATAGTGTTAGAATGGACTAAAGCCGTCACTTTTATTGTAACATTAACATTCATGCTCCTTGTCTTTGGCTTGCATCAAGGTCTCGAGCATTACAAGTGAGTAACAATTACCATACGAGGAAAAATGTAGTGATAAAACGTTATTAAAAATACAATTATACACATACATATTATTATTATTATTATTATTATTATTATTATTATTATTATTATTATTATTATTATTATTGTAGACCATCAACGAATTACATAACGATAACGTGGATCTATTATTTGACAACGGAGAAAGTGTTTGTTGAAATGTTTCCGTCAATCTTGAAATCTTTTCGTTTGGAGATTTTTGAAAATCTTGAAGAACTTTACACCTCGATGATGTTAAAATCATTTACCATTAGCGCTTCTGCGTGCCTTATTGTAATACTCGCGCCACTAGTATCCTGGAAATTTTTATTTATTGCCATCTATTCCAACATTTATTTAAGATTAAAAGATCTGTTACAAATATCTGGCCCCGTGTTAAAACTAGAACGTGAAATGTTGAATTGTTATAGAAAAGCAACGGCTGAAGAAATTAAACAATTTGATGATGTGTGCCCTGTTTGTCTTTGCGATATGATCAGGGCGAGAGTAACACCGTGTTACCATCTTTTTCACGCTGATTGTTTACGTCAGTGTCTCAAGACGAACGATACTTGTCCCATGTGCAAGAGAGGATTAACATTAGGATCAGTATCAAGTCAATAATAAATGTAACACGTTACAGTCATGATTCTATCGTAAATATCGCATCTAACAGATAGACTGACCAATTGATCAGACAATTGAGCGACTAATTTATGAAAATATTAAATATTTATATAACGAGTTATTGAAAAAAGATAACTTACAAATATAAATTTACAAAAATATAAATATTCATTTGTTATTGAAGTCCTTTAAACTGCTCGTTACCCATATAAATTAATATTCATTAAAAAATCAATAAAAAGCAAAGTTATCACATTTGTGTCGTAAACATTCAGACGTTCTATAATCGCATATGAAATGACAAATGATTTGTTAACGGGATCATAATCTTATATTCTGTTTGAGTTACAAATTGAATTTTCTATTAAATGTACATCTGTTGATTGGCAAATTGAAAATAAAAGCAACGCAAATTAATAACAATTATATTCACACGACAGATTTTTGAAAAATACTTTCCTTTCCTTACACTTTAAAATCTCTAACACAAAATGTTTGCAATAATTTCTACTATTTTACATAATTATTCTCCTATGTATTTAACAGTGGTCTCTATATATTCACCATCCGGACTATCATAATTTTTTATCGATGGAGTATATACCGGTCCTGTTACGCTATATGGCATGTATAAATCATCGAACTGGAACAAGATGTGCTTTGTAATTTTCATAAATACATATTAAATGTACTTGTAACATAAGTCTACATTATCGCAATAGTATATATATCAAAAATATATTTACTTCAACTGCTTTTTTATAAAGTTGCTTTGAAACAGCCTTTAATTCTTTCAATGCTATTTCTTGTGACTTTATAATAGACTTTATAACGTGTAAATCCTTTGTCCACTGAGAGTGTTTATATTTACACCATTCTTTCTCTAATAATTTTCGCCTCTCTATTTCTTTTTCTGACAATGGTACAGACAAGTGACAAGTTCTTTTCCTAAGAAACATTTGTTTAGGTATAAATATATATATATAGATAAGAATAAAAATTAACTTTCCGTATGTAAGACATTCTCGGTAAGTCATTACGCAAAACATACTCATTTTGTAATAACTCGGATAACGTATCAATTTCAAAAATTGGTTTCATATGGTTTGCATGTTTTTCTAATTGACGGATTCTCTTTTGTAGTTTCTTTCTCTTCCTTTCCTCTCTGGCTCTAACAATTGCAGGATCGAGTCTTTTCTTCTTTTTAAGTGGTTCCCCTCTAAAATAAACATAATGCAATACTAAATTTGCTTGTCCAGAAAAAAGAAGTGATACTTGTGATACTTACAAAAGTACTTCGGTCGCTCGAAAATATAATGGGTGTATATATGTGGAGATATTGCGTGAACTGCTAATTAGAGAGGCTCTACATTGATAAATGTTTATGAATAAATATATTTAAAAATGTTTTTAAAAAAGTCATTGAGTCAATAATAAATACCTAAACACAGCATTCGCCAAATTTAATACACCAATCATTTCTGTACGCTCTATTTATTTCGACTTTTTATTAGTCTGCCCTATTATTTTGGAATACTCTGCGACATGCGTCTATCTAACCTCTCAAATGCTTGTGATTTTCATACAAATTAAAATTATTGTGATTTCATAATTCTAAACAATTATTGAAAGAAAAACGCGAATAATGAGTGATGAATGAAGTATGAATAATAAATAAACAACGATAAGAAATAGTAACTAATAATATCGTATTCACAATAACGATGGCAACTCTGTTCAAGCATACCAACAAGGTAATGAACATGATTAGTTATATATTGGATACAATTAGAAAGAAAAACTAAAGAATTTTTTCTAAATTTTCTTTTTTAACTTGCAATATTTATGAATTTTTGTCATCCTCAAAAAGAAAAGAATTAAAAATTATAACTTTTATTTAACAACGCAAGTGGTTAGAATTGGTTATCTATAAAATTGTGATTGACAGAAAACCATAAAATGTGCACGTTAAACTTATCTGAGTACGATACCTTTGAGATAGAAAAAATCACGTGAGTATTCTATCGTGTACATAATTCTTATAATCGTATGTTTTATAATAATATTTGTTTACTTTACAATTCTTTATTTATATAATCCTCAATTTATTTGCAGAACTACTTCTTTTCCTGTTACTATCGTAGAAGCACACGATGCTGTGCCTTTTTGTAAAAAATGTGGTAATCAAGAGACTCAAGTTTTTTTGAAAAATGGAAACGAGTATTGCAAAAGGTGCTTTTTAATAATACTGAGACATAAATTTCGAGCAACTTTAAGCAAATCCAAATCAGTGCATACAAAAGACTCGATACTTGTTGCTCATTCTGGGAAAGCAAATTCAACTTTACTTTTGCATCTTATCACAACTGATACGAACGAATCAATTTCCAAAAAACCTCAATTTTCGTTTAAAGTTCTTTACATAGATGGTAAATATTTCTAGCTTTGAAAAGAAGTAAAAAAAAAAAAAATAAATTGTATGCTTTTCATATTTCAACATTCTTTTTGTTTTATTTATGCAGATGGTATAGCGAAAGGACGTTCTATCAAAGAAAGAGAATCTATTCAAAGTGCATTAGCCAAAGAAGCTGAAAATTTGCAATTAACTATGTATATTCTACCTTTGTCAAATTGTGTAACTGATAGTATCTGCGAAGAGATGCAGCTAGTAAATGCCCCGTTAATGAACACGACTAGTGAGAATACAACGGTACAAGAAATATTTGATAATTTGGAAAATGATACAGCCAAAGATGAATTATTGCAACAATTAAGACTAAAATTACTTGTATCCGCAGCTCGTAAACTTAATTGCAATAAAATTTTCATCGCCGATGCATCTGTTGATCTTGCTGTAAAAGTTCTTGGCAATGTATCGACTGGAAGAGGTTCTCAATTGCCTTTCAACGTTGCATTCTCTGATACGAGATACAAGGATGTAACACTACTTCGGCCACTTAGAGATTTTACATGCGACAATATAACTGGATATTTGGAGTGTTACGATCTACATCCAATTTTTAATTGTGACAAATATAATTCTTCTTTTCCTGCATCTATACGAAATGTTACAAAAAATTTTGTTCATAAATTAGACTCTGAATTTCATAGCACTGTACCCACGATATATCGTACTAGTGAAAAATTAGCCACAAAGAGAATGGAATGTGAGAACAGTAACACAAAAATTGATGATAATGTTGACAGTGACAATAATGTCTGCGTACTTTGTGAATTAACATCAAATTCCTCTTATTTATCAAAAGAACAATCATCCGTTGTACAGGCAAAGTTGTTTTCTAAATTAGTTTCTACAGTTGCGGACACTTCATTAAATATGGCTACAAATTCACTAAATATTCATGAACTATCGAGCAATGAACAAATTAAAAGCACAAATGCTTTAAAAAAGGAAAAACATCAATGTCAGAGTGACATTTATAAATCTTTTCTGAAACAATCGATAATTGAAAAATATCTATGTTACGGTTGCAGACTAATTTTTCTAAATTCAAAACAAGTGAATAATATTCTGCCTAATTTCATTTCCAATGCAATTCAAAAAAAGTCGCAAATTGCACATCTAGAAAAAGAGATAAGCGACTTTTTGTTGTAATTGATGGACAAAACACAGTATTTATTAATGACAAAATATATTTCAAATATGTTTCTGACAAAAGAACTTCTGAACTATTTTGGTAACAGAGACATTTTGAATAAATACAAATTGTGAAACAAAATACAATATTTATTTATTTAGTGGATACCTTGGATTTTGTTCAAATTGTTCTATCTTGTTCTAGA
Organism: Melipona beecheii; assembly: GCA_032399605.1. Classification (NCBI taxonomy): domain Eukaryota; kingdom Metazoa; phylum Arthropoda; class Insecta; order Hymenoptera; family Apidae; genus Melipona; species Melipona beecheii. The sequence continues at coordinate 15,716,726 of JAUCMO010000501.1, forward strand.
CTAAATTATCTAAAAGGGGTAAAATATCTTGCTAAAATGTGTTGTAGACAATTATAAACTCTATTACAATTGAAGTGTAAAATTTAAGATTAAACATATCTTTGAAGTAACTCGAACAATTGTCCAATCCAGATATGACATAAATCTAATTCTAAGCCAAACCGAAGATCTGATTAGTGTTTTATTACCAAAAACTTGCTGCTTAATCTGTAATAATCTATAATCTGATAGATTTTCACAAGCAAAGACTAAAAATACACGTTTTATCTTTAAGAATTGATTGGTTCAAAGATATTACATATTTTATAAACTGCGTTTTGGAGTGGACATATTTTAATCGGCCGCAAATCCATGCCGATTCGAATAATTATATTTTGGATCTTAATTTTTGAATCGCCAAAAATCCTTTTCATAAATATTGTTTATCTAAGAAAATCTGTATGGACCAATTGGATTATGTATAGAAGCCAATATGGCGTCACACTAACCTGTCAAATACGCTGAAAACACTTAACTTTATAGCTGTTCTCTATAGCCTTTGAACCAATGAATTCGTAAAATTAAAACTTTTTATCTCAATCCGTTGAAGTCACCAGATCATAAAAAAAAATTCATAGTTTTTGGTCATCTGCAGTAACTCTTATTTACGACACCATTCATTTCATAATTTTTACAATTTTCTGACATTCTGTCAAATTTACTTGACAAAAAGTATCGTAGTTGCAATGCATTTAATACATTCAGTACATATATATATATATATATATATATATATATATATATATGCGTGTATATCTTATTTATTTAATAGATTAACGTCATTTCCATCTTACAATAGATGGCGATACTAGTGAAATTGTAGCAATATCGCTGATTACTGGTTATACAACAGAGAATTTAAGAGACGTATTTTGAAATTCAACGACTTATTTCAGTAGAATTGGTTTCTTATACACGCATACGTTAAATATTTTATTAGGTAATATATTATTCGTATCTATACTATGTGTTCATATCATAATATAAAAATAAGTAAAATATAAAGAGTTATACAGAGGTTATATTATAAAAATGCAAATTTTTATTTTAATGTTAATTATTCAAGTATTAATATTCTGTGCGTAATGCTTTTAAATTGAATAATAATATATTATTTATAAATTTTAGAATCATGCATGACATTGACAGTGATTTGTATAAATACAAGGCTCACAAAGTAGCAATAGACAGCCCTTTGAATAAAATGGCTTCAGTTCTGTCTCATGCTCAGTATCATGCCGAGTGTAGAAATTTTGAACTAAACATAGCTAAATGCATTGATGCATATGGATTTCACAAAGCGATACAAAAGTGTAAGCCACTGATTCATGATTTTGAAGAATGTCTTTCTCAAGAAAAAAGAAAACAAAGATTTGAAATATTGGCTGCAGAATTCCATCGTCAAGTCAAAGCTGGAGAAAGAAAGTACGAAAAGACACCATTTATTGCCATGCTTTAGAATTTATTTAAAATAGCATAATTTTATCTCTAAAATAGTCAACAGTATATCGAATAAGTCAAATTATGTAAAACATCAAATTGTATAAATAGTTCATGATGACGAATCAAAAGAGAGTATAGTTTATTTTTCCATTCTTTTTCCCACCTTACATACATTGCAACATTGTTATCTCATGACTCGCCAGTATTTGTCAAATTGTATTAAATTAAATACATTGAATTGAATGCAAATGAATATAGCAATAATGACGAAGCAATATTCGTTATTTCTTTTCCTTTCTTCTTTGTTTCCTTTTCTTTAAATCTAGCAAAAAAAAATTGTACTAGCAATAGTGAATAAAAAAAGAGATAATTACATATTAATTTCAAGATGCAATTGAATCAAACGAAAGAAAACGAGTAGAGAAGGGAAAAGTTGAAAATGGCATTACGATCAATTTACAATTGTACGTGAAAGCGAATTGAGCGAAGAGAAAGATACCGCGAGGAATAATATAGCATGTACATAGATGTTTTGGGTAGAGCGTCGCTAGATGGCAGGAAAATATTAAAAGAGAGCGGATGAATGGTACAACGTGCAACGGCTCTTAGCAAGTATCTAGATGGGTAGACGGGTAGGCGGGCAGACGGGTATGCGAACGAACATAGAAAGTACGTAAGCAGGACGGTAGGTTGCCGACTTGTTAGGCCGGAAGGCGGGCGCACCTGTCTGTCATCAGCGCCGACTGTCAATCTTACTGACGCTGGCGCACACGCTGCGAGAACCCGCCGCATTCGTAGTGTTTATCTGTCACAGAGAACGAAAAATTAATCATAACGAGAAGTAGTACGACCAGAAAAGGACGGCGTGACCAAAAGAAACGTAGAAAAACTACAGAGAGATAGACCGGTGAGTTGTCGAACGACAGATCAGTTGGTTGAAGAAGAAAACGTGAGAGGGAAAGAAATCGCAAGACACGCCGCGTGTTAACTGTTGAACGATATGGACATGGCATATCTTTCGGTGTTGTTTGTCATTCATCACTCGTGTATCGAAACTCGATGACCGGCAAAAATCGAGTTAGCTCGCGTTGCGCGATCATGCAATATTTTCGTCGTGTTAGTGCACGCGTCCCCACGAATTATTGGTTAGACTTTGCACATTTTTTTCTTGGTTTATTCGTTTGTTACGTTACAAATATGACATGACTTTCGATAATATTTAAACAACGTATTTTCTTCCTCTGATCATGCCATTTCTTTCTTTATTTGACAGTTGATCGAGCATCAAACAATTACCTCAAGTGAAACCACGAGGACGTTACCAAACCGCGAATACATTGTGCCTACCTCAATTTTTTCATTATGGATCATCGCATTGGTAAGTGTGAATCAAATCATTATTTGCTAGGCTCGTGAAGTAATCATTCAGCAGTGAATTCATACATTCGTTTTAAAAGTATCAGTTGCTCGCGAACGAAATTCGTCATTCGTATTGTGTTGAAAATTGCGATTACGAGACGCCATCATCTACGATGCTATATAACGCGTGGCTACCGAGCTAACATGCAGTCAGCGAACCAGCTAGCTAGTTAGGCACGTGGTGGCGCGCCACGGCGCGGACTTCGTTACTTCCACGGGGTTCACCAGTCTTGCCCCACGGAATCCGCTCTTCGTTATAATTACCAACTGTCATTCTGCTTTTTCCGTCGTGCCTTTCATGCTTGCCCGCTTGCCTGCCTGCTTGCCTGCCTGCTTGCTTGTTTGCTTGCTTGCTTGCTTGCTTGCTTGCTTGCTTGCTTGCTTGCTTGCCTGCTTGCTTGCCTGCTTGCTTGCTTGCCTGCCTGCCTGCCTGCCTGCCTGCTGCCTGCCTGCCTGCCTGCCTATTCACTCGCTTTGCGTGCACACGCACTTATACATAGTACGTATACGAATATGTTTACGCGCTTGACGCTACTTGCGACTTTTGATCGCCAATTGCTTCGTCTTCTTTATCCCTTTACATTTTCGATATGAAGTCTATCTGCTTTTATCACAAGTTTCCAGACATATGTATGCACATGCAATGAAATTTTTGTAATTTATTCGACAAATTGATAGGTACATACATACATGTATACGTACATGTATATGTTATATAATTTCAGGCAGAAAGACATTTCTTTCAAACAATAATTGGCATCGAATATGTAATTACGTTCAGTATTTAATTAAGTTATATTAATTTGCAATTCATTTATAATTTGTAGTTCGAATCAGGTTCATCAATTGAAATTGATGTATTTTCAATGTATTTTCAAAATTCTACATGTGTACGTATATACACATATATACGCACGTGATACATGATACACACATGATAGGCATACGTACATCATATATACACACGCGCGCGCGCGCGCGCGCGCGTGTGTGTGTGTGTGTGTGTGTGTGTGTGTGTGTGAGACATCCTGCGCCATATGATCGTGTGTAAAACAATCTTGATATACAAACAATTAATATTTCAATCAATCTCAGTTTATACGTACATTGATCCGGTTTTCGTTTTTCTCATTTTTATTCCTGTGTACAAGAGAATATAATAATTTCCAATTTACAAAATGTATATTTGCAATATTTCCGATCGAGAATGATGCATTGTCAGATTTTTTGCAAAAATATAAATGTAAGTAGAATATTTTCAATGATGTTTGTTGTGTTACATAACATACATGTGTAATCTATAGGCACGTGTAATATTGTAGAAATATGCAAATTCGTACTTGATTTTTGAAATTACAAATTGTGTTTTATCGCTATATGTTCTTTTATAACATGTTTAACATATTTAACAGCATTACGAAAAAAATTTATACAAGAAGATGAATTGAAAAAGCCAATTTTAGCAAATAGCAATAAATAGTAGATTGGGTATTAGATAGTAAATTGGGTAGATAGGAGGTATGTGTGAAAGATTTTCTTTCTTCAGTGAATGATGATGCAAAGTAATTACAATTATATATCTCTGTAATATTTGAGAATATGACAAGAGTAATAAAAATGTTACAGTAATAGAAGTTTAAGAAAATCAAGTTCGGATTTGAGTTCGAGATTAGCAAGTCGGTAAATGGGTCGCGATACACGACGTTATCTAGCTTTGGTCATTGGCCAGTGAAACTCGTTTAAGAAGACGCGAGAGTATTGTGTAACACGTCTAATAATAGTAATAATAGTACCAGTAGTATCTAATAGTATGGGTAACGAGCAATGCGAAATCTTATGGAAGCAATTATTATATTTTTTTTTTTTCATTAATTTAATTTAAAAAAAAAAGGATAGCATATAATACATATATTTGATGAATTTAAATTTAACTTGAATACTTTTAAAAGACAAATAGTTTCCCATACTCGCGCGCAGAACAAACATTTATACATATACAGAACAAACTTTTTTTACACATCGATTTTGTTGTTCTCAAGTATCGACCTTGTTCGACATAGTCATCGTTATCGTATATCTAGTGGCAAATTTCTTCTTATTTTTTATGTTATATTAGACGTTACGTTACATTGTATTTGATGCATACCAAATTCTATCAACCACTATAATTTAATATTACGTTTTCATTTCGTAGTTGAATTGTCGATCAAATTTACAAGGGGATGTAGAAAAAAAAAGGCGGAGTACGTTAAGAATAATGCAGAAAGTACTTTATAAATTAGGCATACTGTTACTTCGTGTCATCGTATCTTTACCTTGTTATATAACCGATAGCAGTGCAACCATTCACGTTAATTATTTCGTTTTGATTCTTCTTCACGCGTTCCGAGAGTTTTCGATACCTGTTTACCAATCATCAAAGTATAATTATCAACGTATCGTTTTATTTTATTCGTACGTTACGAAATATCCAGATGCGATGTACGATTCTTTAAATTTTTGAACGTCATTGATCGAAAATGAAAGTGCTTTGTTTATTTTATAATACACGTTCTTTGATCACCGTTTTCACAAAGGGAGATATCTGCTTATGTATCTCAAATGATAATAAATTTGTAAGTTTTCATATTTGTTATTTTTTGTTGTTTAGATGTTTTTTGCATATCACGAGATCAGTTTTATATATAATTGGTTTAACGAAATCATTCGCAACAACAATTTAACTAATTTATTATCTGTTATCAGTATCGTAATTTTTAGTCCTTCCATGCATTAGATTTACGTTCATACAATACATACATACATACAGTGTTCGAGGTTATCGTGTCAAATGTCGTGAGAGCATGGAGGCTATCTGAAATACGATATTGCGAAGTAAAACTTCTTCGATTTGAATAATCTCGATCTTCGTTGATAATAGAGTGAGGAAGGGGCGGAGGGGGAGGAGGGAAGGATATATATATATAGACAGAAATTAATGGTGTTTCGTTCAATATCAATAAAACTTCAATGTTAAACATCAGTAAGACTTAAATTTTGTTTTGCAAAATTGTGCATTATTATCGCACTCAGTATGCAAACGTAAATCAAACACGAAATCAAAGGTTTTTCTCACGCGTGTAATTCAGAATCTGTTGAAATAATAGGATATCTGAACATTGAACGATTATTAGAACGAAATAGTTGAGAAGACATGCCACGGCGCAAAGCACAGGCAGCTCAAAGGCCGTATCTAAAATCGTTCTATGCTCGCTGACCTATGAAGAATGTTCGTCTCTCTTCTTGAATCGATGTTCCTTTGCGCTTCGAAAGTTTGAAGCTCGGCTGTATAACGTACTTACTGTTTTATTGTATTGTACATATTGCACGTATCTGTACTCTCAAAACATCTTTCTAAAAACTTTGTTTGACGAACGTGTGTAGGTTCCATTTAATCGATGTTAACAACCGATACATCGATTTGAAGTTTTCTTGCTTTTTTTCTTTCTCATTCTTCTCTTTTACTTTTACTTTCTTTTCTTTTTTTCTCCCGACAAACTGCGAGTTAGAAAGAAAGTGATGATCCTGTAGCTCGATCGATTTGTTGTCCGAGAAACAATGTTTTAAATAGATTTTCTAGATAAGTTTTTCCACATGTACGTATGTACGCATGTATGCAATATAATTGTAGATATTATTTTGATACGTGGTATTCGTTTCTCTTAAATGCAAACACGGAATAAAAAATTTTTTCTTTTTTCCTTTCCTTTCAATTCTTTTAGTCAAAGAATACACTCGAAATATTGAATAACTATTTTGTGATTTTTTCATTACATTTATACGAAGAAGACAAAGTCAATTTCCTTCGATTTATCTGATTTGCGTTAACGATAGTTGACTAATGAGAGGTACAAATTTATTGATGGTTACGTATATGATCCAACATAATTCGTTTAAACCATTTAAAGAATCTAACAAAGTCTCGCAAAGTAATTAGATTCGAGGGAACATCGATTAAATGGAACCTAAACAGTTTTTGTAACGATTACGATAAAACGTATCACCTGTTGCGCAATTTGGTTTGGTTTTAGTGAAAATTTATTAACTTATTTCATACGTACGTACATACGTACGTACGTATATGTATGAATTGTTAAAAAGTTTATTCGAAAGAAAATAGTAACAGACACGCCGTGTATAAATTTTTAGTTATTCAAAAGCAAAAATATTCATGATAAACGGGTAAATTTGTTACCAGTTGAATAACAGAGAAAAAAACTAGGGATACGATAATAGGCATTAGAAATATCATCGATTGAAATGGTCACGTAAGGGTTGAATCGATAAGATAAAAATACACTTTTATAGAAATTCGGAGATAGTTTGAGTAAATTTTTATTTGAATATCATGGAAGCGAATTTCTGTACGTACCATAGAAGGGAAGTATCAAAAGTTTTCGAAGAAATCTGGTTATATTCTATTTCGAAAAAATAGATGCACGTAATGTAATATACACATACGTAAATTGTTTGCGCTGATTATCCACGTAATTTTTGTGATTTTCTTAATATTCGCTTAAATGGACATACATACATACATGTTAAATAAAAATACGTTTGGTACAGCGTATAAAGGAAAATCATGTGTTATTTCATGCTTGGCATAAAAATATTCTGTATTATTTGTTTTTAAGTGAGACAATGAGAAATTTCTTTATTTTACATAAGGGAGAAGGGATTTTTTTTTTTTTTTTTTTTTTTTTTTTTTTTTTTGACATTTGACGATGGAAAATAGAAGACGTTTGATCTTAAAACGTATCGAAATAACGACTAGTATTTTACGTTTCGACTGGTTGCACGTGCAAGCGATTTGTGCTTTTTCTGTTCTTAGATTATATTCTATCTTGTAACCTTATCTCGTATTATCTCCTCTCGTATCTCTACCTTTTTACGCGTACGTTCAACGAATAACACGCTTTTTTGTAATGTACGATAAACATGTAAAATTTTCTTCTCTTTCTTCTATTTTTCCACTTTTTGCTTCTCTCTTATCTTGGAATATGCATTAGCATGATATATTGCAAAAAAAAAGGTATGAGATAAATAAAGTAAGTCCTGTGAAATTGAGTCCGAGAAAAAATCTAAAAAAAAAGAGATATAAAAAGTCCGATAAATTATTGCAGTTGAAATTAAATATTAAAATTACGTTTTTCTTATGATTGATATAATGTGTGTTTACGTGTATTTTATGTGTTATGCATATTAAGAATATCGATGAAGATAAAGATAAATAAATATTAGTGCTTTCATGTACGAATAATATGAATTCAGAAGCCCAAAAACGAGGGATTTTAATGTGTGAACAATAAAAGGAACGAGGGAGGGGAGAGTGAGCCTTAACAAAATCACCAGTTATACAGTCGTGTTACTAGTAGATAGATGTACATACATGTATAAATGCATACATATGTACATACATATATGTAACTGGACTGGAATATGTTTCCCGCCAATAAAGTTCTTGTACCTGCTTTGGAAGAGATAGGGATAACGCACACACGCTGTCGTTACTGAAACACGCTGGGCAACGGCTCTCGATGGATTCTTACGAGAGGTCTGTATGGCGGGAAAGACGTAAATAGGAAGGGGGCTAGGACTTGAGATGGAGTGAGAGTCTAATGGCTGACAGGCCAAGAAGCGGGAAGCGGGAAGTGAATACGCGCGCGCAAATCTCTCTCTGCTAGACGCGCACATGCACTCATTCTCATGTTTGATTTGTCTCTTGTCAGCCGCCTCTGTCAAGCCGGCTTCCGACATGGTTGGTCCAGTCGCGTTGTAGACGTCGTGCAGTTGTGTTTGATCAGTTCTTTTCGATTGAATCCAAATAACGCAAAATTTATTTCTGCTTTTTTACGTTACCGTAAATAAATACGCACGAGTTACGTTATCGCACAGAACTGAGTTGGTAGATGTGTTTTCAGTTCAGAGGGAAAGGATCACGGTTTTGTTCCTGCATATTTTTTGTTGTTATCCCCCTTCCAAAACTTTGCAGGCAGGCCATATCACGAACAAAACATTTCTCAATCGTAACGAATAAAGTGAAACAAATAAAATGATAATCAGGGAATTGTATTATAATCGGAAATTTCGAGAAAATTGAACCAATTTTTGAGTCTATCGAAGAAGATCAACGACGAGAAGAGAAAAGCGCAGTGCAACGTCTGAAAATGACGAAGAAGACAAAATTTTGTTATAATTTCGTCAGGCAAGATAGCTAGCTGTGTTACGTGAAAGAAGTTGAAATACGTAACTTATGGCGTTTTTTTGTAACAACCAACGATGTAACGATAATATCGGTTAACGAAGGGAAAACGAACAGTTTTTAAGATGATTGGATATCTCAACGTTAAGACATTACTCATTTGACCATGATATATTTTATAAACAGAGCAAAAATCTTTCGTACTGTTTCTTTAAATTAAAAACAAAAGTGACAAATTCAAAGAACAAGCAACAACTTGGAGAAGGAGGAGGAAAAAAGGAGAGACCTAACGACAAAAGTGAACGTACGTTAATCGTTCTAAAATTAATCTACAGTGCGAACGTGGTTATAGAAATAATATAAAGTAAAGCATACAACGAAGCATCAAGAGAAGATTTCGAACATCGAACATCTTGGTAAATTTCTTCGTCGAGATACTCAAAATTATTTTACAATATCGTGTCGAGAGAGATATTTTTCTACAACGTGTACCAGTTTCTTAAAATCTTATAGTAATCGCAAGAACATCATGTTACCACCAGCCGCTATGCACATGGAACAAAAAGAGAGTACCGAAAGAATGACAGGTACACAACAATATCTTCATCAGTATCCTAACCAATATTATCACGATGATCAGCATCAACATCCTCGACATCCACAGAAGCAGCAAGGTTATCATCGTTATCGTCGTCATTATCGCAACGGTCATCACCATCATCATCACCGTCACCACCACCATCATCGTCATCATCGGCACAAACATCAATTTAACCCTCAAACTGATCGACAGTCACAGCGTAATTCTCGTAATTCACGGAGTACAGAAGGTCGTCGCACAATATCGCCTTTATCGTCAACGATTATACCACGCAATAATAATTCTTCCTCCGCACAGCATACAAATATGTTTGTGACAGGTAAGGTTGTGACAATAATCATCGATTCGTTGTCGATTTGTTAAATTTCCTTGGAAACACAACGTAACTTAATTCAATTCTATTTCGTTCTAATCCTTATAATATACAGACATATACAATATATCGACGAAATGGTACGATTGTTTGACTGAACAATGACATTGCCCAAGATTAATTTTGTTAAAAGTAAAGGTAAATAATTGATTTGATTGTTCACCATCATGCTGCAGGATTAATACAATGTGCTTGTTGCATAATATTCACTTATTCTAGCATTCGTATTTATGTTTTTTCTTTCTTTCCTCCGTCTTTCATTTTTTCTTACTCTGTCTGTTTCTGTCTGTCTGTTTACCTCTATTTTCTCTCTATGCCTGTGAGGCTACGAAAAAACTATGAACGTATTTTTAATTACGTGTTAATTTTCAATTAAAAATTCCAAGATTTTCATTTCATAATTATTGTTAACATTCGTTTAATTTATTGCGTTCATTTTTTATTAGAAAAAAGTAACGTTATGGTTGAATCTCCATAAACAAGTTACACGTTGATGTTTTATATGATTGGAAAGAAAAAACTTAAAAAATTTTTATTGCATACACAAATACGTGTGCTGTTACGTTAGCAGCGTTTCATACATTCCATTTTTTTTTAAAACGTCTGTTAAGACACGAAATGATATTAGATAGGACCTATATCTCCTAGCGATAGACGACAAGCGTATGTGTATATTATATACTTTTATACATATATATATATATATATATAAGCAAGTATCACATATAAGCAAACATTTATATAAACCCTGTGGCACCGTTTAATCTCAAATCAGTTATGAGTTATCAATTCTTACTGTTATTTGATTTGTAAGAAAATGGTATATGTATATACATATGTATGTACATAATATACTATTCATATTATGTGTCACAATTATATAATAACAGCGAAACAAACATGAATAATTTGAAAGAAGGAACTTGATATTTTTAATAACTTATTTTGAAGAAAATATCGTGCTGGATAAACGTAGGCACGATGTTGGAAATTATTTGAATTTTTGTCAAAAATGATTATATTTTTTTAGATATATTTCTAAGATGTACGATGTGGATTTTGTATACTGCATATCATGCGATTTGTAGTTAACGATACTCTTTTACATAATTGGAATAAGATTTGAAACAGCAAATTACAATTAATACACTATTCGTTAATATAGTAGAAATACCAGTGAGATCTATTTTTAATGGTTTTAAGTGGTACATTCAATGCAAACTATGCTGGACATTATATACGACGCAAGCTTATATCACTAAGGTTACAGTCGAATTCTTACAATCTCTAATTTTTTTCTAACTTTAATAGGAGGAAAAGAAAGAAAAATTCAATAAATTGTATCTTTTAAAAATCTCGAAATAATCAAGCCGAAACGGAGAGAAAATTAATTAAAAAATTAAAGACCAAAAGTAGGCAATAAAAAACTACGGTGTTGTACATGGTGTACAATATTTTCGAATGTAAAAGAAACACTAATTATTAATATTTACTGTTACTATTACTACTACTGCTACTGCTACTGCTACTGCTACTGCTACTGCTACTGCTACTGCTACTGCTACTGCTACTGCTACTGCTACTGCTACTGCTACTGCTACTACTACTATTATTATTTAGATGATCTTTTGGAAAATTTCCAAACGTGTTACGGGTCACCGTCTGTCACTATTACGATATAACTTTGTGAACAGATATTAAAATATTTTGTGGAATTTATTTTCGTAACATTTCTATGCTGTTGATTTGTTATATTTAAATTTATTTGCAATTTTTTACGATGATTATCAAAAATGTCAAAATGATTAAAAATGAAATTTCAAGAAATCTCAAGAGATTTCAAGATAATATAAAATATAGTATATTATAATAAATAGATATTAAATAATAATTAAATAGATAATAAATAGATATTATTATTATTATTATCATCATCATCATTGATAGGTATACATCGTTTAGATTTATCATAGATTGAATTATAATGATGATATTTAATTTTCCTACTTTCCATATTTTGCTTTACACACAAGTAATATTTTGCTTTGTTGAGATGGATGTGTGTGTACGCATATGTATATATACGTGTATGCTTATTGCTCTCCATGAAACAATGGGTTGAAATCGTTTATTTTAAAACATTACTGAATTATATCGATTTTTTGAGTTGATTGTTTAAAAGAAAAGATGTGGATAGCGTTGTACGCCATTAAATCACACGATGCATCTGCAAACTCGCTAGCAACTCGTTGTATATTTAGCTCGATGGACGAAGAAACTGTCGCTTCATGTACCAACCAAACTAAGGTCGCTGGCTGACTTTTTCTTTTGGTTAACTACTCCCGCCCGTTCTACCAAACCAATAATGTTTGAAGTATAGTTTTCTTACTATACGCCATACACTATTCCTATCATTCTTGTTGATGTCGTTGTCATCGACACTGTTGCGGACATCGTGACACTCGACGTCGTCATAGTTTAGCCGTGAGGAGCTTGGATCCTAATTTTGTGCTGTCGGGTTACTGGACCTTACGTAACTACAAATTCAGACGCTAAGATTAGTCGACGGTACGAACTGACCAGGATCGCAGATTTAGTTCCCGGGCATATAAATTTACGAGAGAAACGAAAAAAAATTACTGTCATATATCAATGTATCAAAATAAGATGCTTTTTTACGTTATCTATGTAGATATGTATTCAAAAGGAAAAATAATGCAATAGGAGATGAGACCAAATGAGATAGCTACTTGCTCGTCCCTTTCGTTCGTAACAATTCCATGTAGAGTGCCTACAAGTATTAATTAGAAGAATAATGCAACGGATATTTTTCTCCTTATTTATTGCATATTTTCCTTATTTATGGTAATACCATAATTCATACTTTATATGCATGGCAATTATTGTTTTTAATATCTACTTTTAGTTTTTAATACTGTATATACGTACATATACTTCGATATACGCATTTATGCAATAATGCTATTTAAAAAAACATGTACGTGCAAATTTAAAGTTAATAACTTTATTATAACTTTGCGATAACTTTCTTATTTGTGTCCAGTTTGTATATCTATGTAAAACTGTAAAAACAGAAAGTAGCCAAAGAAAGATGATATGAATGCGAAAATGGCAAGTACGCCAAAAAATCATGCGAAGTTAATTCAATGATTTTTGTTTTTTTTTTATTTCAGCGAGAGAGCGTTTCCCTTCATCAAGTAGTACTGACGACGATCAAAGCGGTTCTGACACGGAACACGATTCGAACTCATTGCGCACTAAAGTCCATTCTGGGATAGTTCATCATACTGGTACGCATTCCGTGAGAAAACGTCGTGGAAACTTACCAAAGCATTCAGTGAAAATTTTAAAACGATGGCTTTACGAGCACAGATACAATGCATATCCAAGCGACAGCGAGAAATTGACGTTGAGTCAAGAAGCGAATTTGACAGTACTCCAGGTCGGTATTCTATTGCTCCATTTTATTTTCATTCATTCATCATTCATTCATTCATTCATCATTCATTCATTCATTCATTCATTCATTCATTCATTCATTCATTCATTCTTTCTTTTCTTCTTTTCTTCTTTTCTTCTTTCCTTCTTTTTTTTCTTCTTTCTTTCTTTTTTACACTATCTATAATCATGTATATTACATCTTCGTCGTTATAGGTTTGCAATTGGTTCATAAACGCTAGACGACGAATTTTGCCAGAAATGATTCGAAGGGAAGGTCACGATCCTCTACAGTATACAATATCTCGTCGCGGTAAAAAGATGCCTGCTGGAAGTCACCAACAATCATCCGCTGGTGGTTCAAGATCCAATCAAAACTGGGACTCGTTAGCTGGCATGAGTGCACCGAAACGTAGCAGAGACCACGATTACGAAGATCCTGCTGGGTTAATGTATCGGTTGGTTGCAATTAACATTTTCGTATTATTATACACTGATCAACAAAATTTCTTTTTTCTTTTTGTAAATAAAATGTTTTGTGCTTGATTATTTTACTTTTTATTTCTTTTTTCAGAAGCGAAGAAGATAGTCCAAATGATTATGAGAGTAGTTCTCACAGCGAGGAGGAACGTCCATCGACGCAATGGCCGAGCGTAATAGTGTACCCTTATTCAGAAACTAAAGTTGAACAAAATGTTGGTCAACTTGGCGCTTATGACGAAGCGATTACCCATCCAGCGCGTCGAGGGTAGGCATATTACGATTCTATCATAATTTTTTTAGTGTTCTTTATAGCTCTGATAACACTATTATTACAACACACATGTTATCTTTATCTTGTTAAAAGTGAAGAAGTTTAATTTTTCTGTTTTTTTTATTTTTTCCCCCTTTTTATCTTGTTCAGAGATGACGATGAATCTTCTATGGGAAATGAAGCAGCATATTGGAGTGCACCTAGACAGCATCTTGTTCAAACATCTGATGTGCAGCATGAAACAGAAGTATATAGCACACGCAACGCTCATAGTCCTCATACAGATGAGACGCCACCTCCAACACCTCCCGAGGAAGATAAAGACAAGTTTAAGTGTCTCTACTTACTAGTTGAAGCAGCTGTTGCTGTACGACAACAGGAAAAAGAACGCGAAGGGGCTGTACCAGTTTAACAAGAGCACTGTTTCTCGTAGCTTATATCGGTGTCTTTTAATCTTCGATTCTCCGTGGATGCATTATTCCGTGGAGAATGCAAAATAATTTTTTTCGCTTGATATCGTCATCGTGAAATTGATAATTTTTTTGTTTTCCTTTTTTTTCCTTTTCTTTCCTTTTTCTCCTTTTTCTCCTTTTTCTCCTTTTTCTCCTTTTTCTCCTTTTTCTCCTTTTTTCTCTTTTTTTTCTCCTTTTTCTCCTTTTTCTCCTTTTTCTCCTTTTTCTCCTTTTTTTTTTTTTTTTTTTTCTCCTTTTTCTCCTTTTTTTTTCTCCTTTTTTCTCCTTTTTTTCTCCTTTTTTCCTTTTTTTTCTCCTTTTTTCTCCTTTTTTCTCTTTTTTTCTCCTTTTTTTCTCCTTTTTTCTCCTTTTTTCTCCTTTTTTTTTTCCTTTTTTTCTCCTTTTTTTTTCTCCTTTTTTTCTCCTTTTTTTCTCCTTTTTTCTTTTTTTTTCTCCTTTTTTTTCTCCTTTTTTTCCCTTTTTTCTCCTTTTTTCCTTTTTTTTTTTTTTTTTTTCTTTTTTTTTCTCCTTTTTCTCCTTTTTTTCTCCTTTTTTTCTCCTTTTTTTTCTTTTTTTTTTTAACCTGACGCGATAATTTTTCTTTTGTTCACTTTTAAATATTTTCCCATAATTTCAAAGTGCCGTAAATTTTTCTTAGATAAAAGAAAATTTAACAATTTACAATATATTATCCTTTCTAATGTTTTACTTCTTTCGTTAATTTTTCTACGTGTATGTATGTATGTCTACATACATAAAGAAAGGAGAATATCAAAGACTTTGGGAAGACGAACAATCAGAAGTATATACATAATAACTAGCTGTTAAACAATTGTGTATATGACAGTGTTCTTCAGATATTGTGATTATCTTCGTAAAACACGTGATTTATGGGTGCATTATTTTGAAATGACATACAACGAAAACTCTCGAAAGAAACACTTGAGAACGGTATTGTTATTGTTCTTTAGTGTTCGTTGTTTCCTTTGAAGCAGCAACAAGAGTTCTTCCGAATGGAGAACTAGTATAGTAACGAAGCAATCTATCCTGCCGTTTTATTGAAAAAATATACGATAAATTACGTAAATTAATATCGAATATTATACTGCGCGAAAATGACACCTGAATAAGATGCATTCTTTTTGTCTCGGTGTTTATATTTCTGTCTATATGCATGTTCTAATACACTATTGACAAGTGTGAGATTGATGGTCAAACAAGTGCCAAATATTACGTTGCAAAAAAAATTTTGTTACAAGAGCAGATCGTATCGATTCACGTTTTCGTTCAAGTTTTTATTCGTGTATCATAAATTGTCAAAAGAATTCTATAATCTTTATAATGTGGATGTATTACAGATGCGTGATTGTTTTCTAACATTCAGAGGGAGAAAGGGAGAAAGGAATAAATGACAGAAAGAGAAAAAATGTAAAGAAAATTAGCGATACGTCGCTGCAATGCTATAAGAATTTGAACATTTTTTCGCGTTCTTATTGTTCCTGATAAAAAAGAAGAAAAAAAAATAGACTGATTAACATTGCTGTTAACAGATACAGTTTTTATATACGTACGTTTACGCTACAATAATTTGCTAAACACATTGCAGCAAAACTACTCCAGTAAAAGAAAAACGTTTTCTCATATTTTATTGTTACTTCACTTTCTTTGTCTATTAATATTAATTGAATTCATTATACGACATTAATGCTTTTTATTTATATTTCAAAGTTATTCAGTAGTAATCAATAGTCAGTATATTACTTGTACGTACAAATAGACATTCCTTTTTTTTTTAGCTATTACCTCTTTTCTCTTTATTTCTCTCTCTCTCTCTCTCTCTATATATATATATATATATATATATATATATACACATATATATATATATCATTATTGTTGAAACAATATACAGTACTCTATGGCAGTTGTGATTTTTATGGCGTTTACATTCGCATTTATATTAGATAGATAAGAGACTGCTCGAAAAAGATTTGTATTCATAGTGACGAGTTTGCATAAAATTAATGCATCTCTCTTTTCTCCCTAGGACAATCGAACGATACCATAAGATTTAATAATATCAAGTAACCGTTTATCTTGTGCGAATATAAAAAGAAGTGTTTTTCAAATAAAAGAAAAATGATACACGGAACGCGTGAACAGCGCTTGTAAATGCAAATATGTGCATGTGCCTATTAAGAGATAAATTTATAGATGATAAGTATATATATATAGATTTATATGTATTACAGCCACATGATTCAACGTACGTTACACAAAAACACGAATTTTTAAAAGTTCGTTATTTGGAAATTAGCGTCATGAAATACAAATTGTGTATAGAAAAATCATTGGTACAAACGCCAAAGACTTAACCGTTAATGTGCGTGCGTGCGTGCGTGTGTGTATGTGTGTGTGTGCGTGTGTGTATGTGTGTATATATATATATATATATATATATATATATATATATATATATATATATATATATACACACATATACACATACACATACACATATATACATCTTGAATAATTAAGTTCTTTAAATAAATTCACGTAAAGAAGTCTTCTTTGCCGAATACGTAGCTAATTAATGTGTTGTGTGCTCGAGCGTTTGATATAATGTTAAAAAGATAAAAAAAATAAGGAGAAAGAAAAGAGACTAAAGGAATGAGAAAAGAGAAGAAAAAACGGATATATCACGAATAAAAAAAAAGAAAATAAGCAGAAATAAGAAGAAAAAAACAGATAGAATAGAAAATGTTGGATAAACGTGCCTATGAAATTTGTCTTGCAGCATCCATTATGTGGCGCATATCGAGAAGTTGTGAGTGTAGACGCGAACGTGGATCGATGCAATCGTAAGCGTCATAAGATAAGTTTGTACATGTATGGCTGCATCGATACGGGAACTAGATCCAAATCGTGTTCAAACGAAGCGAAGTTCTTTAATGTACAAAATACAATTCAAATTTATTTTTAAATGGCGATAATCTACGGTTGCGTTAAAAAAACTGCTAAGAAGATACTTTACATTAGTTTAAGAATAGATCTCTCTCCGATGAAAACGTAAGCTTGCGAAAATAATTTTCGATCGCACGCTGAATGACATGGATAATGACGTGAGTTGCAACGACGAGGATGATGACGAAGACGAAAACGGCGAAAACGACAAAACTGACAAAAATAACTACATAGAAAGTGTATATCGATCGAATTGTTGCTGTTATTCGTTTCCATTGTTTCTAATATAGTTAAAGCATCTGTTTTAAGAATGGTACGGTAGCATTACAGCTCAGCTCTATTTTACGTTCCGTTACCTGCCAACAAAAGCAAAAAATGAAAAATAGGCTGAGCTGAAATATCGCATGCAAACTAAAATTATTCTCATAATGAAATATATCTTGATAGTTCCTAATTCATTCATAGTTTACACTATCAGAGAGACAAGGGGAACAGAAGAAGCGACGAATGGTGAATGCACGTTCGAGAAGCAATCGTTATCGAGTCGCATAATTACAAAGCAATAAGCGTGCCTTGTTCAAACGTTCTAAATGAATATTGATAATGATACGTAATCGAAAGTAGCGTCGAAACATTCGCCGAATTCGTCGAATTTATTATTAATATATTTACCATTTCGAAAACGTTAGGTAAGATGCGTAAATGAAATAAAAGCATAGAATACGCGTTTTCTTTTTGAGAAATTCTCTCGAAAGGGAGAAAGAAAGAAGAAAATAGAAAGAGAAAGGAAGGAAAAGAAATAGAAAAAAAAAAAAAAAAAAAGACAAAAATTACATCAGTTGAGGCGTATAATTAAAGATTAGAAATACGTAGAAATTGAAAAAAAAAGTAAAGAAGTAGATTAGAAAAAAAGCGTTTATTAAATATAAAATTTTGCGTTCATATATAAAGGAAGTACTTGATAATTTTTTCAAATTGTCATTTCTTGTAAATAAGGGAGATATTAAATGATAAATGACCGAGGAAAATAGAGGAGAGTTGAAAAACAGGGAGAGAAAGAGAGAATATTTCTAATTATTCTATCTATACATTATTCTCTTGCATACATACATATATTAAATCCCGAATAAGCACATTCGGTCAGATTAAATATTTTCATATGCTCTTATATACCAAGCAAAATTAGTCGACGAAAATGAATTAACGAATAATATACATATAAGATGTATAAGATGATTCGAAAAGTAGCATGAAAGATGATTTTTCGTGTGTTTACTACACGAGGACATGTTTTTATATACATAGATACATATATAAAGAGAATTTGCTAGTTTCAGTTATTATCCGATACACAGCTCTTAAATCTTTAAATCCTTATTTTTGTGACTTATTATGTATAAATAGATTGCGTATAAGTACATTCGACAAATGAAATTTCATTGTTTGTTTCTCGTATTGCGTAAGAAGTAAGAGAAATATTTTATTAAAAAGGATTATTAGTAACGATAACGTAATAAAGATTCTCGAATTCTAATGTTACGAACACTTGGTAATTTTATGTGATCTGTTTCTTAAAGGACAAAAAAGGAGAGAAAGACGGAAGAAAGAAAAACG
This sequence comes from Melipona beecheii, assembly GCA_032399605.1. Lineage (NCBI taxonomy): Eukaryota > Metazoa > Arthropoda > Insecta > Hymenoptera > Apidae > Melipona > Melipona beecheii. The sequence goes on from JAUCMO010000501.1 coordinate 15,736,088, forward strand.
TCTACTTATGAATTTACACGATTTCGAATTTCGAGTGTGGTCTGTTCAATCAGCCGTTGTCTTTCATATCGTACGTACTTACACACGTACATAAGTTACATTTGATTACTCTCCTGCCGGCTCTTCTGTCTCTTTCTCTTTTCAATATTTTGTCGGAAATCTCTTTACGGTTCGAACTTTTACGAACAAGCGTAAACGAAAAAAAATTTGACTACTTTTTATACGTACACCGATGAAAAGATTTATTAATTATTAAAAACAAAAGTCGCGATATTATCGATTGAAATTGGAATTTCATTCTCCTTTATGTTACATTTTATTCATTTTGGTGATTTATCATTTATTTTATACACATACATACACGAGTATAGTTTTTATGATTTCACATCGATTTTTACTTTAGATATTATTAACGGGCTCCTCATTTCCTTTTAGATTCGAAATAAGCGAACCAATAGTACATTAATAGAAAATAAGTAGTACGTACATACTTGTCCATCTACTTTTAAATCGAACGAATAGAAAAATAAAGAAGTACCAAAAGGCGTTCTTTTACAATAATTTCATCAGATACTAATTAAAAAAATATTTTTATTTTAACGTAATATTATTTTGGCACTAAATTACAACGATAGCGTACATTTCATTTTGTTTCGTTCTTTTTTTTTCCTTTCTTACGTCTTTTTTTTTTTTTTGTACATCTATAAGTAAGTACTACAAACTAGAATGTGTATTATGCACGTGTATCGACACAAAAAATTTCCGACTCAATTTACTAAAGGTAACGATATATGTACGTCGCATAAAATTGTTTCAATTATCTATATTATTTTGGCCAGATAGTTCCGACCGATCGTAAGACGTAATACAACCCCCGTGGATATCCACGTGGATTTTTCAAGCAAGAGTTAGAATTAACAATATTGTTCAATTGGATAATTTGTAATAAAGTATGTTGTGAATTTTATCATTGATACGAGTTGAATATTTTTTTTTTTTTTAACAAAGTTAAAACAGTCTGAGACGTGTTGTGGCGTTATTTTTTTTTTTTATATTTCATTAAATATCACGGTAGTACTATGAAGAAGATAAAAAAAGAAACGAAGACAAAACGAGAGAAGGGAAAAAGCACATTAGTGCGTGCAAGTATTCGAACGAAGATTCGAACATCTGACAAAAGAGATGACGTTCGACGAAAGAGACGAAGAAGGTTCAATTTCGATATTGCATAATAAAACTATGGGAATGAAAGTCAAGACTATGAATACACGTGAGTGGGAAGCAATGTAACGGAGGATAACACGACTCGTAAAATGAGAAGCGCCAAGTAGATTACCGGTCAGTTCGAAACGAGAGTCAGCAGTCTCCTACAGTACACAAACGCGAACAAAGTATTGCTCCGATATTGATACATATCCAGTACGCAAACTAACTTGATTATTTCGATAAAAGAACGCGGTGGCAAAAGCGATTCTAAAATATAAATTAAATAATAGATTGGTACGTAATATCTTGATACACGCGAGTATAATTAATACCACAATTATAATACATCTATGCGCATGATACACGTATGATTCGGATATATAAAATGCAGTAAAATGTATTTACTATAGACAAACAACCTGTGACCATATGTATTGCAAACTAAAGGAAGAGGCACATGCAGACATTTAAGAAAGAAGAAAAGTTGGTTTAGAGGAATAAAAAACCTAGCTATATTAGAAATATATTCCAGCAACAACGAAGAATCTATGGTGTCGTCGTACGCTGCAGCCCTGTTAATCAGTGCCCATCAAAATTATCCCAGTTATAGTACAACGACCGTTCTCTGATGACCAACGCACCTTGACGAAGCAAACGTGTCTACCATAAATTACAGGTATTTACGTACATACGTGCACGCATATTACAATCGATAATTTTTAATGCCCAAATTTTCTTCTTTATCGTTTCTCGAACAAATTTTTTCCTCGTCATTCCTTGTTAAATTATTTAGATCATTCATCAATATGTCTAACTACTACGATATACTACTACTGTACAACGGATAAATACTTGAATAAGAAGAAAAAAAATGCATTTCCTTGTATACATTTCCTTTCATCTGCTTTACATTCATTTCAACTTAAACACTTTTGTCATACCATGATTCTCAATTCTAAAAAAATTAAACTAACAAGACTATATTTTCATATCTTTTTTTCCCTTTGTTCGTTTTATATTACAATTACAATAATTGAAAATTGCACAAATGTTACGATAATAAATCTAGTTACTCGTATCCACTTGTGTAGTTTTCATTTAGGTAAAAACATAATTTCAAACTCAGTGTTTTCGGTATTTTAGGTATACATTATACCACAGACTAATGCTATCCATACATAACATTTAATTTTCTAGCTTCTTTTAGATTATATAACACGCGTACACAATATTGTACACATCTGCAGTTTTCTTCTTTTTTACTTTCCTTAAAACAACCGTAATTTTATTAGAGAGAATTTAATAAAAATCGGAAACGTTGGAAAATACCGTGCAATCGTGATATTGAAAACTGTTGTTTATCAAAGGTAATATTGAATCGAAACGTTGAGAGAAAAGTACGTACCTATGTAGGTACAAAAGTATACATATAGAACATACAAAAGTATCGCGAATACGTGAATTAGAAAGTAGAACAATGGAAGGAATAGAAAGAACGATGGAAAGAATAGAAAATTGTGATTCAATCCAAGGGATGGAGGAAATAAGAAAACAATTATTTAATTTTTAATTATGCATCTGTAAAGCAGTACAACAAAAGATGGTATAATAATTAAAAAAAAAATCAATGGACAGAGAGACACGAAAGAAGAGGAAAAAATCACATTGTTACTTACGACCCAAATCTACGACAGGGCTTAACGGTGCAAACGAAAAACGTATGCGAGGTGATTGCTTAATTCGGTATCGCGGGATTCGATTTGTCGAGCGAACGAGTTTCGTTTAATTTTGATTTCGATGCACGTATCAACGTTGATCGAGGAATATCAACGAGAGTTTATCTATATGTATATACGTATACATATATGTAACGTAATATGTAAATATATATATATATATATATATATATATATGCATACAAATGTACTATATGACATATGTAAGTATACTCACGGAATTATATTATATTATAGATACATCGTATCACTTGTTGCTAGTCCATTTTTTATTTCCTTTGAACTTTTTATTCACAACCCTCATTGTCAAACGTGTAACAAGAAACATGCGTTGTACATAAATATATATACATATATACATACGTCGTATGCATTTGTACGTACTTATATGTAACCTATATACGTATGCACGCGTATACGAGTGTCGACACAAGGGTTGCAACAGAGATTATTTACAAACTAGAAAATTAAATATATGCATGTTTCATACATGTGTAGATTCTAGATAAATGCAATCAAAATTGACTCGTGTTAAACGAAACAATAACAAAAACATGTGTATGTCTATTGTTTTTGCACTATAGACATACGTACAATACAATGTATCATACATACGCGATGTTACGCGTGTAGGGTTTATCAACGATAATTTAAAGCGATATATACAAATGATTCTTGACAATTACGACTACGATTACGGTTACGATTTCGGAGATGTTAATATACTCCGAACACGTTTCGCGGTTGCTGCGTGATTGCGACTATTGCTGTACGATGCCCTACATTGCTGTTCGACGCGTACCATACCACAAACCATACCGTGCATACAAAGAACGCATATTTATGTGTTGACAGCGACGTTACACAGCTAACGGGAATCTTCTTAATTCACGATCCTTTCTGTGCCTGTGATACAACAGTAGTACTATATTCAAACTTTATTATATTTAGCTTTTATTCTTGCATTTTCCAGCTACCGACGCGAAAACGTACGCTTCAAACTCTGTCGTTGGTTCTTTTCTTCTTTTACGATATTTCACCTTGTTTCGACATTTTAACGCGCTTACTCGATCGAGAAAATCAAATACAAACAATGTTTGTTGTGTTCTAATCTTTGAACAAATTATCAACCATGTACATATATAGTGTATGTATGTAATATGTAAACATGTATGTAGTATATAGTACGTATGCATATAGGTATACATATATCCGAAGAAGAGAAAGGAAAAGATGGAAAGAAAAAGGAATATATTGGCATTGATTGGATTAATTTTATTTCTCAAGTCTTCGAACGCTGAAAGCACCGAAGGTACGGGAAATGACTATAACGGACGCTCGTTCTCTCACCACCGACAAAAAAGGCTACTTTGGATAACTAACGATGGCCGAATAGCTTTGCCACCAGGCACGATTATGACAATAACTCCAACACTGGCATTGCCATTTGTCAGATACCCTCCCCATGGTTTTCTAAGCAATATGACTATTAGTCTTCCCTTTAGCAGTGAGTATATCGTTATTTGATCTTTTGTCTTGATTTATGTTACATACGAGGTATTTTTCCATCTTTCTCTCTTTCCTTTTTTCTTTTCATTTTTATTTTTAATTACAGTCGATTTCGACAAACTTGGCTTAACGGACAATGAGAACCCGTACGGTGTTTTACCGTCAGCGTTTGATACTACTGCAAGGGAGCAAGGATCAAGCGTTGCAGAATTTATCGCGACATTCGTGAAACGTGGAGTTAACAAGAGAGAAGCAATCGCAGATTTGCCAAAGAATGCACTTTACGGAGGTGAAAGAGCTCTTTTGTACAGCACCGCTGAGGATATGCTCGCAAATTTCGGTTTAAATGGAAAGGCCTGTTTGTTAAGGGCAATCTGCGAAGTGCAGGGACATCCTTTAAACAATTTCGGTTTAATTGGCGAAATGCTCAAACTGTTTTTCACGTAAGTTTTTCATCTTGTTACTTATTCGTGTATCGTTACATTGTATGTACATATACATATGTATACTCACTTGCACACACACACACACACACACACACACACACATGTATATTACATATTTATTTTTTATTTATTCCACTGTCTCTTTCTTGTGTGCCTTTGCGCACAGGTTCTGTGAAATATGATATTCTTAAAAAGAAAATTCAAACTTTGTAACACGTTCTACAATAGATAAACACGTACGCACACTGTCTTATTTTCAGTGCTAGTAAATCACCATTTTCGAATCTTTTAAAAGAATACGTTGAAGCTGAAAACAAAGGAAAATTTCATGGAGAATGTTGGCCTTATTTCAAAGATTGTCCAAAATCGTTGTTCCGTTTGTCAGAGAATAAATATACGTATGTAAATGTATTACCAAGTAATTTCAATTTCAATAGCCGTTTCATATCGTACGTAAATAAGTACGTATGCTTATGTATGCTTCTGAAACATTTTGTTTATTTTTTTCTTTTCAGAAAAGATGCCTTTCACGAAGATGTCGCAACTACCGAGTCAGACGAGGTAGAACAAAAAAGAAATCGATATTTTTCTTCGATCCCGTCAATGGATCGAACAACAACAAGTGAAACTCAGTTTTTTCAGAATTTGAAACGTACAATAATGTAAATAAAGTCGCTCGATGTTAGGTCTAGATACGTAACTTGCATTATTCTAAATCGAAGGAAATAACGAACCAATTAACATATGTATATATATATATATACGTAATATTTACATATGTATTTACGCATATCTTGTACTCACGTACACATATCTTTTGAAATATCTTTCCCTACTTGTCCTAAAAGTTTGATCGTGGTTTATCTTTATTAATATTGGCTTGTCGAAGCCTTAAACTCCAGAAATGCAAAGTAGAAAAAACCTTTTTCGGCTCGACGAAGAATAACGAAGAAAATATGTAATTGCATTTTACGCTTTATCGGCCGTCGTTCTATGGCCTAGGCCGCGTGCGTACAATATATACATACACAGATGCACGATCTTTTATCGCCATATTACGTCTAATAATTTATTTGTTATTTATATCGTTTTACGTTGTAATAAAAGTAAAAAAATAACTTTCGATCAATATTACTCGTAATATTACTCAACAATCGCGATCGTAATGTTCCGAATGAATACGCATACACTTTTTATCATCTTTTACATCGACATATATGTACATGTACACACGTAACGATGTATTGTATTTCTTGTCATCTTTTCCACACGTGTACTCACGTTCAATTTCCGTATTATTTCTAGATCGAAGTGTACGTGTATTAAATTTTCAACGTGCGATCAATCGTGTTTTTTACAGAACCTACATATCTAAAATGTATATAAAAGGTACAAACGCTCTCATAACCCTGCTACAATATATCTTAATAGATATCGTAATAGTTTTGTGAGATATGTACGACGAGCAGAACAGAGATTGTTTGTATTTTACGTAGTACGAATACCTATTTGTTGATCAGTAACAGATTAAATAATGAGAAGTTGCATAGTAAGAAGAATAAAAAAGTAAAAATAAATGAAACAAACGAACATTAAATTGTAACTAGTCGAAGGTATCAATTGGTACCGACGATACATGTACGTATGTACTTACATTGTAAATTATGCTTTTAATATCATTTTAATATCATTTAATTATGCTTTTAAGTGTGATGCGACGAACATTACGTACTTGCGTATTTTAGAAACCTACCACGACTACGTATTGCTACTTATGAAATGTTTATTACGTTTCCACTTTTATCGCCATCTTTAATATAATCTTGTGAAATTTTCCCATGTTTTATTGCGTACCCGTATTATACGAACCTGATTTGTTATGAACCTAATTATCGAATCGTAGAATTTTTAAACACGTTATAGGAGATAGAAACACGTCATAGTGTATTTTGATTTTGCTCTGTAAATATATTTTTCTACTAACATACGTAGAAATAATATAATGTTTGAAAATACTCACTCGAATTGTGCTTATACATATATATACTTATTTACATACTCCGTCTACTCGTGTAAACTTAACCTCTAAATTTTCAATTTTAGTTTTGTTATTTTATTATTCTCGTAGTAAGATAGTATGGCTTGCGAAGCTTGTAACGCAAAATTCAGCTTCTTCACGCGCAAGGTAATGATGCATTATTCATAGTTTTTCATTTTTTATTAAGAACGTGTTGAAAATAAATACTTTGTTTCCTTATTATACTATGGAAATTCTTTTAGAAACAATGTGTCGATTGTTTGAGACATTTTTGTTCCGAATGTGTAATCAAGCGGTTAGACAAGATATTGAACTGTGACACTTGTAACATGTTGTCTCGAAGACCTTTAACACGAAGTCTAATTGTACAAATGCGTTCTAAAGATATACGGCAATATCTGTTGGCAAAGAAAGTATCCATTGAGGGATGTATCGGTACGTATACTACATCAAGAGTATATCTTTAATTAATATCCTTATTTTCTCCTTTTCTTCCAATTGCAGAAAAGGAAGATTTAATAAAATTGTTGATAGCATTTGCCAATGGTACTAATGTTTATTGGGATACAGAAGATGCAAGAAACGTGTAAGTTTCATTTTTCACGCACACACACACACATATATATAGCAGAAAGTGATGACTTTTGCACAAAGCAAAAAGATACCAAAACTATTCTGTTGAATTCAAAACATGTAATATGAATTACATTTGTCGCAAACATTAACATAATAGTTTTCCTTTTTTGGAGCAGATTTCTCTGATATCGCCAACTGTTAACAAGAAAAGAATAACAAGTATTTGCTAAAACATTTGATTTCAGTGATTATTCTTCTAATCGGTCAGCTACAAATTATGAACACAGTGCGCAAATTTTAAATCGTGTACAAGAAATTAATGCTACAAGAGTTGGTGACAGTGAAATTCCAGAGACAGTTTCTAGAATTAATCTTTATTCGGATGAAAGAGCAGATCCTATACGTTCGGATGAGAAGAAGATTTCAAAAATTTCTAATATTCAACATTCCGATATACTCGTAGAAACTTCTATGGTATGTAATTGTAACGCTAATCATATATTTTATGATTATTTTCTCGCAATAACATACATATATATATATCATACCTGCTCTTTTTCTTTATTCTTTACAGAATCCTGTAAAATTATCCGATATAAATGCATTGTCAGAACTGGAACGTTTAAGTGTGAAACAACTGAAGAATTTGTTAAGTACAAATCGAGTTGATTACAAAGGTTGTATAGAAAGATATGAATTATTGGACAGAGCTTCCAGATTATGGGAAGAACACAGACAGTCAAGAACAAGTAAGACACGATTCTGTTTTTCCTCTTTTTCTGATTCGAGTTTATACGAATGAAAATATGTTTAACTACGCTTTGTTATTAATAGAAATGGAAAATTTGGACGAAAATCTTTGCAAGATTTGTTGGGACGAACCAATTGAATGTGTGATTTTGGAATGTGGCCATATGGCTTGCTGTTTGAATTGTGGTAAACAAATGTCGGAATGTCCAATATGTAAACAGTATGTAGTGCGGGTAGTGCGATTTTTTAAAGCTTAACAAAAATACAGTAATATATAACATACAACATATAATAACTGTGAAATATACGATATTCATACAACAAAATCAAAAGAGGAACAAATATAATCGCTATATTGTCACGATATATTTTGAATTTAGTGTTTATCGGCACACTTTACTGACATCATAAATTACACTGTAATTCAAATAAAACGTATATCTTTTATATTAATAAAACTGCAACGAAACAATATGTGCGAATATATAACAAAAATATGCCGCAACATTTTCTACAAATATTTTTATTTCAAAATACGAATGAAAATAACGGTGCGTACGTAATTGGTACATCTATCGGGTATTTTGTGAGCATTGCAAGCATCTCTTTCAAAAGATGCGAGTTTAAATTAATTAACTCTAGCAACGAACGTCGCGTCCTTTTATTTTTGTTTTAGACTCGTCGAAAATACGTAAGTCGATTGAAATTGGTAATCTCGCGTTTGTGACCTTTTTTCATCAGTTACAATATACCGAGTCATCAGTTTGAATTAACTGCGCATTATGCATCATACATAATGTAAGAAATACAATAGAAGGGAAACGGTTTAAAATTCCTGATCGTCCAAAATTTTATTATTCCATTCTTCTTGTTCGTCTTCTTTTTCTTATCATTTTGTATCAATTTTAAAAATTTTATTACACATATTAAATTTATTAATTAGTAGACCTAATATTAAATTTAATATTTTGAACCTTGAAAATATAACTTTATTTTATTATTTATATCTTCAAATTATACGTGTATTTTTTGGACATTCTTCTGTATTGCTACATTACAAAATCAACTTTTATATACGTTTTCATATATAAATTCTGTTTCATACGTACAACGTGTACAAATACAGATAAATATTGACGATTTCAAAAAAGTTTTCCTCGTTTATTTTTCAGTTTGAACTGATTTACACGTCGTCACACATTAATTATCAATTAATGAATTATTGTTATTTTTCTTAAAGAATTATTCCAGTATATAAAAAGGACTGATATTTTTTTCGAAAAATTTCATAAATAATTTGACAAGTTTCGAATTTCCTTTTTCTCGTTTCCCAATTCGTTTACAACCACACTGCGACATACATATACGTGTACTGTGAATTTTGAAGTCAATTCCAGTTCGTTTTTTGCAAAATAAAATTTAGATTAACAGCGACACCGTACGACTACGGCGGCGTAACGTAAACGATCTTCGCTTCGAGTCAAAGTGTCAATATCTATTTTTTAGTAATGGAATAAAAATCATCGTTAAATTGATTAGACAAAAATTGTACAATAGCCTTTGTAGCAACGAATGATACATTAATTTTTAAAAAATTACGTGTAAAAAGTGGAAACTACCATCTAATACAACTGATAAAAATGAATCAGGCAAAGGTTGAAAAATTAGTTTCTAGATTAAGGTACAACGTCGGATCAAAACCACGCAAATTAAAAAATGTAGATGGTTCGGAAGGAAGATTGCGAAAAATTAAAAAAACATTAACGGCTGTAATTAAATACGAGAGGATCGAGCTAAATTACGCAAGAGCAGATGAAACAAGAGGTTATGTCGAACGAGTGAGTATCGCGTAGAGCGATATTCTCAATAAGCATTACATCATATCATACGTTATAACGTTTTATAATATGTTCTCTGCATTATAGTTAATATCAGAAGCCTTACGTCATGGTCCTGAACACGGAGAAACAATGGAATTGGCAAATTTCTGGATAAACGAAAAACAACTTGTCCATAAACTTTTCAAAGTACTCGTACCAAGATATCAAAATTACACGACTTCGTTTACAAAGCTTCACAACGCACCGTGTATATATCCCGGATACGCATACAAAAGAGCTATCTTAGAATTGAGAGGTGTTTATCATGGATCATTCGTGAGTTTAAAGGAGATTTACAACTTGAATTAATTAACGTATATTTGTAATCGTAGGAAATATATATCCCACCGTAGAACAGTCCAACCCACATCAGCATAATTTGCTTCAGAATATATTACTCGATGCAGCTAGGAAAGAATACAGGATGGAAAAGTATAAAGAAATAGCTGCCAACATGAATTTTTAGAATGCGTGTAAATGTTTTATTATCAAACAATATAAAAAATATATAACAGTGATAAAAAGTTATAAATATAATTTAGACTGCTATCGTTATTTTATCGAATTTATTTGTTAAATTCGTTGTCATTAAGCTCGTTTAAAAAAGTGCAAGGGATAATGTTTGTGAAATTCCACAACATGTTTCTCCATAGAATACATTTGTTTACTGAAATTAAAAACAATGCATCAGTCACGAAAGAAATGTAAAATATTCATTTCCAAAATATTTCAGAGAACGATATATCGCTATTCTAACAAAAAAATAAACAAACAAACCTTATATGCTTTGGCATTGTACGATATACATCTGTAAATAGCTCTTTCCAGCACGCTTTACGTTCCTTCTCTGCTTCCGTAAAAGCCAGCAAAATGGAATTTTTTACGCGTTTCTTTAACTCTGTATCTCGTTGTTGACACCACAAACCAATCGATTCCAAGTAACCACGATATCTAATTATCGGCGTATAACGATTCCAATAGGCTATTTCATCGCTGGATCGATACGCAGTGCTATCATCGGAAGTACTATGATGACCGATTCTAAAATATATGTCGAGTAAAAAAAAGAACTAGACGACATGAAATATTGTAAAAAAATATGCTTTCGTATACCGATAAGTCATAGCCTCGATCAAAAAGGGTTTTTTGCTTCGAATACAAAATTCACGAGCAACTTTTGTCGCACGATACATAGCAAGGACGTCATTACCATCTACACGAATCGTTGGTATCCCGTATGCTGGTCCTCTTGCTGCAATCCCATCACCTTTAAACTGTTCTTGAGTAGGAGTCGAGATTGCATAACCATTATTCCGACTAAAAAACAGGAAACGTTGTTAAACCGCTTTTTCTTTTTTCTTCTTTTTTTCAATATATGTGCACGTGTGTTTGTACATTTCTTTTTAGGCAACGAATAGTTACCATATAAAAACGATTGGACATTCCAAAGTAGCAGCAAAGTTGAAAGCTGCATGAGCATCTCCTTCGCTAGCAGCTCCTTCGCCAAAGTAACAAACTGCACATGCATTTTTTTTAGATTGCTTGAGTGCATAAGCTGTACCTACGGCTAAAGAGTTTCGTTGAGTCGTCGAAAAAAAAATTATCGCATAGCTCGAAGCAGTGAGAAACTGCAATACCTTGAGGCAGTTGCGTCGTTAAAGGAGACGAAATAGTAACGTAGTTCAATTTTCTCGATCCATAATGAACAGGCATTTGCCTTCCCTTCGAAGCATCTTTGTGATTACCATAACATTGATTCATAAAGTCTGCGAGAGAGTGTCCACGCCACAACAAAACACCTATAAAATTATTTTATAACAAACTATGCGTAATCGCTTTAAATTGTTGATTAAACGGGTCAGTATTTATATACCTGCTTCACGATATTGAGCATATATAACGTCTTCCAATGTAATAGCAGCTGCAGAACCGATCAGGATTGCCTCTTCTCCCGTACTAGTCATGTAAAACGATATACGTCCTTGTCGTTGAGATTCATAGAGGATTTTATCCATTATATTTAGCGTAACCATTTTACGATACATTTTTATCAAAGTATTCTCGTCTAACTTAAATAAATAGAAGAAGAGAAACGTTATTGTTGAAAAATTGACACTAAAAAACTATTTGCACACAATATTGATAAAAATTAATCGTGCAAACCTTGAGATCATCTGGTAATTGTACATGTTCATGCGACGAGTTTAAAATTCTAAATATGGGTAAAGGATCGTAACATTGTTCGTCAATAATTTTTAATTCACTGGTAAATATAGTTTGTATTCCTAAAAAAGAAGGATTTTTTGCACCAACGATGGAATCGATCTTAGCATTGGTAGTTGTATCATGAAACTGTCGTTGTGCCTAATTCACGGAATAAGAAAGATTACGTTTCGTTTCATTTTCACATTACATATTACATTTTCTACACTTACTTGTTGTACGTGCAATGCATCTTTAAAGTACATTCGTTTCCCATATTTAGAAAAAGTTTTTTCAATCATTCTTTTACGAACAATCATATTTGATAACATTCGAAGCTTTGTCACAACGATTACCGAGTGTAACGTCTTGTTTTTATTTCAAAATTTACGTAACAACACGCGTACAATACGCGTGCGCATAAATAGAGAAAAAGCAGGGATAAAGATAGTAGGAGAGAAAAAAACAAAAACTCGATTTTCATTAAACACACGTATTTACCAAACTAACAGTAAGCTTATCAATGACATTAAACACAGATTATTTCGTTATGGCGTACGAAAGTATGTATCGTTTAGCGACGAAAAGTATTCGGCGACGTTACAATTGACAAATGAATGGCGTGATTAACTTTTATTTAATTTCTATTCCGGCAGAAATTGGAAACATTTTTATACGAATAAATAATCAAAATTTGACATAAAGATTGTTTGCCGTATAAAGATAGTTGTACATCATATTTTATCGTGAGAAACAAACATTTGGTTGAACATTGTTGATACGAACCTAACCTGCTTAAAAATTGAATATCCGGCAAAGTAAAGAAACATTGTAGAAATAGAATTTGAAAAAAAATGGATTCCTGGATGGATTCAGATCTATACGAATTAATTGGTGTGGATAGAACAGCTTCCACTCAAGAGGTATGTATTTTTTACACGTTATTAACCTATATATTATTTTATATTTTTAAATATCACACAAGGCAACGTAATAGAACGTAATTTTTTGTTTAACGTATCGTATCGTTCCAGATTAAGAAAGGATATCGTAAGAAAGCTCTGTCTTGTCATCCTGACAAAAATCCAAACAACCCAAAAGCAAATGAATTATTTCACAAGTTGTCACGAGCATTGGAAATTCTCACCGATACATCTGCTCGGGTAAATAACTACAAGATTATTCGTGTATCCAGTTTCTTATCGTTTCTTTTGTTTCTATCGTTGACACGTTTTATTTTTGACAAAATAAGGCAGCTTACGACAAAGTTGTCAATGCCAAATATCAAGCAAAATTACGCGCCAAAGAATTTGATTCAAAACGTAAAAAGTTGAAAGAAGATTTGGAAGCACGAGAAAATGCTTACAAAGAGTCTTTGAATACAGATTCTAATTTTAAAAGCGACAAAGACAAATTACAGGTATTTATTTTTTCCAAGTTTATCCATCCTGTTTATCAATTATCATTGCAGTTTTATCATTGCAGGCCGAAATAGAACGATTGCAGAAAGAGGGATCGAGACAACTGCAAGAAGAAATAGCACTTATGAAGAAACGCTTTGAAAAGCAATCGAACGTATTTTGCAGCGAATCAGAAATTAACGATTGTTACAGATTAAAAGTAAAGTGGAAATGTCATAAAAGTCAAACTAGCAACGACGAATACGATTATCGTACGTTACATCAAATTTTCTCAAAGGTATAATATCGCTAAAACGGGTTTTACAATGTTTTTACTGCAGGATACCTGTTTGTAATCAGAGCGCATCTTTTGAAATTGCTTTACCAATATAAATCTTTGTTCTCAGTATGGGAAAATAATTGCCCTTGTTATTTCTTCCACTAAAAAAGGCAGAGCAGTAATAGAATATCAAGAACGAAACGACGCAGTAAGTAGAACGTTCCAACATTAGAAAGACAAACGTATCTCTTCTTTTCATTTGTTTATTTATTGAAATTATATATTTTTACCAGGAAATGGCACTAAATTGTGAAGTTGGTTTGGTACAGAATCCGCTCAAGCTTCAAAAATTGTGGAACGAAGAAAAAAAATCAAACGTTTGTATCAAAACTGTTTGCAATGACGTTACTTGTACAAAACGTACGGTGAGTCTAGGGAATAGTAGATATCTATTACATATTTTACATTTCACGTTGAGTATAAATATTACATTACCTTAGGTAAATCAAACCACGTTGGATATCGAACAATTTGAACACTCTGTGTTGAGCAATTTAAAAAAAGCCGAAGAAAGAAAAAGATCCTCAGGAAAGACGAACGTAACGGAGAGCACTTGATCAAACATTTATGTATCGATTACATTACCGTTGAGTGTTTATTACGCAAATTGTTACGATATACATCTGAATACGAAAATTATACAATCACAGGTGTACGAATTACGTTGTTTATATCTAGTATATATATATATATATATATATTTTAAGATAAGTAATTTGCGAATGTCATGTATTTTTGCATAATTAATCAAAAAAAATCTTGGCGACGTTCTAGTTTATTTTTCATTAGCGTTAAATTTGAGATTTACAACGTTTAAATTGTAGCTAAATCTATTTCAATTATTCAAGCAATGATATTTTTCTGTTCCTTTTGCTTCTTTTGTTTTTTCGTATCTGTTTCATCGATAGGTGCCGGTTTAACGAACGGAATTTCATTTTCATACTCTGGCGGCATGAATTGTGCAAGAACTTTTGGTATTTCGATACCAGTATCGGTTTGATGTACTTCCAAAATTGCACATATAACACGAGTAACCGCACACATCGTAGCGTTTAACATATGAACGTAATCCGTATTAGCATTCATCTTTTTAGTTTGACCATATCTGGAACATATTGATTTTATTTTACAACGATAACGTACAATAATGAAACAACGAGCGACAACAGTAAGAATAAAATATTTTCTATAAATAATAAAATATTTATCGCACTCGGCTCATTACCTAACGAGCAAACGTCTCGCTTGATAATCCAAGCAATTGCTGCACGAGACAAGTTCGCGAAAAGCATTCGATCCTGGAAACCACGCTTCCAAGTCTAATTTCTTCGAAGCAGCATTATTCAACGCACCCGATACTATGTTCACTATACGATAAGGAATTTCCAGAGTTTTGTAAAATTCTTCTGCGTTTGAAATCATTTCTTCCATCATTTGCCAAGATTTATCATCGTACGGCGACGTTAAACAGAATTGCTCCACCTATCATTCGTATTTATCCAATATCCAATAAGTCGAACTCGTATCTCTCAAAAGAAAAAAATGAAAAAAATGAGAAAATGAAAAAAAATCAATTACTTTTTCAAACTGATGAACTCTGAAAATGCCTCTGGTATCGCGTCCATGAGATCCAACTTCTTGTCTAAAACACGTAGATAATCCTGCATATTTAATTGGTAAAATATTTTCAGAAATCCACTCGTTTCTATGAAACGCAGCTATTGGTTGTTCAGACGTGGCGATCAAATATTTTTCTTCAATTTCCTTGTCGTCGTTGCGCTCGCTACCCTTACCAGTTACCTAAATAAACAAAATTTTAACGAGGATCAATATCGTTTATATCATTACATTCGTACGTGTAATCGTCAATGCCGTACCTTGTACAATTCTTCGTCAAATTGAGATAATTGAGCTACTTCTTGCATAACATCCTTGCGCATAAAGAACGGAGTGTAAAGTGGCTTGTAACCCTTTACTTGTAATTGCCTGAGAGCTAATTGAATCAACGCATGCTGCAAAAAAACTGCCGGTCCTATTAAAAAATAACCACGTCCACCCGAAACACTAGTGCCACGTTCTCCGTCTATACCATCTATCATATGTATCAAATCAACGTGAGAATATTTCTTTCGTTGCGTACAATCTCCGCACGTTCTCTCCACCTAGAATTAAAAGCGATAATTTTTCTATAATTTGTCATGGAACTTGCAACGTACGATAGAAAAGAATAGAAAGCTCATCGCTTCAAATTTTATACTTTATTTTCCTCTTCGTCGTTGCTAATTGGTACAGACTCGTGCAATATGTTTCCTATTTCTTTGAGGGCACGATTTCTTTCCAATTCAGTCAAGACTAAATTCTTATCATTTGTTCGAATAGCATCGTCGATGAAACTACGAACATTTTTTATTTGTGCAACCGTTAACGATTTCAGGTTATTAGGCGATAAATTTTCCAGGTTTTCAAGAACGTCTTTCGAAACACTGTCATCACCGTCGACTGCTTCCTTCTTTTTCATTTTCTCTCCTATCTCTTTACTGCACACATTTTTAAATTTATTTAAATTGTCAGCTTTGTGTCGCAGCTGACGCCAAATTTTATCCTTTTCGATCACCGTGTCAACCAAATTTACATCTTTGAACCGTTTTTTCTGATTTTCTCGCACTTTGTCCGGGTCAAATCCTTTGTCTTTTCGAAACAGATCTAAATCCAACACCATGATTAACAGCGGTAAAGTTACAGAATATAGTTTTTTTGAATTTTCATTCAATTACACGTGGACTCGATATATGCCGCACTACCCAAGTATGCATGTGTCAGTAAAGGGCTTATCCTCCGATTCACCACCGCTCACTGTACTTGCACTACCCAACTGCGGATGTATTGGTTACTCGTATCACTCTCTGTGCATACGTGTATACGGATTGGAGTCAAATCCGACAACTATAAAATTTAAACGAATATAATTTCTTACAATATACTTGGCGTAACATTTTATTTAAGATTTTTCTTCCTCACTCGTATCGAAACTTCACTTTTTAACAAAGTCGAATAATTTTATTATTCGAGCGTTGTTCGTCGAGCGAGAATAACGAAGTTTCTCATACGAATATTACGCTCTCTGAACATTCACTGAATAATTTTCCAGATAAAGGGACAGTTTTTATTTTACAACAAATAAGAGATGTGAAAGAATAAAGTCGTTAAAATACGAATTAGAAACAAACATTAATCAACACTAACTGACATTTGTAATCGTAAGATGTACATAAAGATGTATGTACAATACATATTCGACAGCTAACGTTACGTTACGTCACGTTACATTAATTTTTATTTCATTAATTTTTACTTCGTTAATTTAAAGAAATATAATTTATTTTGCAATCATTGAAAATAGAAAAGATTCCAAGCATTGTGAATTAACAACGCGTACGACCACGATACATAAAAGTTTATGACGCTAATTTAACTTATTGTAATTTATATTTTATTAAAGAAGGAAAAAAAGAACAAAATAGAAACCATCGTAACGAGAATAAGTAGAAAAAAGGAGTATGTACGTAGGTATCAAAGTTGAGAATTACGTTGAAAATCTTTTTTTAACCTGTATGTACTGTACGTGCATAGCGTGTGTATATTTCACCGATTTGCGCATGCGCATTAGCAAGATTTGTGAAGAAGTTGGAATACAAGACTGTGTGCACCGATAACGTTCAAGTTTTTCAATCGAGGAAATATTAATTGGCAGAAAGTTAGGACGTCGTAAGTTTAGCGTAATGAATAGAAAATCAGGTATAGTGTAAGCAGGAAATTTGTGGATTCGAATAGTCAGGTTAGTTGTGGCTATCGCACAAAATTTCGAACATTAACGACATAACCTAACACGCTTGTCAGTCGATTGGTGGAATTAATTCAAAGTGTATCCTTTGGAAAGTAAAATAACAATTTACAAAAGTATCGACAGAGCTGTTTGAATTTAATACGTTTAATGTAATACATTCGCGTATACAAAACATTTGTTACTTTCTCTCCTTCACCTTCTTTGCTCTCTTTCTCTCTCTTTCTTATCTTTCATCTTTTCTCGTTTTCCCTTTTCCTCTTTTCTTTCCAAAAAATTAGCACATGTACGTGTACGTAAATCGATAGAATTTTATACACGTGTCATTTGCTCGTAAAAGTAGACGATCGTGCAACGAGTTATATATTTGAAATTCTCGTTTCAGATTTGACGTAAGAAACATTCCAACAAAACATTGGGACATAGTTAACGTTCATATATAAGGCATATTTACATACATAAATGTCCCACAGCTAAAAGGCACACAGCTCTACGCTAGACCGGTGAGTTCCAACACAAAATATTGCTTGGTAGTACGGCGGACACTCAAAGCCAACTAACCATGTCTGTACAAAGTGTTGCTCTGGCATCTCTCACGGCCACCTATACCGACTCGGAGGGCGAAGACGGGGTGGAAGACGACCTTCAGGAGAATTCGAACACTCCCCAGGGGGCCGCCCCGCATAATGCCCAAGTCGGTCAGCCCCAGGCTTTCACCAGTCCCAAATCTGGCACATCAGCCTCAAATAGTCCCGTTGTTGCTCCCAACGTCGGTGGCAAGTCTAGTAACGATTTGTCGAACGCGCCCACCTTAGTAACAGACGTGATATCTAAGGTGCAGAGATTGGTTTCATATTTTGACGATACAATAGTCTCCGACGACGAGGGAGTGGTGCAGACACAAATCGACGGACAGCCTTTTGAAAATGGAAGGCCTTCCTCGATTATGGAATGCTCTCCCTCTTGTCAAGGAGAACAGTTAGTTTCAGATAGCGAGGTGGATCCCTACGGCGTTGTTATACCACCGGAACCACCGGGGCAATGTCCCGTGGAACTACAAGAAAAGATAACGAAACTTTTTAGGAAAATGGAGAGCGGCGGTTTAGATATGAACAAAGTCATACAACAAAGAAAGGATTTCAGAAATCCATCTATTTATGAAAAACTCATTCAATTTTGTAGCATCAACGAATTGGGTACTAATTATCCTCCAGACAGATTCGATCCGTTTAAATGGGGTAAAGATTCCTATTACGAGGAACTTGCCAAAGTCCAGAAGGCAAAGATGGACAAACTGGAAAAGGCTAGGAAAGAGAAGACAAAAATTGAAATTGTTTCTGGTACTGCTAAGCGGCCGAACAATTCAAACACAACGGAAGACGATGCTAAAAAGAGAAAAAGTAAATGGGATCAAGTTGCAACCGGAGCTACTGCCTCGATAAAGCCAACCGTACTGTTGTCTCAACCAACTCTTACCACTTTAACATCATCCGCAACTGGCACCAAAGCAACGGTAATATCTGCTTTTGGATCTTTACCAAAGAAAAGACTGTAACATACCCTGTAAATCGTTTGTAAATATTACGTTTTTCGAGAAAACAACACTTTACTCTTCATTTAACGTTCCGTGTACAAAAGAATTTCACCACAGCGAATTTCGCACGAGAATGTGAATATAACGTAAACTCGTGCAACTTGCAATCACACGTTCATACACGGTCGTACGTATTATCCGTAAGATTGATTTGTCAGATTTTACTATTAACTATTTTATTTATGGAATTTAATAATTTGACGTTTAATTTTAACGGGACAAACTATTTGGAAAGTATATTCCTAGAGCAATTAATCAGAGTTGTTGTCAATGAAGATATGTTGATTAAATCGATCGAAAATTATGAGAGAGAGAAGGAAGAAGGGGGAGGGAGTTTGTGCGTGCGTGCGTGCGTGCGTGCGTGCGTGCGTGGAGAGAGAGAAATAAGAATGAAAATTAAAAAGGAAAGATTAAATATCTCGATCGATCAATACAATCGTTACATCGAGTTTCTTTGTGCTTTCTTTTTTTTTAAAATGTCAGAAATTTTTAAAATACATTTTTTATATTTATCCTATTTTCGTTTATCTCTATTAACAACACCTAGATAGATGGAAAATACAACGATAACATTTGTTACAAAAGAAATTTGTTCTTTTCTGTGAATATGCATATTTATAGATATCTACTTAATAATGCTACTGGTTAACGAGAGAGAGAGAGAGAGAGAGAGAGAGAGAGAGAGAGAGAACAAGTATTTTTATTTTATTAATCGACTCCTCCCCCAAGTACTATGTAAAATATGTACATTGTAACATGTGCTGCCATTGTGACAACAAACTTAAGAATCCTTTTCCATTAAAATTAAGAACTAAAAAATAATTATTTGTAATTATAATTGTAAAGAACAAGTTCATTTTCAATAATTTTATCAAGAGTTAGAATTGATTTAATTTCTTGTAAATTAAAATAAACAATTATTAGTGATACTTTTGTACGAAAGATTTGTACATTTAGAAATCCAATGTCCCGTACTTGAGTAAAACAATGAAAATTATGTACATTTAGTCTCTTCAAGATTTTAAAATGGATCATGGATACGTACATACTTGTATCTCGAACGTTCATTTAAGCGAATTGACAAAAACGCGCGAAAATATGGATCCATAATTCCATTCGAATCAGAAGTGAATAAAATATAATTGAATTTAATTTAATCAAACGTACGTACGTGATAATTCGAAACCGTATCTTTGTCTATCTTTATCCGTTTATCTATATTTTCTGATTGTCTATATCCGAAATTTTATCACGAATGAAATTTTAGAGTCAAGTTGCAAATTAGCGTTTTTCGGATTCAAACGACTTTGAAATAGAAAGAGTCGTTCGTAACATTATAGCAGCACAAGGATGCAATTTCTAAAAAATTTACTTATTTTTTTCTAACAACACAACAACTTTTGAAATTTTTTTCTACATTTTTGATGGAAGGCAATTTATAAAAAAATAACAAATACGTTGATAAACATATGTATTTCACTGTTACATCAAATCGGACATACCGAACGACAAGCTGTAATCTACCGTAATCTCAGTTCTACGTACAACGCGACACTTTCTTTCGAACAAACGATCATTTTACACGTAATAACTACTGACTTTATCGCTTTCGACGGTTGAGTCGAACGTACGTAATTTCTCTGTTTATTACATAGCAAATCGTAAAAGATGTTAAAAACATTCAGATTTTTTCAGACTGGTATTTCATATTTCGAAACACAGTCTCATTTAACGTCAGGCTCGTTCCGTGTTCAATTAACGATTTTACATTTGTCACTGCCAGTTGAACAAACATGGTGCCACGCTTTGTATCATTCGCATGCGTGCTGCGAACGCACGCAACAAAGTAACATCTGATCTTTAACTGCTCCCTGTGCTGTCCGTGTTGCTCGTGACAGCGATCATGTTTTGAGCGTTACTCGTATCATCGACGTTTCATCGGGCCTACATCTAATCAAAATACGGTGTGTGTACGTGTGTGTACGGGTATGGACGTGTGTAAATTATTAAGAGTTTTTTCCAGTTGATATTTCGAATTCGTCAAAGAGGTTAAGAGCGTTTCACTTTTATTCGTTAATGTCGAAGTTTACATCACTTGCAAAATTGTAACTGATATGAAAATTCTTATTGCGGGCGAATACACGAACAACGTTACAGTTGCGCACTGTATTTGTTGCACATGCAATAATTGCGTTATTTCTTGTTACTATTACTGTTGCTATTATTATTTTTATTACTACTACTTGTTTATTATTACAACTTGATAAACAGTATACTTGTATTACTATTTTCAGAATATATTTATTTTCAGTGCTTGTTCAGTATCGTTGAAATCGAAAAATGGCACTGCAACGTACATCTATCGCACTCCAAACTATCGGCAATTTAAGGAAAATTGACGGAGAAACCAAGTTACATTTTCGACCAAGAACAACAACACCTTCGGGTGCTATTCTACCAGAACCGAAAAGAATACGTTTCGGCTTTTTGCGTGTTATTTCCGGCGTCGTAACAGGATTGATCATAGGAACTAATTTAAGCAAAATGATAGCTAATTTTCTCGAAGAAAAAGAACTATTCGTACCTTCGGACGACGACGACGACGACGATTAATTTACGGCACGCACTTTACTCGAAGGCAAAACTCCGATCTAGTTCTAGTTTACCTAACTCGTGTTTTTCACACAAGGCCTCGATCAACCTTTTTATTTGTCCTTGAAACATTCTTTGTACAAACAAGTTCTTCCTAGTTGCTCGATAGTCGTACATCGTACGACGTTGTTGTTTAATCTTTTTTCGCGAGGAAAACAGGCGTCTTGTTTCTACGTGTCGTTTTCTGTTTGAAGATCTATGAGAATTTATGGAAAGATACAAGATGGTGTAACGTGTCCGATCTTTGGACAGCACTTGTTTTAAATATATAGTTCTGACTTGCTACAATACAATAAATCAATTATACACAGTTTCTGGATTCTATTTCTTGGAGTTTAACGTACAACACAGAATCAAAGAGTATCTATCTCGTTACTGATCTTTGTTGAGAAACAGATTTTGTACGTACGAGTATGTACGTGTTTCAAAATATTCCCATTAAATGCACATACTTAGGTATACAAACATGCAAATATTTTGTAAATATCGTTTCGGATAGATCGCTATGAATAAACGTAACACAAGAAAGTAAGTTTCGAGTTTTTAATGAAATTTTCAAGAATCACGACATTCTTTGACGTTGCTTCGAAAGTTGCTTCGAAATAGCCGCTGACAACTGTTTGCGTGATTTTATAAAATTATATTTTTTTGAAATTAATTTAAAAAATGAAATCGAAGTAAAAATTTAATTCATCTCGTTCGAAAGAAGCGTGTATTTTGTATTTTAAATATTTTACACATCGTTACATATTATTCGCATTTGCATTCATCGTACTTGACTTTTTTTTAAATGCAAAAAGTTTCGCAGTTTATCGATAAGATTTTACAATTTTTTGTACATTACATTAAATATTTCATTGAGGTGCTCTTTTGTGCAAACTCCAACCATGAAAGCACTTGGTGAATCTTCGAGATTCTTTTCCTTTTGCCGTTAAGTACAATTTACGCGGTCTGTCTGGCTGTTTTACTCGTAAATGTTGGATATATACCTAAAATTTAACGCAAGTACCGTTAAATGTATCTTACGGTTCATTAAAATTGTTTCTTTTCGTTCAAAAATTTTAAAAGTGGAACATCTTTGCTACTTATCCGACAGATTTTTACCTGAGCAGACTTATACGCCAATTTAATTTCTACTTCCGAACATCGACTGCCTAACCACAAAAATACTTGTTCACCATTGTCGAGTATCATGATATCGTCATCCGCTAAATCATCCTAAAACAGTATCGATCGATTTTAGTCCGTTATAGACATTCAACTCGATTCTTACACCAATACAGACGCAAGTTGGTAAATTTATCGCATACTTGACAAAAATCGGTGCATTTTTCGCTGATCGTAAAATATCCTTTTTCGTTGGAACATCTGAACAGTCTCGTATAATTCATATATTCCGCATCGGTGTCGTACGATTTTTTTCCACCAAGAGCTACCCAAAAGAAATTATCCGGCTCTTCACCTTCGTTTAAAACTTGCAAACTTATCCATGGCTGTTGATTTCATTTGAAGATTATAGCTTTTCAAATTGAAACGAGTATCGCGCGAGTATACGACAAACATACATTGTTAAACATTTCTTCGGCGATTTCTTGAATCAAACGTGCTTCCTCACTGTCTGCTTTGGAACCAATCCAGGCGTATACTATTCCTGTTTCATCGTCGTTGTTGAACGGAACGTTTAAAATATAACTACGGAATAAAATATACACACAGTCGAATGCAAGTAAAATCGGTAAAATGAACAATTTTTATCAAAGAGCGAAAAGAAGGTGGGAAAAAAAAAAAAAAAAAAATAGTTATCTCAACGATCGTACCAAAACGAAGAGTTCAGTAACGTAGAATCAGCCGGTATTTGTATCAGTCTGGTGCACAATGCACTTCCATTGCTTCTCAAGTGGTAAAATTCAACTTTGTTGCTACCAGAAGCTTTAGGCTGTTTACGCTTACCATGATGAACGATAAATTTTCTTTTGAAGTAAGCCAGGAACTTTAAATTTTCTTGTTGTTGATGAGTTCTAACAACTTCTAAATTTTCGCCAAACAAAGATTTAAATTTCTTCTGTAAACTAAAAGTAAAAATCTTATCTTCCTAAAGTAACTTTTTAAATCGCCAACTTTTATCGACGCATCTACGTCCGAGGTGTTACGTTCGATATATTTTACAAACAGTCGATAAAAACATTGTATTTTTAAGTTTTCGGACACAGACGCGTTAATTAACAAGTCGAACGACAATTTTCCTTGCCTCACCTGAATGTAAATGTCAGCCATCCCATATTTCCGGCATCTCTACCTTGCCAAAAATACACCGTACACTGATAATCCTCTTCGAACTGCTCATCGCCATCCTCATTTTCCGTTGTATCCAACGGCTAAGACGATACACGATCAAATACAAAAATATATCGTGTCACGAGCAACGAAGTAAAATACCCCAATATATAAAATGAAAAAATACATAAATTATCACGTACCATCCAATAACGACATAAAAACACGTAACAATCGCCACTGTAAAAATGTCCCAATTCTTCTTCCGGCAATCGTACAAATTTTTTTCCTTCTAAAACTAACGCTTCCATAGCCTCTAAATCATCGTTC
The DNA here is from genome assembly GCA_032399605.1 of Melipona beecheii. Classification (NCBI taxonomy): domain Eukaryota; kingdom Metazoa; phylum Arthropoda; class Insecta; order Hymenoptera; family Apidae; genus Melipona; species Melipona beecheii. The sequence continues at coordinate 15,760,862 of JAUCMO010000501.1, forward strand.
CATTCCGACATTAATTGTTGAGCTTCGGTAAACGACATAGGCGGTTGTCTCGGCATGAAGAGCGCAGCTAGATCAGCCTGTCAAAATCAAATTAATTGACTAGTTCGAAGCGCAAGGCAGGGAAGGGGAAGAATTATTCGTTTCACGTACGTACCTTTGTTTCTTGTTGTTTCGCCCATTTAGTTAGATCCGCACCAGTTTTCGCGACTGACTCTGCAGTTCTAGTAAAGTCAACTGCTATAACTTCGTCCCACCCAGCAAACTTTGATTTGAAGATCTAATTGGAAAAAAGTAAGACATGTTTGCAAACTTTCTCTCGATCGATACGATCTCCTCTTAACTCGCTCAATGCGTCGTCAAATTTATACCTGCGATTCAGTTCCTTCTTGCAATCTAGTTACCATCGCATATTCCGGTCGTTCTATCATGTTGAATAACTCTTGGGAAAGTTTAACAGCCGCTGCTCGTACCAACCTCGTAGATTTTTTACCGAACCTACGCACGTACACACACGATAATTGAAACGTAATCACGTTGTAATCTCACGTTGTTCAGACTTCGTAATTACACGAGATCATGTTTTGAGTATGTACCAAACATAAACGTCTACGTGACAATCCAATATGTAAACGTTGCGATTGTTTAAAAGCGCGTTGGATAATTTCCCACGAGGTACTTCGATCTGTGGCAGTTCCAAATAACCCATACCAAGTTGTACTTGATAGAGACGTGGCGTGAGCGGTATAAAATTTACATCTTCGCGTTCCTACGACGAGGAACAACGATGAAAACAATGATTTACAGAGTACAAAATTTCCAAGGGCGCAGTCATTTTACGAAAATAATTCAACTTACGGTAATCGTTGGCACGTGAGAAACATCTTTGACGTTTAAACACAAGAAAAAATCGTCCGATTCCGTATTCATAATTTCCGTTATAATTTCCGCTTTATTTTTCCTTTCGTTTTTGTTAATCTTCTCGGCCATTAATCTGGCTTTCGACTTTAACGTGCTTTTCGCTTTTTTGCCATACCATATGAAAATCTTGTTGCCAGTGTCCAGCACGAACACGAAACCCGGGTCCAAAGAATCGAAACGAACAGGAACCGGTTCTAAATGGATCGAAGCACCGGCAGCATGTACCCTGTACAATCGTGTTATCGATGGCTGGTGTGCGCCAAGCGATGAATTACGCAGCGATGAAACAAAAAAGCAAAGTAAGATACGATACATGTACATTCGACGCAACAACGATACAAACCGTATCTTCGACCGTGTAAAAACCGGACGAGGTACGACCTCCTTCGATGTACGTAACGCCAGACTCGAACAACATTAGAAATTCATCCGATTCTTCGCCTTGTTCCTCTCTGATGGTACGACATTGCGCGCCCAAGTAGTTGCGTAGATTTACCGCGTGAATCGCAGCACAAGCTCTTTTGTCCAACTACGAAACACATTAAGCGACTTAAAAAACGCGACACATACATCGTGCAGTACCGCGCATGTCAATGTCAATTGTTTCGAAGCAAACTACTCACCGTAGCTTTTTCTCCTATCCAGAAATAAATTGCCCAAACCAGGGAACCAGCTTCGTCTATTTCGGTTTTTAAAACGATGTAGCAATCGCCTTCGTAAAACTTTCCATGTGCCACTTCTTCTATCTCATTGGGTAAAAAATTCTCTATCTCCCATACGGACAAACCAGGAACCTGACCAGCATCTTCGTCAAAAAATTCAGAATAATCCAACGGTGGTTTTTCTAGAGTTTCGTCCCATCGTTTGGGTCTTGAAAGAAGCAAGATAAAAAAAACGAAAAACGATTCAGAAATAGTGAAACAACGAAATAGCGCGAACGATGAATTCTTATAATGCATATTTTGCGCCTACTTCAACGACTCCGCCTTCGATTCTTCACATTCTTTGTCTTTATTTTTTTCCTTTGCTATATCCTTCATACCCTAAAGAACGAAAAGACAGAAAATTAAACGACTCCCTGTTTTTTCGTTCGTTCGTTCGTTCGTTCTTTCAGAACGTACCTTTAATATCTTGGCTTGATCTTGATCAGCCTCTTCTTGGTCTCGTCTTCTTCTTAATCTCATTTTGCGAGCTATTGGATCCTTGCTACCTAAAGTAGGCACGGTATATCGATCGTAATCGATTACTTGCAATTACTCGATACAAATCACCGTTACAGATATTATCGGTGAATACGGACTTACCAGAAGTTTGAACAGGCGTAGGAACGTTGGCGCCAGCAAGTCGCAATTGATGTTGCAAAGAAAAATCAATGTTGTAAAATTCTATGCCAGAACCTTTTCGAACTTCCATTGGTTTCGGTGGCATTACTAAATTCGGATTATCTCTCAAATCAAGTTGTTCCAGATCGTTGAGAAGATGTATAGCGTCTGGTACGGTGATGAGTCGATTGGAAGATAGTATCAATTTCCTCAACGATCCACATCTGAAGAAAAGAAACACGTACATTTACGACGTTCGCGATATTTGTGAAAAATTACGTCGTTTGTTTTCTCGCGTCATGTCGTTTTCTACAGATACGCGTTAAAAAGGGAAAGTCAATAAATATACCTGCACAAACCTTCGGGTATCATTTCTAAACGATTATTAGCCGCTGAAAATACTTGCAACGACGACAGTTTGCCAATGCCCGAAGGAATACCCTCAAAATCTAATTGATTGTCGTTTAAATACAATCTTCTGAGAGTAACGATTTTACAGAGAGAGGCAGGAATCGCGGTCAATTTATTACGACATATGTTTAACGTTTCCAACTTTGTCCAAAGCTCTGAAATGAAAATGGAATTAGACGGTCGTCGTGCGTACGTTGACGAGAGATGGCGTAACGCGATCGATTTACCAATTGCCGTTGACAATTCAGTTATTTGATTGTCACTTAAATTCAAGCGACGCAAGTTTAACAGAGAGTAAAGCGCGTCTGGTACCCGAGGTAAATTATTTTGCGACAAATCAAGTTCTTGCAGATTCGTCAAGGTCTCTAAACTCGACGGAATGTTGTTCAACGTCCTTTGCGTATCGCGCATCTGCAGAGCTATTAAATTCATCAAAGATGGTAATTGCCTGAACAGAAATAGAAAGGTTAGCTCGGTTGAAAAATCGGCAACGCTTTGTCGCATCGATCTTGTTTCCATACCTTAGTTGAAAGTGTCCCAACGGATTATGATTCAAGTTTAAAGTTTGCAAATTTGCCAAGCGGCGAGTTTGCGGTGGTAACGTTTCCAACTTGTTATTACCAAGATCCAGAAATAGCAAATCGGTCAAATGAATGAACAACGTATTTGGAATCGTCTCGATGCTGAAAGGAAACCGTAGAAACCGTAGTTATTAGCGACAGACGAGGCGACAGATACGCGCGATACTCACTGATTGTGACTTAAATTCAGATTTAGCAAAGATCGAGCTCTCTCCAAACCCTCCGGCACTTCCTTCAAATTGTTACAACTCAAATCCAACGTAGTTAATTCTTCCAGATGAAACAACTCTGCCGGAATACCACTCGACTTGACGTTATTGCGTCTTATGTTCAACGTTCGAAGACAACAGAGTTCCGTTAATTCTCCGTACAAGCGTTCCACTTTGTTCTTAACCAACGAAAGGTGTTCCTGTTGGAAGAAGAAAGAAGAAGAATTTAACTTTCAGCAGTTACGTTTCGTCAAACTGTCAATAAGAACCTCGATCGCGATAAGAGCTTCGTTCCGAACTTTGCACACAATTAAAAAATAAACGTCCATACGCAGACAGTTTTACCAGCTTCAACAGTTTGCCCATTTCTTCTGGAATCTCGGTCAAGTTGGTCTCGTTCAATTTCAGCCATTGTATACCGGTCATTAAGCGTACAGATTCGGGAAATTTGCCACCCTGTAAAATTGTAACAATCGAAAAGAAAAAACGGTTTTTCTTCGAGAGAACTACGTGTACGAACAACGTATACTCACGCCAAAGTCATTGTTGCTAAAGTCAATCCCACGTACAAAGGGTAATACTCCCGTGTTGGCCATTTCGTTCAAATTCGAGACGTTTTCGAAACTCGAAGAATATCCGCGTTACATTCGACGCTTTATATATTATCGGTAAAATATACAGAGAGAAGATGTACGAGAAATTTGTTTAAACGCAACTTTGATCGTTGAACGACAGACGAGAAACGTGCGTTAAAAATTAAAAAAAAGGAAAAATTTTAAGAATTTTACACTCGGAGATTACCTTTGGAGGACAAACGATGTCATTTACGTGCCAATCGAATTACAAAATATCGCCGACGACACGAACAAAATATTAAACTTTTATCAAAAAAATCCGACGACGTACAGCTTAGTTTGTGCAACAGCGTATGACACGAGCGAGAAAGTGAGAGGGGTTGGGGAAAAGAAAGACAGACGGACGGATTATTTTATATACTCGTAATTATATAAATTAAATTATTCGTCTTACTCTGCGTTTTATTCTGGCTCTTATTTTTTACAAATTGACGAAAATATAATTTGAAACGTACAATGGATTTATACATTCTTGGTAATTTCATAGAAATCTGTACTTTAAACGTTATCTAGGGATTTTTTTGGATAATCGTGCGAACATGCGCCATAGTACGTTTGGAAACTTGCACGACGACAGCGAAATCAGAGTTGTCCTGTATCTACTTTACACCGGCGTGAATTTCCACACGTACAATATTTATCTCAACTTACGATGTCCAGAGTGGAAGAAGGTGACTTTTAAATCTTTATTCGTCAAGATAAACAACATTGTTCGTTGGTTTGTCAATCGTCAGTTGTTTTCTCATATGACTTCAGTCGAAGAAGTAGATCAATTGGACAGCGGCATGGGTAGTAGCGACGCACATTCTCCCGAGGTGAAATCGCTTCTCCCCGATGACGAGGACGACGAAGAGGTATTCCACTTCGATACACGATTACGTATTAATTTTAGAAACAAAAAAAGCTTCGTGTTTTCGAAAATTATTACTTTTGTCGACGACAATTATATTTAATCTTTGGATTGTTGACCGATATTTTATTACTTACGGATAACGTTTTTCGCGTTGCAGCTTAATCGTACGCGAATTTTCATCGCGTGAAATGCAATCTCCGAGTTTGTTTTTAGGATGAAAGTTTGGCAGAAAGATTATTGGGTCTCACGGAAATGTTTCCGGAAGAAGTACGTAATTTGGGATACAACGTCGGTACTTGTTTGTGCAATTGTATGAAAGGTCGGTGTTGCTTAATTTTACCAAATATCATCTTTAACGTATTATATTTGATGGAATATATTTTAAACAAATGACACATTTTTGTCGTTTTCACAGGATTGTACGCATATTCGTGTTCAGCAGCGTGGATATTCTTCAGTTCATCCGCTATTTTATTTGCACCTATATTGTTCGAAATAGAACGAGTACAAATGGAAGAGGCACAACGCACGCAACAGAAACAAGTTTTGTTGGGACCTAGCAAAGCCATGTCAAACGTAAATGCTTCGAGTCTTCCAATGGCTCCACCAGTTCAGCAATAATAGCAATAAAGTACCATCGGCGTTGAAGTTGCATTGAAATTGAACCACAAGTTGGCTCGTTCCAACATCTCATTGGCATCTACGTCCGTAAGATCGTCGTATATCGTTCGTTGTGAAAATCTAAATGACACGTAGAAGTAAACCAAATTTAAAAATAACATCTACTTACTCTCGTTTCATTCTTTTCTTTTTTCTTTTTACGAATTATACCCATTTTATAAATTTACATTTTACCACGTTGTATTTAGCATAGCAATACCTAACCTCGTTACGAAATAGTAAAATTGCATTACTACTATATATACAGCGCATCTTTATCAATAAAATTATTAAATTCTTGCGTAACGCTCGTAAGGTATCGAAAATGTTACTGTATCATAAGACGTTGAATAAATATATATAGCGAAAGAACGTTTTCCAGCGTTTTGTCACCGTTACGCGTATCGTTACAACGCGATACCGTGTAAGACGTTGCACGACGTTGAGGAAAGTGTACGTAAACGATCTAGTTTCGTAATTTCATCGGTGCACGGTACACGTATCTCCGTATACGCGCAGATAATAATCGAGACAGGTACGCCTGATCAACGACGGTCCAGAGTGTGCTGGTTCAAAAAGTAACGCTGTTCCAATTTAGGCCTTTTACTCTGTCAGATGCAAAACGATACAGTACTTTTGTTTCAATTAAATCGAACTACGTGGTACCGTTTAGAGAAATATGTTTCGTAGAAAAGTAAATCTTAAGCTGCTGTACATGTATATATCTCGATTCAATTTTTGGAAAATTCAAATAATTTAGATTTAAACAAACGTTTTACATTGTTACGTCGCATCTTACGAAGCGATCGATGCAACGAAGTAGTTTGATTTTTTGATTCGATCGATCGATATTGGTTTTTAAAAGTGTCGATAATTGATTTAAAGTGGATATTGAACGTTTGATTTGCACGTTTGAAACCAAATTTCCAGTCAAGAAACCAAAGTATTTAAATTTGTGTTACATTTACTATTTAAGAGAGAACAAACAAAATTGAGGATGCAACTATGTTTTAAGAAATCAAAGTATTAATACACAGCGAAGAGAGTGTTTGTAGTTGGATACACTATTAGTAAAGCGATTATCGAATCAATTGATAGATTAAATTCTATCTGTATCTGTTTTAAAATTTCTGATAATCAGTCGTTTACACGTTTCAAACATTTCAAACATTTACACGTTTAATTTCCACTTTTAAAACATTTACACTCAAGAAATCAAATTTACAACATCGTACAAAATGTTACAACAATTGAGAACACATTAATTCGCACGCTTCTATATTTTAATTTCTAAACCAATTCGCACTACGAATAATACAAATGTGAAATATTTGAAACATTTGAAACATTTACACTCGAGAAATCAAAGTTGTAACTGTCTTTTAAGGAATCATCTTTTTTAAAACGTCTAATTACGTATACATTTTAAAACATTTCAGGCATTTCAAACGCATTTAAAAGAAAAAGACTCGAGAAATCAAAGCATCGATACGCAACGAACAGAGTTTGTATTATAAACAACCATCATCTTTTTAAAAATTTCTGACAATTCACAGCCATTTGCACGTTTAATTTACACGTTTCAAAGTATCAATACACGATGAACATAGTGTTTGTATTTTTCTTAAAATTTCTGGTAAAATTTACACTGGAGGAATCAAAATAATACAACGTAAATCTAAACCCGAACTACTTTAAGATTGAGTTTTTCAGCTGTGTCATATTTCACGTTGTATTACACGCGATAATTGAAAATGCAAATCTAAACACAAATAACATTAATAACAGTATATCGAAAAGTATAATTTTTATTTGAAATTAAGCCTGTTTTCACGATTTTTGAAAGGTCTGATTAAAATATTTTGATTTTATATTTGATATAAATTTTTTAACTTTTTACTAATTTTACCCTTAATTTTGAAACAATTAATAAATTTTGCAACGTTTACGAGTTTTACAAAGTTGGTTTAGGTTAGGAAGTGCACCTTTGAACCCTGACTAGAGATTTGTACAATGACGATGGTTAATTGAACCAACGTACTACAAATTATAATAATAACTCCGTATCAATTATAAATAAATTATATTGAATATTATTACAAATTACAAAGATATATGTATAATTTCACAACGTAGATTAAACTTCATTAAATATTGACTAACGAATGTCTAACAATTTGTTTTCTGCCCAGTATATATATATATATATATATATATATATATACATCTCTAACGCAGCCAAAACCTTCTATAGTAACAAAATAAATAAAATATCAATTTATAAATTTTCTATTATTTACTTGTAACAAAGTATAACGCATATAACTCAACTTGTCACTTTGTAGTTTAATGGAACATAATCACGACCAAACAACATTGGAAACTCACGATATGAAAATATGTCTATGAACAGCGTCTCCCTCTTAAGGGAAGTGTCTCGTTACACGTAATAATTTTCCGGCGGGATATTTGACAGGACAGTCAACTGTCATTATCGCGAAATTTTTTCCGTTGGAATAATTACGTATTTTGTAATTTACGTTTCCCTTATTTTTCATGTATATTTCTAACGTACCTAAATATCACTCGTAACGTTATTTTTTGACGTTTTAAAATATAACTCGACTCTTCTCATTTTTAACACTTTATTTTGTAATTTCACAGGCGCCACGGCCCCCTCATTAACAGCTTCTATTTTTAAACACGCTAGATCAGACACTCGTTTGAGAATTTCAGTCCATACAAAACTTTTAACCAGTACAAAAAATATCGTAACATTTCACTATGGACAAATATCTAAAATTTACATTCCGTGTAATAAATATACACGTTCATGCGATAAAGTTGCATTCCCTGAATCACTAAAACGAACAGAGAGATTCATACATGAAATTTTAGGCGATACGTAATATTGAGATTTTACAGGATTAGTTAAAATAAAAATTCATAATTTCGCACGGGAGAATTAATATTTTTAACGTGAAAATTAAAATAAATTTATACAACTTTTTATTATCTGTCAGTTTCGGTTAATCTCGAACGATATATCGATCTATGCACAGGGTATATCGAGTGTCCGAAACTGCTCTTTCTGAAAGAAGACTCACGAGGAAACATCGAGCGTGTTACGTCCTTTCGAACGTGTATTTTAATCGCTTTCATCTTTCAATTTTATGAAAAAAGAAGAAATTTATCAAGATATCTAATCAGTAACGAAGCAAAGAATCATTATACGATTGGTATTTTTATTCACTATCGTAACAAAGTATTGACATTACAGAGCTAACCTAAAAGAACGTTTGTACTTTTTCTATTTCAAGTATAATATTAATTTATAACATCAACATCTCCACTCCATAATCGAAGGAAAATCATCGCGATAAAAATTGCTTGCGATAGTTGTAATATAAAAATTACAACTTTGTATAATTATTTGTACACGATAAATCAAACAGGTATTATATTTTATTTCATTTATTATTTCTTTCCTCGTTTATAATCCGAAATAGTTGTATCACAAAATTAACAATAATTAATTTTTATTTTTTAATTATTTTTAGAATGTTGATGCCGAAAAAGAATCGCGTAGCAATTTACGAATATCTTTTCAAAGAAGGTGTTATGGTTGCAAAAAAAGACTATCACGCACCAAAACACCCAGAATTGGAAAGTATTCCAAATCTTGAAGTTATCAAGGCTATGCAGGTAACAATTACAAGTGATATAATCTTTCGTTTGCTTGGTATCGTCGAATTTATCATACAAGTAAAATCTATTCTATTTCTTATTCACTTTTTTAGTCTCTTAAGTCTAAAGGGTACGTGAAAGAGCAATTTGCCTGGAGACACTTTTACTGGTATTTGACAAACGAAGGCATCGAATATTTGCGCGGATACCTGCATTTACCTCCTGAGATCGTACCTTCGACGCTTAAAAGGCAAACTAGATCGGAAGCTACAAGACCAAGACCCGCGACAGGTGCAAGGAGCGAAACATCTAGACCTACGGAAGATCGTGCTGGATACAGACGTGGTCCTGGAGGTCCAGCAGGTCCTGGTGATAAAAAAGCTGACGTTGGTGCTGGTACCGGAGACGTTGAATTCCGTGGTGGTTTTGGTCGTGGTAAACCGCAATAATGTTTTCTTGTAAGATAAATAAAGATTTCTCAGTATACGAAAATTTTTGTTTTAAGCATCGTTGTTTAAAAGTTTCCTTTTTAAACAAGGTATATATGAATATTTGTTATTAATCTATAAATTGACGAGTGGAAGCAAATGGTAGGCAATTATCATAGAATTAGAAAATGTTGAAATTACGAGTTTGTTAAACAAATATATCATTTCTGACAATACGTGACAAAACCATAGTTTAACGACGAATGCGGTACATTGCAGATATATAGCTAAAGTAAGATTCTCATTACAAATTTTTCGTTATAATTTTATTGGGAATATACAGATTTATATATGTAGGTCATTGCCTGGATGACAGTAGTATCCTCTGGGCGGGTACGGGTGTAGAATGCATGGGGAAATTTGGGCAGCTGATAATGTGGTATGTGTGTACTTGATAGACGTGCGAGGAGTGGAGGACAGAACAGCGTAGCGTCGAGCGAGGAGTGTGGTGCAGAGAAAAAGAGCGTAATCGTAAAAAATAAATACTACTTTTGTAATTAAATCATATTTTTTCCGTTGCCTACCAAATATCCATATATTCCTACATATATAACTTGAGAAAAAATTTTTTTATCAATAATTTTATTGAAACTATTTTTTGAAATAACGAAAATTTTTGTTTTAAATTCTTTTATTAGAACAAATTTATTTTTAATTTGAATTTTTGAAATAAATTTATTATTGTATAAAATATCTTTCGATCCATTGAATCAATTAATTAATTTTATTTTTTTTAGGATTTATACATGAATTAATAGATATACAATAGAATACGTTAAACATTACTTTTCTCGGTTATCATTTTTAAATGATCGCACAATGGCAAACAGAAGAAAGTTGAAAGAACGAAAGCAAATGAAATGGAAAAAGTGAAAGAAATTGCATCGTTACACTTGAAAAAATTCTATAAAACTCATATAATAAAAAATTATTATCAACCAACGTTCATACCGCACTGAATAAACTCGTTCTCGTCCGATCACGAAAGTTAAGCAGTGCTGGGCACGGATAGTACTTAGATGGGTGACCGCTTGGGAACTCCGTGTGACGTTGGTTTTTTTTTTTTCTTTTAATAATTGGAAGCCATCTCAGATCGTTGTTGAGTAATTATTTTATCCGTCTTTTAAAGTAACTGTGTTAATAAATTTTATAAATACTTGGAAGAAGTACTTTCGAGTAAGTAGATTCAAAGGCAAACGTGGCCTTCGAACCTTATAAAGATTTTAGAAGAGAGAAGATACTTGCACGTATCGTGCAGTTTGAACGTTGAGGGAGAATAACGTATCTTTATTCGAGTTTTGCGAATCTTTGTTCCAATGCTAAATCTATTTCGTCAATGCTTTATTTATACATTGGGAAGTTTAAACGTGAGACAATTTGTCGTAGTTTTAAAAGTTTTTAGTGTTTTCAATAGCGCTTTATTTACTCTAATAATATATGTAGAGAAATGCAAGGATACGTACGAAAGACAATTATTTTTACTATTCGCTCGTCGCGGAAAGATAGTAAATTTACTATCATTACAGGGTTACTGGCGTCTTGACGCTTGTATATTCTGACTCTCGCTGTGTTCTTTCCAGTCAAGGGATCGGAAAGTGTATGTTTTTCCTGCAGGTAGTTTTTCTCGTGATCCTGACGACACTGCATCCTGGGTCCACGTCGTGAGAATTATATTTACAATGTTGCCTGGGTCGTGTCAAAATTATTCCTGTTTATCGGTTCCTTTTTTTCTTTCTTTCTTTCGCATATAAACGCAGAGTGGTTTGAGACGTTGGCACCATTTTGTCGGCAATTATTTTTCTACAATTACTTTTCCTACGTTTTTTTTTCCCCTTTTTTCCCCCATGAACGTACAGTACGAGCTTAACAATATTCACAGGAGTTTGCGAAATTGCAAAATTTTCCAAATTTATTATTTTTCGTTAATCCGTATATATTTTTACGTTGTTTTTCGAGATCGACGTTATCGTTTACGTTTAAAAAGAGAAATTGCGTTCCCGCTGCGCGTAATTAAATGGCTTCAATAGGATTTTATCGATTATAGGAGTTTTAACAATCTTTATTTATACATTTATACATTTTACAGGTTTGACGGGATGCTAGAAAAGTATCACTCGATGCGAAAAGTCGATAAATTTTACTTTCGATTAGTTTTTTACATTTTCCTCGGACCTATACGGAGACTATACGTGGCGTCATTTTGTGGGCGTATATTTGACAAGAAATCGTAGCGACAGAAGCGGACACGAAACGGACGGTGGCAGCACTTGTCGGGAGCGAAATATCACACTGTGACACTCCAACACGAAACAATTCTTTTTCCGCTTTGTCTTGGCTTTTTTATTCGGTGAGTACTTTTTGTAGAAAGAAAGAGTTGCATTCTTCGCAATTAATTTCTGACTCTTTCTTCGTCGATATTTTATAAATTTTCCGTTTACGAGTTTTACAAAGTAAGCAGCTTTGAATTCTGCCATTGAAATTTGTAGGTACCGCGATGACAATTTATCTCAATCAATGTACTTTGTATTATCCTTTATAAATTAATATATTTAACAACGAATAACGAACAACGAAATAACGAATTAATAATAATTTGTCTGACGCCAGCTATATATACATTTGTCAAACACGTTGACGGTAATAAATGAAATATTAATTTATAAATATTCTGAGAACGAACGATACGGATTACGTGGAGGAAAGGAAATTACTCTCTGGCTGGTATAAAATTAAGAGGTGTACGTGAACGAGTCTCTATCGACTGTAGGAGTTTTAAAAATCTTTATTTATACATTGCGAAGTTTAAACGTGAGATACGATCGAAGTTAGGGTTCTTGAAAATATGTGGTAGTTTTGAAAGTTGACAAATTATTCCTTTTATCAGTTCCATTTTTTTTTCGCGTGTGTTTTGTCGGCAATTATTTTTCTACAATTATTTCTCCTGTGCTTCTTTTTTTTTTTTTTTTTCCCCTTGTTTGGACGTACAGTACGTGCTTAAGATTTCAAAGAGATTTCAGAAATTTAGTTTCCTAAATAGGCATATATTTCCTTTTTTTTGCATATGGATCGACGCTATCCTTTACGTTTAAAAAGAGATTCGAAACTGTATTTTCGTTTGCGCTTAATTGAATGGCTATTGCGAATGGGATTCTATCGATTATGGAAGTTTTAGAAATCTTTATTTATACATTGGGAAGTTGAAACGTGACGTACGATCGAAGTTCATTTTGTGGGCGTATGCTTGGCTCAACAGCGCGCAAGAAGTCGTAGTGACAGAAGCGCACACGAAACAAACGGTGGCAGCACTTGTCGGGAGCGGTAGAAGATTGAAACTGGTATAGGTAAACGTGGACGAGCGTCCTCTCCCTTTAAGGGGAAGTATCAGATTTCAGCATACTTTTTTTGGCGGGATATTTGAAAATAATTTCGATCGCGTAAGTAATATAATTCGTACTTGATCAAAGAACAAGTGCAGCATGTATAACACTTGTGTTTAACGAGAAACAAAGAATTAATAAATTTTGCAAAGTTTGGTTTTGCAAAGTTGGCGCTTTGGATTTATTGGAGACGCAGCTTTAAGTTTTTGAATAAGAGGAAGGAAGAGAGCGAATAAAGGAAAGAACATGGATGCCCAGTTTGTATTTTTTTGAAAATGTGTGAAAAATTTTAGAAAGGTTACTGGTATCGCGATGAATTTCCTTCTAGAAGCGAGGAATTTGTTAACGTTTTGATTTGTTTTTGTGACAGGTGAGTGAGTTTCTAAATGTACTTTGATTTTTTGAGATTAATTTCGTTAGTTTTCCAGATTTGCATCCAATTGTAAATACAAATGTTGAAGATTTGGATCTAAATTCAACTGTGAATAGAAATTTCAAGATCTAGATCGATATGACGGGAAGTTTTATTATTGGAAGTGATACGTGTAATTACGAAAAGGTAAGACAGTCGGTTAGTTTATAGGAAACGTCAATTTTCAAGATACTGAGATTTGTTTAAACGATTTTAGACGTTGCTGTGAAAAGAAGACAGGACAGCTGTTGAAACTACATACAGGAATACTTAAAGTTTATTTATTTTCATCTGCAAATGTTGAAAACAGTTTCTAATTGTTTTAATTTCAGGTGACGACGAGAAAGTGAGAGATAAAGAGGAAGTGGACAAAACTCAAGTTGTAAGAAGTACTCGTGGAGATAGGAAGTGAATAAAATTCAATTTGTATTTGCGAAATATTCATAGTAGCAAGTGGATAAAATTTGTCGAGAAGAGTTTATTCAAGATAGCAAGTGGTTCAATATAGTTCAAGTTGGAATATTCTGGAAGAAATTGTCAAGAAATGACTCGTCTTTAGAAGAAATGATTTTCGCGAATGATCGTAATTTTAGTTTAAGGTTATTTTCATTTATTTGGTCGTTTGATATTTTACTTTTCAACACGTACTTTGTCGTTGGTGCGTCGAGTCGTTTTTTGTAGAATGTCAGGTTATATCTTGGGAAATTAGTCGAAACTAAATCCGAAATACTTTTTATTTTTTAGTATGAAAAATTTGCAAGTTTGATATTTCGTCAAGTTTTTTTTTTATTAAATCGTACTCTTTTACTGGATTATTTGATTCAATTATTTTCTCTTTTACTGGATGGATTCAATTATTTTTGTTTTACTGGATGGAAATAATTTGAAAATTAAATTATTTTTTTTTTATTTTCTACTTTATTGCAATACTGTGTGTTTATCAAGTTGTTTTTATAGAACGTTGCAGGTATATCTTGGGAAAAACTAGCCTGAACTAAAACTAAAAGTAAAAAACTAAAATAAAAATTTATGTTTTTGCGGATTGATGTGAAATATTTGATATTGTATTTGAAACTTGTATCTTATTCGTTCGCTTGATATTTTGTTTGATATATTTTCTATTTGATTTAATTCTATATTTAAGTTTTTTTTACTTGACTGGAATGTTTGATACTTGATATTTTATATTTTGTTTAATTATTTGTTACTTTGTGGAATAGTTTTGCATTTGATATTTTACCGAATGATTTTTAGTAAATATTCCTTAATTCGTAATTAATTAATTATTTGATATTTGATACTTGATACATTTGACTGTAATATTTGCTATTTTATTGGAATATGTATTTATCGAGGCGTTTTTATACGTAAATATAGAGATAAAACTAAAACTGAAATTAAAGTTTACGTTTTTTACGTCGATGGATGCGAAATATTTGTATTAATTGTTTATTTTATTGAAATATTTGATATTTCGTTAAATTTAAGTTTGACTCGAACATTTGATATTTCACATTTGAAATTTTGTATTTTCTCTATTTTAAATATTTTTGTATCTAATCGCTGGATACTTTACTCTTCTATTTCCTATGTTATCGTTGTATCTCATTGTATATCATTTATTTAATTGTATTTATGGAATGTTGCACGTATATTTAATTGTTTGGATAGTTTTTCATTCGACTGGAATATTTCACGTTTTATTGAATTTTTTTATCAGTTATTTTATGAAATATTTCTTATTCAGTGGAATATTTCAGGTCATGAGAAATAATATTTTATGTCATTTATTGTATAATCATTTATCAAGTTGTCTTGTTTTTATGTATATCCGAGGAAGTCAGTTTTAACGAATGAATGTGTTTGAATATTTTATAGTTTATTTTTGTATTTGCTATTTTGCTTGATATTTCATGAGAAAACTAGTCTATTTTACGTTCAATTGTATTTTGTTTTCATTCTGTTTTATATTTTGTGAAATATTGTAGATGGAATTATTTCTTATTTTTTTGTTATTTGAATATTTTGTATTTTATTATACGTTATACCATTTTGTGGAACGTTGCATGTAGGAGGGATCGGCTTCACGACCGGTCCCTAAAAAAACTAGTTCAACCTAACAGCGAAACGCTTACGTTTTAATTGTAAATCGATGTAAAATATGTTTCTAGTTTGTACTTGAATCGAATGTTTTGTCGAATCATTGGCTTTGTGAAATATTGCTTCGTATAACATTGATTATTTGATATTCTGTTCTATTTTATATTTCATTGCAACATGCTGTATTTTATTGTAATTTGTTTTATTGAATTGTTTTTATAGAACGTTGCATGTTTTTTTTTGGACAAAAGGTAGTTGAAACTAAAACTGAAACTCTTTTATTTGTATTTAATATGAAATATTTGCAATTTGATATTTCATCAAGTATTTTTTTCATATTTTGTCGAATTTTGTTTTTATTCGATTATTTTCTGTTTTGAATTATTTTTCTGTTTTAGTAGAATAGAATAGAATAGAAATATTTATTCGATGTATTTTGTGAATAATTGAATATTTTGTGTATTTTATATTGAATAATTGAATTATTTTGTGAATAACTTAACAACTTGTATATTTTGCTTGTACATGGAGTATTTTGTTGTAATATTTTTCACGTTGTTTTTATTTCCTACTTTATTGCAATACGTCGCACGTTATTGTATTTTATCGTTATTTATCAAGTTGTTTTTTTAGAATGTTAAGGGTATGGATGTAGGGAGAATAAAATATCTTTCGATACATCGAACTAATTGATTTTATTTTTTTTTTTAGAATTTATACATGAATCAATAGACGTAGAAAGCGAGATTAAAGTCTCGTTTGCGTAAAATTAAATTTATCGTTGAATTTTGATGGAACGTAGTTTTGAAAGTTTAAACAGACGCTAGAAGTATTGGAAGTTTACCAATCGTTCGATTTTGAAAACTTTTGATTAGTTTTTACATTTTTCTGATACGTATACGAGTAGAATACATTTTTTTTTCGTTCGTTCTTTTTTCTTCGTTCTTCCTTGGTTCTTTTCTGGTTCTTACGTTGAAGATTCACGGAAGAACGCATAATTGCGAAATTTTGAAAATTTATTATTTTTTTTTCGTTTATCTGTATCGTTTTATTATCGTGTTTTTTAAGATGGACGTTATTATTTACGTTTAGAAAGAGAAATTGGGTTTCTGTTGCGCATAATTAAATTATTTATACTTTTGAAGGTTTAAAAGGAATGCTAGGGAACTATCACTCGATGCGAAAAGTCGATAAATTTGATCAGTTTGTACATTTTTGTCGTACGTATATGGAAAGTAGACTTTTTTCATTGTTTCTTTATTTAAGTGGGCAATGCACGCTGAAGATTTTGGAAGAAGTAATTGGGAAGTTTTAAGAACTGGGTCCTTTGAAAATATTATTTTTTTCGTAAATGAAAATTGATTGGTTTCATTTCGGATAATTTTTTCATTTATATCGATATTTATTTGGGAAGTGTCGATACCGATTACGGGGAGAAAGGAAATTATTCTCTCGTTTGCGTAAAATTAAGCTTTAGTTTTAAAAATGTTTACTTATACATTCCGAAGCACAAGCACATAACGTACGATGAAAGCTAGGAGTGTTGGAAGTATCACACTCATTTTGTGGGCGTGTTCGTTGGAGAGCAAAGCGCAAGACATCGTAGTGAGAGAAACGGCCACGAGGTGGACGATGGCAGCACTTGTCGGGTGCGGTAGAAGATTGGAAACTGGTATAGGTAAACGTGGACGTGCGTCCCTCTCCCTTTAAGGGGAAGTATCAGATTTCAGCATACTTTTTTTGGCGGGATATTTGAAAATAATTTCGATCGAGTAAGTAATATAATTCGTACTTGATCAAAGAACAAGTGCAGTATGTATAACACTTGTGTTTGACGAGAAACAAAGAATTAATAAATTTTGCAAAGTTTGGTTTTGCAAAGTTGGCGCTTTGGATTTATTGGAGACTCAGCTTTAAGTTTTTGAATAAGAGGAAGGAAGAGAGCGAATAAAGGAAAGAACATGGATGCCCAGTTTGTATTTTTTGAAAATGTGAAAAAATTTTAGAAAGGTTACTGGTATCGCGATGAATTTCCTTCTAGAAGCGAGGAATTTGTTAACGTTTTGATTTGTTTTTGTGACAGGTGAGTGAGTTTCTAAATGTACTTTGATTTTTTTGAGATTAATTTCGTTAGTTTTCCAGATTTGCATCAATTGTAAATACAAATGTTGAAGATGTACATCTAAATTCAACTGTGAATAGAAATTTCAAGATCTAGATTGAAATGACTCGAAGTTTTATTTATTAATATGTAATTGCCAGAAGGTAAGATTTATTTAGTTTATAGGAAATTTTGAACGTCGAAGGTATTGATTCGTTTAAATGATTTTAGGTGTTGCGAGAAGAAGATAGGGGAGCTGTTGTCGAAACTACATATTTAGAGGAATACTTAAAGTTGATTCGCCAATGTTGAAAGCAGTTTTTCTAATTGTTTTTAAGGTGACGATGACAGAGCGTAAGAGGATGAAACGTGGAGCAAGTTTGTAACGACAGCAACTTGTATTTGTGGTTTATCAAGATAGCAAGATAAAGTTTGCGAAGATACAAGCTCAAGTGGATAAAGTTGAAGTTGGAACATCGAAGAATGTTTCGCGGAGGAAATCTTTTTCAAGCCTTTGGAAGATGATTCGTTTTTTTTTGCAAATGATTGTAATTTTAAGATTAGGTTTAAGAATAGTAGGAATATTTGCATTAGTAAATTTTTGACAATTATCTTTTATCCGAACATCTGGTTTCTTTTGTTCATGGAGTTATTTTTCTTATTGCGACTTGAATATTTCATATTTCACTGGAACAATTTAAATATTTTATCAGAAATATCGTCTATTTTACGTTTGTATTTTATTTCATTTATTTCATACTCTGTCGAATGTACCTCACACGGAATGATTTAGTTTGTCGGGATGTTTCTTTTACATTATTGTAGAATTTGCTATTTTATCGTAACACATATCGTACTTTATCGTGATTCGAACATTTGATATTTGACGTTTCATATTTCACGAGAAAAATAGTTTATTTTACGTTTATGATTTGATATTTTACTCGTATGTTTCGTATTTTGTAATATTTTCTACGTTATTGTGGTATTTCCTATTTCACAATACTTGTATATTCTTTGTTATATCGCATATTTATTAAGTTGTCTTTACAGGATGTTTTACGTATATCTCAAGAAGTCAGTTTTAATCAATGAATGTGAAGTACGTGAACGTATGTTTCGTACTTGTTTGAATATTTTGTAGTTTATTTTTGTATTTGCTATTTTACGGAAAATGTTAAAGGATATTTGAATTGATATTCTGCGAAATATTTGATATTTTATGAGAAAACTAGTCTATTTTACGTTGCATTTTGTTATTCTGTATTTTATTAGACGTTACAATTTATGGAATGTTACATGGGAGAGATCGGCTCATGGTCGGTTCCTAAAAAAACTAGTCGAATGTAATACCGAAACGTTCACGTTTTAATTGTAAATTGACGCAAAGTATGGTTTTAGTTTGTAGTTGAATTTAATATTTCGTCGAATCATTGACTTTGTCAAATATTGCTTCGTAATTGATTATTTGATATTCCGTTCAATTTTATATTTATTTATTGTAATTTCTGTCATCGAATTGTTTTTATAGAATGTTGGAAAAACTAGTTGAAACCATTTTATTCTTATTTAATATGAAATATTTGCAATTTGTATTTGAATTTGATATTTTCCACGTTTCGTTGAATTGTCTTTTATTTGATTCAACTATTTTCTCCTTTACTGGAATATTTGACATTTTAGGAGAATTATTTATTTGATTTTGTGAATAATTGAATATTTTGTATATTGCGTATTTATTTTTGTAATATTTTCTGTTATTTTTATTTGTTACTTTATTTTATTAATAAACTTGTTTTTTTTGTAGAACGTTGCACGTAGGAGGATTAAATATCTTTGGATCCATCGAACGAGTTAATTTTATTTTTTCTTAGAATTTATACACGAATTGATAAATAGAGAAATTACGTTTTCGAATTAAGTTTCGTTTGCGTAAAATTAAATTTATCGATCGAACGTAGTTTTTTAAAGTTTAAACGTTGAGAGCTAAAAAGTTTTTCGTTTTCTCGGACGCATATGGAGGGTATACGTTAAATGGTATCTGGAGAAGCCGACGATGGCAGCACTTGTCGGATGTTGTAGAAGATTGGAAACTGGTATAGGTAAACGTGGACGAGCGTCCCTCTCCCTTTAAGGGGAAGTATCAGATTTCAGCATACTTTTTTGGCGGGATATTTGAAAATAATTTGAAACGGGTAAGTAATATAATTCGTACTTGATCAAGGAAGAAAGTGCAGTACGTGTAACGCTCGTATTCGATAGGAATGAAAGGATTTAAAAATTTAGGAAGTTTGGTTTTGCGAAGTTGGCGCCGTGGGTTTATTGGAGATGCGCCTTTGAATCGAGATGGAGGTGCCATCTGTCGGTGAATGTTGAAATTACATCGCGCTGTTTGAGACGACCGAAACGGGAGGAAACGGAACAAGAACAAAGGAGTTTGACGCGCCATTCTAGCTTTGGTTTTATGAATCGTAGTTGAAAAGTATAAGATTTTTTGATGAAAATATCGGTGGTGTAAAAGTGCGTAGAAAATTAGCGAGTTTAGGAAATTGGTGAAAATAGTGCTATGGGGATGTACGTGATTTCTACGAGCGAGGAATTTGCGAATGTGACATTTTCAAGTAAATCTATGTCGGACGTGCAAGTTGTAATTATCATCATAAATGGAAACTACTTTGATTTTGGAAGATTAATTTTGTCGTTTCGTAGATGTAAATTGAGAAGTGTAAATGGAAAGTGAAGATGTGGATGCAGATTCAGATGCTGATGTAGAGATGAAGTTGAAGATCTAGATGCGAAGACAAATGGAAAATTTTTTGTTTTTTGGAAAGGAAGGATTGGAAAAGGTAAGATAGTCAGTTAGTTTATAGAAAGTGTTTAAGATATTTATTGGTTTTTTAGACGAAAGAGTACGCTTTGCAACGAGTTGTGGAAGAAAAAGTTGTAAGACTCGTACGGTTTTTTGTCGAGAATACTTTTTAATTGAAATAATTTTAGGTGACGAGGATGATAAAAAAGCAAGAGGATAAAAGAGCAAGTTATAAGAAGGGTGCAAAGATGAAGATGAAATTGAAGTATTTGTGGAAAATAGTTTATCAGGATAGGAAGAAGATGAATAGTTTATTGGGAGAGCAAGAGGAATTTGCGAAGATAGAAGCTGAAGTGGATAAAGTTCAAGTTGGAACATTGCTTTTTGTAAATGATTGTAATTTTAGTGTAAGATTACGTGGATTAATAAATTTTCGATGGTTATTTGGTTACGTTTACCGGAATATCTTGTATTTTATGGATGGAATTATTTGCTATTTTACTGGAACGTTTGATATTTTAGTGGAATTATTATTTTATGAAAATGAAACGTTGCTGATTTGATATTTAATGGTTTGATATTTTATGAAATATGTTAAAATATTTTATTTGATTTATTTTATACTTTGTACATAACTATTTCTTTCGTTGCATTAGACTGGAATATTTGATATTTGATATTTTATTTTATTGAATTGCGAGTTATTTTATCAAACGTTCCTTATTTTATATTTCCATTTAATATTTAACGTTACAAAGTACGTTTGTATCGTTTAATTTTTATTGTATTTGATTGAATATTTTAGATTTGATATTTTGTATTACGTTAAGCTTGGACATGTATATAGATGCAAACTGTTGTTGTAAATCCACATGGAAACTAAAGAAAGAGAAAGAGAAAGAGAAATGTAAAGAAATTTGAATATTGAGATGTAAAGTTAAAGTATGATTTTTTAAGAGATTGTTGTTAATTTTTCAGATTTGAATTGATATTGGAAATGTGGAAGATCTAGATTTAAATTGAAGGGAATAGAAATTTGAAGACGTAGATCGAAATGACTGGTTTTATGATTGGAAACGATATGTAATTATGAAAAGGTAAGAGTCAGTTAGTTTATAGGAAACGTGAATTTTGAAGATACTGATAACTTTGTTAAAATTTTAGATGTTGCTGCGAGAAGCTGTTGGAACTACATACAGGAATACTTGGTTTATTTATTTTCATTTGTGAATGTTGAAAACAGTTTGTAATTATTTTGGTTTTAGGTGATGATAAAATGGAAAAGAGGATATAATAGAGGATATAGAGGATAAAGAGGATATAATAGAGGATAAAGAGGATAAAGAGGATAAAGAGGATGGATGAAGAGGATGAAGAGGATGAAGGGGATGAAGAGGATGAAGAGGATGAAGAGGATGAAGAGGATGAAGAGGATGAAGAGGATGAAGAGGATGGAGAGGATAAAGAGAAGATGATAAAATTGTAACAAGTATGGAAAGATAGGAGATAAAAGTGAAGATTTGTGAAGATAGCAAGTGGATGAAAAAGTTGAAGAGGAACTTTCTACAAAGTTGAAGAAGTCAACAAAGAACTTTGTACAAAAAAGTTTATAGGCTATTTTGTAAATCTGTTGAAGATGGATTAACGTTTAAAAGTTTATTTGATTACGTTTAACTTGCTATTTGATAGTAACATGTATTTTATTGCATTTGAGGATTTGTATATTTGATATTTTGTTGAATAGTTTTACTTGATATTCTTCATTCGATATTTTACTGGTGTATTTTATTTGAATATTTTGTATGACACGTCATGGTTGGATATGAAAGATGTACTTCTAAATGGAAACTATTTTGAGTATTTGTAAATTTATTTGTAAATTTTTTATTTTATCGAACGATCGATTAACTATTGTGAAATATTTGATTTGAACATTTGACATTTGATATTTGAAGTTTAGCATTTGAAGCTTTTTATATTATGAATTATTTTTATGTGAATTATTTGAATTACTTTTGTGGTTTGTGAAATATTTGATCATTTACTTTTTGTTTGTTACGAATATTTTACTGGAATATTTCATATTTTACTCGTGTATTTATTGGCATACTTGTATTTTATCGTTGCTATTTATGAAATGGTTTCGTAGAAGGTTGCACGTAATATCTGGAGAAAAGTTGAATCGATTTGTTTGAATCGACGTGAGAAATATTTGTCACTTTGCGGGGGAATTGATTGGATATTTGATATTTTATGGAACGATTAGTAAATATAGGTTGGATATTACATTTAAACTAAAATTAAAACTAGAAGTAAAAAGTAAAACTAAAATTAAAAACGCGACTATGTTTCTCAGGAGATATGAAATGTAAAATATGAAAAATGAAATAATTGATTAAGAAATAAAATATTTCACATAATAATAATTGTAAAAGTAGAAAATATTGTATCGAAATATAAAACTATGGAAGGAAATGTAGAATGTAAATTATGAAATATGAATTGAAAGTTGAATAGAATAAAATAGGAAATATAGAAATAAAATGTGACAGAATGAAATGAATGAAATGAAATAAAACTATGGAATGAAATATGAAATAAAATATGAAAAAATATGAAATAATTGATTAGAAAATAATAATTGTATCAAGTATGAGTAATTGAAAGTGAAATGCAATAAAATAGAACATGTTGGAATAAAATAGCAAGTACAGAAGTAAAATATGAAACGATGCATCGAGTGATTTGAGAAAGAAAGAAAATGATTGAACGAAATAGGAAATATAAGATAATTGAGTAGAAAATAGTAGATGTTACAGTGAAATATAGGAAGTATGATTCGTTAGAGAACAAAATATTTGAGAAAGTAATGATTCCATCAAGATCATCAAGTTTTTGAATTTAAGTAGAAAACTATCGAACGAAATATCAAGTATAAAATATGAAACGAAATAGGAAGTAATTGATTAGAAAATAATGAAATGCAAAATATAAAATATGAAATATGAATTGAAAGTGAAATACAATGAAATATATAAATAAAATGATACAATATGAAATAGGAAATATTTGATAAAATTGGAGGAGAGTAAAAAACTATGGGAGCGAAGTGTAAAATTTGTTGAAACGTAATAGAAATATTTCACAGCAATCTGGAGTTAGATTTTAGCTTAGTGTAGTTTAGTTTTGTACATGCAACATCCTATAAAGACTAAAAATGAATAATAATAGAATAAAACGCAACGGATTACGCAAGATACAAAATATAAAAAAAACAACTATATATAAAATATTTGATAAAATAATTGTAAAGGAGTAAAGAACTAAACTAAAGTAGTAAACTAAAGTTTAAACTAAAAGTAAAACTAAAATTAAAACTGAAACTAAAAACTAAAACTAAAACTAAAAACTAAAAGTAAAAGTAAAAGTAAAAGTAAAATTGATGTTTTTGTCGATCGATGTGAAATATTTGTATTAATTTTATTGAAATATTTGATATTTAGTTGAATAGTTTTATATTTGATTTGAACATTTGACATTTGATATTTGAAGTTTAGTATTTTATGAAATATTTTGAATTTTACACGGAATTATGTATTTGAATTATTTTGTGGTTTGATTTACTTTGGAATATCTTATTTACTTGATATTTTAGTTGTCTTATTTGTAATACTTGCATATTTTGTATTTTATATTTTATATTTTATATTTTATATTTTATTGCGTTAAAGTTGTATTTGTAGAATATGAGGAGAAGTTGGTGTTAAAATGGAAAGTCGTTTGTTTTTGAAGGGGCGTTTGATATTTCGTATGGAATTATCTTGTATTTTATATTTGATATTTTATTGAATTTTTGGTATTTTGTTATTGGATGTTTAATCGTTTGACAGGTTATCGAAGGATTATCTATTTTATGAAAATATTGCTTATTTCATATTTTACTCGTATATTTTTTATTCGATCAGAATATTTTATCGTATCTATTTATCTATACAGAGTGTAAAGTCTAAACTAAAAAAACTAAAACTAAAATTAAAAAGACAACAATTTTTTCACGAAATATGAAAAATATTAAAGGAGCATTTGATAAAATAATTGGAAGAAAAAATAAGAAACTATCGGAATGAAGTCTAAACTAAAAACTAAATTTTTGTGAGGAAATATTGGAAAAATGAAATGAAATATGAAATGAAATATGAAATGTTGAAACGTAATAAAAATATTTGAATTTGTAGTTTTAGTTTCAGTTTAGTTTTTTGGAGGGATTGGCAATGAAAGAGGAAATATAAGATAATTAAATAGAAAATAGTAAATTCAATAAAATTATGAAATATTAAACACGAGATATGAAATATGAAATATGAAATATCAAAATTAAAATGAAATAGAACAAAGTAGAAGATGTTAAAAAGTAAGTAGGAAATATGACAAGTGCGAAGTAAGAAATATTTAAGCGAAATAGAAGAAAAAAATTATAGAATAGCAAATTATAATAGTAGAAATATTTCACAGCAGTGTTTTTAAGTTTAAGTTTAGTTTTTAGAGATTGGTCGTGAGGTTAGAATAGAAAAAAAATTGGAAGAAAGTAAAGAATTATTGGATCGGATAGGAAATGATTGGAGAAATTAATTTTTATCAAGTCGTTTTCGTAGAATGTTGCATATCTTTAAATTAAGATGGAAAGTGAAGTTTTAACGAATGGAAAGTATTTTCCATTGTCACATCGTTTATCGAATGATTTTTGGAGTAACTTAAATTTGAGAGGAGTGTGAAATATTTGAGAAAATAATAATTTCATCAGGTATGGATAGATGAAACGTTGAGGTGAAATACGAGAGAAATGAAATATGACAGAAATATGAAATGAGAAATATTTGATAAAATATATATGAAATGTAAGTTTTAGTTTAGTTTTTTGGAGGGATTGAAATATTTTACGTTCAATAGTAAATTTAGATTCGAATATATCAAGTATGGATGGTGAAAAAAAAATATGAAATGAAATAATTGATTAGAGATTGGAATATTTGAGATCGTAAGAGATATATTTGAAATATGAATAAGAAAAGTATGGATAGGAAATGTAAAAAATAAGATAGTAAAAAGTATAAAATATGAAATAAAATGTGAAATATGAAATATGAAATGTTCAAGTTAAGTATAAGAAGATAAAATAACTATCGGAGTAGAAGTCTAAGTTAAAACTAAAACTGAAAGTAAATTTTTGTTAAGAAATCTGAAATATGACGAAACGTTGAAGCGTATTTGAGTTGAAGTTTTAGTTTTAGCTTTAGTTTTACAAAAATTCAGTGATTTGACAGAGAAATTGGGAAATGATTGAACGAAGTAGGGAAAAGATGAAATAGCGAATGTAATATAGGAAGTATGAATTGTGAAATAACGAAATATGAAATAATTTGTGAAAGAATGAAATAATTTCATCAATTACGAATAGAGTTAAATAGAAAAGTAAATGAATGAAATATGAAACGTTGAAGTGAAATAGAATAGAGTAGAGTAGAATATATTGGAATAAAATAGGAAATAATTTATGAGAGAATATTTCACAGAGTAACAATTCTACGAAGTATGAATATTAAATACTAGAACAAAATAGAACGTTAGAATAAATACAGAAGTAAAATGTTTTTTTTCGTTATTTTATGTATATTTGATTTTGTAGTTGAAATTTTGAAATTTTGAAATTTTGAAATTAGATTTGAGAAAATGTTAAGACGTTTGAATAGTTCTATACGGTGTGAAATGTGTAATCGTTTTATAGTTAATTTTATCGTTATCGAATCGTATTTTACTGGTGCATTTGTTATTTTATCGTAGCATTATTTGTTGGATGTGTATCTACGTTAAGAAAAGCTAGTCTAAACTGAAACTAAGATTAAAGAAGTAAAAGTAAAAGTAAAATTAAACTTTGTCTTTCTTTGTGGAATATTTGATTTGATATGTTTCATATTTCATATTTTATATTTTACGTTTCATATATTTTTATTGCGTTACCATTTGTAAAGTGAAAAACTAATCTGGACTGAAAGTGAAATATATTTAGTGGAGTGGTATTTGAATATTTTTACATTCCGTTAAACGTCTTTGATCGTATTATGATTTGTTAGATTATTTTTATAGAACGTTGCACGTACATGTTGAGAGAAAAGCTCGAAAGTAAATCTAAAATGAGAGTAAAATTTCAAAAGTAAAACTGACTGTAAAATTAAGAGTTGAAATGTATTTGTCGATCGATGTGAAACGTTTGTATGGATTGATACGAGTAATTTTAAGACACGTTAAATGATATTTGAGTGATTTATTGGAGTGGTACGACATTTATATTTATTTATATTCTGTGAAATATTTCATCGTTACATGTATTTGATTTATATCATTTTTATATATCAACGTTGATCATGTATATTTTGATTGAGCAACGTTGTATCATGTATATTTTGAAATAGAAAATGAAAACGAAAAACTAAAGCTAAAGCTAAAAGTAAAACTAGAAGTAAAATTAAAATGTACGTTTATGGTTGATGGATGTGAAACGTTGGATTATTTATGGATTATTCGTGTAATTCGAAGAGACGTTAAACGATATTTGACTGATTTATTGAATTTATTGGATTTATTGGAGTAGTACGAAATAATTTTTCTTTATTTTTATCTAATTTCGTGACACGTATCTCGTTGTATCATCATTTATCGAATCGTTCTTACGGAACGTTGCACGTAAAGCAAATGCACCAGTAAAACTGGAACTCTTTTACGTTTATTTGCAATAGTACGAAATATTTGCAATTTGTACGTTAATTTGGTACTTTGCGAATTATCTGTTACGTTTTGTGCAACGATGAAATGTTTGGATTGGATTTATTTTTGCGTTTGAGTGAAATAATCGATATTATAGGAGAAAGATTTATTTGGACAGATATAATTTGTTAATTAAAATGTACGTTTATTGTTATTATCGTGATTATTTGAAGACACGTCAAATGACGTTTGACCGATTCATTCGAGCGATACGATATTTGAACGAAATAATTTTTATCTTTACGTTTACGTAACCGTGACATGTATTTTATCGCGTCATTACGTATTGAATTATTTTTACGGAGTATCGTACGTGAACTAAGATCGAAACACTCACGTTGGTACGAAATATTTGTAATTTTATATTTTAACTCGATATTTTGCGAAAAAATACACGCGTCTGAGCGAAATAGTGGACGTTTGAGGAGAAATATTTATTGTTACGTATTTTGCGAACAATTGTACGTCGTATATGGAATTTTACTTGTAAAATGTACTTTTGTACGATATTTTCTGTATTTATAGCTTTATCGTAAGATAAGATTAACATAAGTTTATCGTTAAGTTGTAAAATGTAAAATGTAAAATGTAAAATGTAACATGTAAAATGTAACATGTAAAATGTAACACGTAACATGTAGGAGAGATTGCTGGTCTCTCAGAAAGAACATTAAAAGAGAACGGTGTGAGAGCTGCTTAAAGGTAAGTCGGAATAGGAGAAGTCGAGGACACAGAGTGGGGCGAATTCATAGGTGTAGATAGCGGAAAAAATTTGCAAGTTGCTCCGAAAGCGAAAAGTGCAAGTTTTCGTCAGTGGAATCTCTTCCGAGTGTTTCTTTTTCCGATGGAAAAATAAGAAAAGGCGTTTGGGCGACGGGCCGGGAGTTTGTTTTTGGAAATTTTCGTATTTTTCGGTGTTTTTCACTCTTGGACTTGGATTTCGGAGCAGCTTCGAGGGGAAGCGGAGTTTTGGCCGGAGGAATCGAAACGGTCGGTGGACGCGGCGCATCGGCCGGTCGGAGGCACGGCGATTCGCGGCGGCTCGCGGCCGGGGTGGCTTTTTGGATGGGGGGGTGCGGATTTCGGAGCGGGGTCGCGGGCGTACGGGGCGGGTGGGGTGGCAGGGTTGGCGAGGGTGGGCCGCGGCTGGCCGGGCCGGGTGCGGCGGAATCGCGGCGGTCGCCGGGAGCGGTGGGCTGCGCTCGGTGCAATTCGGAGCAGTGAGTATATAGGGGGTGCGCGTAGGGGGTGGACCGGTGGGGGTGGGCCGGCTGGGGTGGCCCGGTGGGCCGGCCGGATCGGTCGGGGCGAATTTGCGGCGGCCAGCGGGTCGCGGTTGCGGCGATTCGGGGTGTGGATCGCGGGGGTGCGCGTAGGGGGTGGGTCGGCTGGGGTGGCCCGGTGGGTCGGCCCGGTGGGCCGGCCGGATCGGTCGGGGCGAATTTGCGGCGGCCAGCGGGTCGCGGTCGCGGCGATTCGGGGTGCGGATCGTGGGGGTGCGCCTAGAGGGTGGGCCGGCGGGGGCGGGCCGGCGAGCCGGCCCGACCGGCTGGGGCGGCGGCGGCGGAGCCGGCGTGGCTCCCGCTGCCGCCGCTTCGGGGGCTCGCGACTCGCGTGCGCGCGCGTAGCATGTTCTCGATGCGAGAATCGGGCGAAGACCCACACGCAAAAACCGATAGCCCCCCCCGGAGGGGGGGGCTATCGGTTTTTTTGGGTGGGTCTTAGCCCGATTCTCGCATCGAGAACATGCTTTGTCGTTTCTTTGTTATTTGAATTTTAAGCCCGTAGAATTTTCTGCGTATCTGTTGCAAAAGTTTTGCAACCCGAACCTACAAATGTACTGGTCTAAACCTACCCCGAACCTTACGTGTAGCTGCCTTCAGTCTAACCCGAACCTTTCTTGTTTGCTTAATTGTTTTTTTTGTTTTTTCGGAGCTTTCGTTTTTTCCGTTTTTTCGGAGCAGGTGAGCTTTTTTTGCTTGGATGGGAGATTTTGGAGCATTTTTTCGTTTTTTTCGTTTTTTTTTTTTTTTTTTCGTTTGCAGGAGTTTCGGAGCTTTCGTTTTTAGAGCTTTACGCGGTGGAGAGCTTTTTTTTTTTTTTTTTTTTTTTTTTTTTTTTTTTTTTCGTTTTTTTTCGTTTTTTTTTTTTTTTTTTTTCGTTTTTTTCGTTTGCAGGAGTTTCGGAGCTTTCGTTTTTAGAGCTTTACGCGGTGGAGAGCTTTTTTTTGTTTTTTTTTCGTTTTTTTCGTTTTTTTTTCGTTTTTTTTCGTTTTTTTTCGTTTTTTCGTTTTTTCGTTTTTTTTCGTTTTTTCGTTTTTTCGAGCGTTTTTACGCGGGAGTTTCGTTTTTCCGTTTTTTTTTTTGGATTTTTTTTTTTTTTTTTGGGAGCATTTTTTCGTTTTTTCGTTTTTTTCGTTTTTTTCGTTTTTTTCGTTTTTTTCGTTTTTGTTTCGTTTTTTTCGTTTTCGGAGTTTCAGAGCTTTCGTTTTTAGAGCTTTACGCGTTTTTTTTGCTTTTTTTCCATTTGGAGGAGTTTCGGAGCTTTTTTTGCTTTTTTTGCTTCATAACCGATTTTCTAGTAATTTTCTAGTGAAAATTGATTTTTTTGTTGTTTTTTGCTGTTTTTTATTGTTTTTTGTTGTTTTTTCTTATTTTTTGTCGTTTTTTGTTGTTTTTTCCTGTTTTTTCCTGTTTTTTGTCGTTTTTTGTCGTTTTTTGTCGTTTTTTGTTGTTTTTTGTTGTTTTTTGTTGTTTTTTGTTGTTTTTCAGATTTTTTTGTTAATTGGGATAGAATTTATCAGTTTTTAATTGAATTTACGATGATTTATAGTGAATTTTTAATTGGCACCGATGTGAATGGGCCGAGGCAGGTAATTTTAATGAAATTGTAATTTTTTCGAGTTTTTTTGTGTTTTTTTGTATTTTTTTGTTAATTCGGCTAGAATTTAGTAGCGATTAATTGAATTTAATAGACTTTTATCGATTTTTGTTGATTTTTATTGATTTTCTTTGATTTTTACATTTGCAGCGATGTGAATGGGCCGAGACTGTTATTTTATTAAATTGAAATTTTTTTCGATTTTTTTTGTATTTTTTGGCATAATTGAGTGTGATTTTCAATTATTTAGCGAGAATGGATCGCAATTTTCAATTATTTATGGAAATTTTTTTTTTTTTTTTGTTTTTTGTTTTTTTTTTTTTTTTTTTTTTTTTGTTGTTTTTTTTGGATTTTTTTGTTAATTTGGCTAGAATTTAGCAGCTTTTAATTGAATTTAATTTATTTGCTTTGATTTTTGCGATTTTTATTGATTTTTTTTGATTTTTTGTGAATTTTACATTTGCGACGATGTGAATGGGCCGAGGCAGTGTCGCTCAACTCATTTTGTTGATTTTTAGTTTTGAATTTTTTTTTCTTTTTTTTGGAGGAATTTCGTGAATTTGAGGGGGTGCAGGGGGAAAAGATGCGATCGAGGGGTGTATTTTATCGAGAGGAATCGGATCCAGTAGTTTTCGTTGCAATTTAGTTGATTTTTTGCGATTATTTCGTTTCGTATCGTGTAGCATGGGAAGCAGTGTCTCTCAACTCATTTTGTTTTTTTACCAGAAATTTAATAAAATTTGATTTTTTTTGCGTTTTTTTTGTTTTTTTGTTACTAATCGAATTCCGCGAGTTTTTTGAGTCACGTGTATTTTTTTTGAATTTTTTTGAATTTTTTTTGAATTTTTTTTTCGAATTTTTTGTATTTTTTTTTTAAGTTTTCTCGGCGTTTCGCGAGATTTTACGTCGTTTGAGATAAACTTTTTTCAACATTTTTTGGAATTTTTTTTTGAAAATTCAAGTTTTTTTTCGAAAATTTTTTGTACTTTTTTGTCAAGTTTTCTGGACGTTTCGCGATATTTCGAGTCGTTTGAGACAAACTTTTTGGAGCTTTTTTTGAATTTTTTTCGAAATTTTTTTCAAAGTTTTTTCGAAATTTTTTTTTTGTACTTTTTTGTCGAGTTTTTTAGACGTTTCTCGACATTTTACGACATTTGAAACAAACTTTTTTGGATTTTTTTTTTTTTGAATTTTTTCAAAATTTTGAAATTTTTTCCAAGCTTTTTTTTTTTTTTCGAAATTTTTTCTATTTTTTTTTTTTCGTCACGTTTTTTGGACGTTTCGCGACATTTTACGACGATCGAGAGCAACTTTTTTTTGGACATTTTTTTTTTGAGATCCGAATCGAAGAAATTTTTCAAGTTTTTCAATATTTTTCAAGTTTTTTCCCAGTTTTTTTCAGATTTCAAGTTTTTTTTATTTTCGAATACGACGATTCAATTTTCAAGTTTTTCCCAGATTTTTCAAGTATTTTCATATTTTTTTCCAAGTTTTTTTACTAGTTATTTTCAAGTTATTTTCAAGTTTTTTCCCAGATTTTACTAGTTATTTTCAAGTTATTTTCAAGTTTTTTTCAGATTTTTTTAGTTTTTTCAAGTTTTTTCCACATTTTCAAGGTTTTTTTTTAGGTTTTAGGTTTTTTTAGGTTAGGTTTAGGTTAGGTTTAGGTTTAGGTTAGGTTTAGGTTAGGTTTTTAGGTTTAGGTTAGGT
This sequence comes from Melipona beecheii, assembly GCA_032399605.1. Classification (NCBI taxonomy): domain Eukaryota; kingdom Metazoa; phylum Arthropoda; class Insecta; order Hymenoptera; family Apidae; genus Melipona; species Melipona beecheii. Next base: position 15,792,834 of record JAUCMO010000501.1, read on the forward strand.
TTAGGTTAGGTTTAGGTTAGGTTTAGGTTAGGTTTAGGTTAGGTTTAGGTTAGGTTTAGGTTAGGTTTAGGTTAGTTTTAGGTTAGGTTTAGGTTACTTTTTTAGGTTTAGGTTAGGTTTAGGTTAGGTTTAGGTTTAGGTTTAGGTTAGGTTTAGGTTAGGTTAGGTTTTAGGTTTTAGGTTTAGGTTAGGTTTAGGTTAGGTTTAGGTTAGGTTTAGGTTGTTTAGGTTAGGTTTAGGTTTTTTTTTAGGTTTAGGTTGGGTTTAGGTTAGGTTTAGGTTAGGTTTAGGTTAGGTTTAGGTTTAGGTTTAGGTTTAGGTTTAGGTTAGGTTTAGGTTAGGTTAGGTTTTAGGTTTAGGTTTTAGGTTAGGTTTAGGTTAGGTTTAGGTTAGGTTTAGGTTAGGTTTAGGTTAGGTTTAGGTTAGGTTTAGGTTAGGTTTAGGTTAGGTTTAGGTTAGGTTTAGGTTAGGTTTAGGTTAGTTTTTTAGGTTAGGTTTAGGTTAGGTTTAGGTTAGGTTTAGGTTAGGTTTAGGTTAGGTTTAGGTTAGGTTTAGGTTAGGTTTAGGTTAGGTTTAGGTTAGGTTTAGGTTTAGGTTTAGGTTTAGGTTAGGTTTAGGTTTTAGGTTTAGGTTAGGTTTAGGTTAGGTTTAGGTTAGGTTTAGGTTAGGTTTAGGTTAGGTTTTAGGTTAGGTTTAGGTTAGGTTTAGGTTAGGTTTAGGTTAGGTTTAGGTTAGGTTTAGGTTAGGTTTAGGTTAGGTTTAGGTTAGGTTTAGGTTAGGTTTAGGTTAGGTTTAGGTTAGGTTTAGGTTAGGTTTAGTTTAGGTTTAGGTTAGGTTTAGGTTAGGTTTAGGTTAGGTTAGGTTTAGGTTAGGTTTAGGTTAGGTTTAGGTTAGGTTTAGGTTAGGTTTAGGTTAGGTTTAGGTTAGGTTTAGGTTAGGTTTAGGTTAGGTTTAGGTTAGGTTTAGGTTAGGGTTAGGTTAGGTTTAGGTTAGGTTTAGGTTAGGTTTAGGTTAGGTTTAGGTTAGGTTTAGGTTAGGTTTAGGTTAGGTTTAGGTTAGGTTTAGGTTAGGTTTAGGTTAGGTTTAGGTTAGGTTTAGGTTTAGGTTAGGTTTAGGTTAGGTTTAGGTTTAGGTTAGGTTTAGGTTAGGTTTAGGTTAGGTTTAGGTTAGGTTTAGGTTAGGTTTAGGTTAGGTTTAGGTTAGGTTTAGGTTAGGTTTAGGTTAGGTTTTTAGGTTAGGTTTAGGTTAGGTTTAGGTTAGGTTTAGGTTAGGTTTTAGGTTAGGTTTTAGGTTTAGGTTAGGTTTAGGTTAGGTTTAGGTTAGGTTTAGGTTAGGTTAGGTTTAGGTTAGGTTTAGGTTAGGTTTAGGTTAGGTTTAGGTTAGGTTTAGGTTAGGTTTAGGTTAGGTTTAGGTTAGGTTTAGGTTAGGTTTAGGTTAGGTTAGGTTAGGTTTAGGTTAGGTTTAGGTTAGGTTTAGGTTAGGTTTAGGTTAGGTTTAGGTTAGGTTTAGGTTAGGTTTAGGTTAGGTTTAGGTTAGGTTTAGGTTAGGTTTAGGTTAGGTTTAGGTTTGGGTTTAGGTTTAGGTTTAGGTTAGGTTTAGGTTAGGTTAGGTTTAGGTTGGGTTTAGGTTAGGTTTAGGTTAGGTTTAGGTTGGGTTTAGGTTAGGTTTTAGGTTAGGTTTAGGTTAGGTTTAGTTTAGGTTAGGGTTAGGTTAGGTTTAGGTTAGGTTTAGGTTAGGTTAGGTTTAGGTTAGGTTTGGGGTTAGGTTTAGGTTGGTTT